>JAYEVJ010000114.1:0-344033 GCA_036346265.1 Melocanna baccifera
CCAAGTTTAAGGCAGGCCTTCAGCTTTTCCCACTTGTCAACATCCTGATTCAGACGTCATCTAATACAAGGAGGTACCTCTTTCCATTGAGTTCTTCCCGAAGCTTCTTCAGTGCCTTCTCACTGTCGTTCTCATCGGAACTGTTGCAAATCTTGTTGGCAAGGTTACGAACGTCAAAATCATCTGACACACAGACCCACCTCTGTAGTTGGAAATGCTCCAGGACTTTAGGGTCGTTGTAAATGAGCTGAGCTAGGGTGGTCTTGCCCAACCCACCCATTCCAACGATGGGAAGGACCATGAGATCTGCAGTGTTAGCTTGATCAATTAGTATGTTGACAATCTTCTGCCTCTCTTCATCTCTAGATCTGCTGACAATATTCTCTGGGTCAACAATGATGGGATCTGTCTGCCGCCACTGCTTGGATGTCAATGCTTGCTTCTGATATTTGAACCCAAAGGCATTCATTTCAGCCACAAGGATCTCAATGGTCTGCACAATCCTGCGAAGCTTGTTGCCCATCCTGTAACGGAACACAATACGGTTGTGAGTGGGAAAGAGTTTTACTGCATTGAAGCCGAGCTTGCTGTAGTGCCCCTTCTTCTTGGCTTCACGACGGAGCGCCTCGTACTTGAATTCGTCAAAGACTTCATTCGCCTCGTAGGCCACTGTTTTGAGCTCCTCAAGCCAGGCCTTCGCTCCTTCTCGGTGGGTCGCCTGCTCCTCGGCGTCGTTGATGACGTCCAGGATGGCCGGTAGCTTGCGCTTGAGGATCTTGTGCTGCTCCTCCATCCCCTCCATCACCTCATACTGTTCTAGGAGGTAGCTGGAAGCTTTCTCCTTCACTAGGGACACCAGCGGCCCGATCGCCATGCTGGTCACCAGCTCCGCCATTGTTGCACAAGAGCACACAAACAGAGGAATTGAGAGAAAATGCTCACTTGCAATTGCGTAGTATCAGAAGCTGCGCCCTCTTCTCTCCTTTGCCTTTTCCTTTCCTTCAAGGATAACCATCCTTTACGTGTGCCTCTAGCTAAGCAATTGTTCATATGCTTGGAAAGAGAGCAAGGAATTGGCAGTGGGACTTGTTGTCTGTGTGTGAGGGACTGCCTATACAAATCGAAGGAGATTTTAACATCAGGTTGTAGCCCATTTGATTTCCTCAAAAACTGTAAGAAAGAAAACTCTCATGTAAAATTTATTTAATTACAATTCATGTAAATGCATCCGAAGGAGTTTTGTAAATTGATTACATTTCAAAAGCATTTCTGAAATTTTAACTAAAATCCTATTTTCAATTATTTAAGTTAAAGTCAATTACTATGTAAATCCATTTTTTCATTATTCAATTTCCAAGATTACAAGACTGTGAATTTCATTTTCTACTGTTAGTTTTACTTAATTGAAACGTATAGATAAGTTTCTAAGATTAAATGAAATTGGTGTTGTCTAATGATAGTAAATATGTTGTCACCAGCGAACAGTTTTCCAAAATACTACCGACAGTGTGAATGACATGTGGGACCAGTCCCATTTGTCATTTCACATCCGTATGGTATTTTAGCAAATTGTGGCTTTGTCAGTGGTATGTTTGGCAATTGTCCCAAATATGTTTAACCAAATTAAGGACCAGATTATTTCTGTTTTGCAAGTCTTTCTAGTCCTTTTTCTCAATTAGCATGGAGAGTTCTAATTTTAAATATCAAACTCAAAGTAAATTTTGGAATTCAAGATGTTGAGTTTGAAGATACTGGCAATTCTCAACCTTTACTACTCTTTCACTTTTGGCATATTTAATATCATTTTCAAATTATTATGGACATTTAAAAATAAGAATATCCACGGTTTTCTGTTTTCACTTGAAGCAACTCTGTTTGTGGCAGATAAATTAGATCCACAGTGTGCTTTAAATTTTGTTCTTTCCGGTGATTACGCAAAATCTTTGCGACTTTGCATTAAGATAGAAAACAAAGATGCATTAAAAATTTATGTTTTTCACTTTTAAAGAGTATTGAATCGCTTCTTATAGTATAAAGATGCTTATGTACCACTTACATAGAGGTACTCCACTAGTAAAGAAAGAGCTGAAAGAGCTTTAGTAAAGAAAGAATCAGAAGTAGTTGTCCATAGGCATGGCATAAATCAATATTGTTGTATTTTATTATCCAAATCTGGTTGAATCCGGTCACTGTTAGTCCTTCTGACCGCTTGAAGAGTCCAGTCAGATTTCGCTCAAACAATACGAATTGGTCTGAGGTTATGTTTAAGATTATCTTCATATGTATGAAAGACTCTGCACTGATTTACGTCAGACATGGTGCACTAAGGACCGCTGCACTGATTATCTTCACTATATGCTTTATCTTGTCGATTCCATAACAAATATATATCTTAGCATAGAGGGCAATCCTATTGATTTGTTCTTGGTTGCAATGAAGAATGAAAGTGGCCAATGAACCCGGTCTGAAGATGCAGGAACGCCGGATAATACAAGTCCTTATCCAGCTTTGCCGGCTAATAAATATAAAGGTCTACCAAGATTGGCCATATTTGGCCATACGAAAATGACTCATCCGAAAGTACTATCTCTTGCCTTTTCTTTTTTCTTGGGGGACACCACGAGACTACAATCAACTGAATCAAGTATGGTCACATTGGACTATAACTGTCAACATGTCTTTGACTATAAAGAGATTTGGACTCTCTTCTATCTTAATGAAATGCGCGCAAACCTTTTGTGCATTCTCTAAAGAAAATGAAGAGATTTGGCTTCAACCAAGCAACTTACGCAAGGAAAGGTATACATTAGGATGTTACTAGGATCCGTGTGGGCACGTCAACGGCATTGGATTGTTTCCTCAAATTTGATCAACAAAACTTCAAAAAGGTCTCACCTATGGTTCATCAGTGTTCTCATGTAGGGCTACGAAGGTTTTGAAGAGGTCTTCAACGCGGATATTTGGTTTATCGAGATGTCGCTGGCTTCCAGCTCCTTCAAAATATTTCCTCGCAGAAGAAAAAAAAAAGCTCCTTCAAAATATGCAATTCTCCTCTACTTACTCTCGCGTGTGTCTCTCGATCTGCTGGCTGTTGTAGAATCGTGCGGCATTACTGTGGCACTGCAGCTAGTGTATGTGTTTGTCTTTGATAAGAACCACAGTATGATACACCTAATCCAACATTTGACTGCCAAATCGGAGGGTGACCGTAGATTATCCAACATTACAGTAAGGTAGTGTATGCTACTTTCTTAAAGAAAATTTCTAAGGCGCTGTGAACGGAGACCACTTACCCCTCCTGACTGTTAAGGAGATAAGATGACTGTTAAGGAGATAAGATAGAGTTGTATTAGGATATAGAGTTTGTATTCTATTCCATATATGCCTTATCTCTATATGGTATATATCTCTTGTACTCTCATATATATCTAGCCTCTTGGCTCTTATATCAATACACATAATTCATAACATGGTATCAGAGCTTAAGTTAAAACCCTAACCTCGATCTCGATCTACTTCCGCTGCTGCTGCCCCCAGGAGAATCGATCTCCGCTCCCGGGAGCGGCCACTTCTTCGTCAAATCCAATAGTTCACGGAGGTGTAGCACGCAGATCCACCTTCCAGTATTGATTTACTTCCGTTGCTGCTGCCCCCGGGAGGATCGATCTCCGCTCCCGAGGGCGGCCACTTCTTCGTCAAATCCAACAGTTCACGAAGGTGTAGCACGCGGCTCCACCTTCCAGCCTGGATATGATCATCTCCAGGTCCACATGGCGCCTGATGGTGCCCTTGTATTTGGCTCCCTCCTGGCTCTCAAGCCACCGCTCGAACAGGGAGCCCGACTTGCTGGTCCAAACCGACTCGAGGAAGGCGACCAGCGGCACGGACTCCGCGGCAGGGAGAGGCACGGACGTCGATGGAGACGCTTCCCGCCTCGGCATCTTGCGGCGCCTTGCCACCAACGGCGATGGGATAGGCTGGTCGAGCTCGCACATCGTTGCTCTCCTCACGCCGGCCTCCTTCAACCACGCCGCCGACTCACGGAGACAAGAGCACACCCACCCCTTCCGCGGGGCGGCGACGCCCAACGTCCTCGCGCGCCGCCATAGCCAACTCCGCTGGCCGATCCGGCTTCGCCCTCGCCTGCGTCATCGGCGGCCGTGCCCTTGGCGTCGGCAACCTCCTCGGTCGCGCGGCGGCGAATGCGAGGCGGCTTCCTCGGGTGAGCAGCACCCGGTCGCCGGCCGCCTCCTCTCCGTTCCCAGCCGCGCCTCCTCCGGGTCGCCGCTCCAGGCGCAACATCCGGTCTCCGGCAACCTCTCCCGCCGCCGGTATTGCTCCGCTTGGCGCCGCCTCCTGCCGGCGCCGCCACGGTATGCGCTGCCTCTCCGCCGTGTTGGTGCTGCTCCGCTCGGTGCCGCCTCCTTCCGCTGCTAGTCGTCGGCCACAGTCGTC
The DNA here is from genome assembly GCA_036346265.1 of Melocanna baccifera. Taxonomy (NCBI): domain Eukaryota; kingdom Viridiplantae; phylum Streptophyta; class Magnoliopsida; order Poales; family Poaceae; genus Melocanna; species Melocanna baccifera. Next base: position 4,456 of record JAYEVJ010000114.1, read on the forward strand.
GCCCATCGGCGTTGCCCGCCGGTTGCTACCGTCACCCAGCGCCGCGCCGTTGCCGCCGGCGCCGTGCTACTGCTACCGCTGCTAAGCACCACCGCAGCACCGCGGAACTTGGCCCTCCGGATCCTATGCGTCGCGAGATCTATTTGTTGCATCTTAGATCCAATCCAGTCGGCCTACCCACCGCTGCTGCCCTCTGTGTCGCGGCGTCGTCGCGTCGATCTACCACCGGCCGCTGCCCTCTGTGTGCGGCGTCGTCGCGTCGACCTACCCGCCGACCGCTGTCCTCCGTGTGCGGTGTCATCTCCTTCCCAATCTCCGACCTCCTCGGCGTCAGTCCGTCGCGCCTCACCCAGTCGTCATCCGCCACTTGCCCAAGCTGCCGTCTCGCTTGCCGTTCTGTGTCTCCACTTTCATCCGCGGATCCCCTAATCCGATCGCGCCGGAGGATTGAGAAGGTGCTCGCCATCGGCATCCACACGGAGCTTGGATCCGTCGTCCGGATTTTGAGTCTTCGTTTACGTTCATCTCAAGTCTGTAGTCTTCTCTTTTAAGTTAAATCTAAGCCATGCGAGTCCACAAATTTATTGTCGATCATAGCGGTGTAGGAATTTTATTTTGCATGGCGGCAGCCGCGCTCTTCTCTCTCGAGCAGCGTCGGATCGTAGAAGTCGTTATGGCCGCCGCTACTTTAGCTGCCGCCCGGAGCTTCTAAGGCCGCGCGCTCACCTCGTGCATTGTGCGCGCCGTCTCGGGCCCGATCTGCTGCTGCCATGCTTCCATCTATTCCTCTTGGCTTTGATTTGATATTTTTCAATAAGCGCACAGCGACATTATCAATACTCGGACTTGGATATTTTATTATTTTAGTAACAACTCTTTTCAAATGCAATCTACACATCGCTTTGCATTTGAGGAGGGTGTTAAGGAGATAATATAGAGTTGTATTAGGATATAGAGTTTGTATTCTATTCCATATATGCCTTATCTCTATATGTTATATATCTCTTGTACTCTCCTATATATATGACCCCTTGGCCCTCATATCAATATACACAATATTCATAACGTTGACAACCCTTCCCATTGCCGCGGTGCCATCGGAGGACCCTCCTAGCCTGCGTCCTCCTCTCCTTCCCTCCCCTATCTCTCGAATTTTTGTTGAGGTCACGGTCCAGATCTGCTGTTGAAGCCGGCTTCCTCCCCCTGTGTTCCCGATTCCTTCACAGTGAGCACGCCATCGTCGTGGTGCAGGCCGAGCTCGCGGCTCCACGTCTTTTGTGCTTCGGTTAGGAGTTTCAGGACTGGGGACACTTTTCCCCAGTGCTGTCCCCCTCTCGGGGCCGTTGGGTCTAGTGTATTCCAGAATTTACGGTCGCCGTATTTCTTTCCTACTTGTGACGAATGGCACAGCTACTACCTTTGGTTCAAAAAAAAAAAAGACAACACACTGCCTTAAAAGCAGATCATGAACCTAAAAAGCATACTAGTATGTCTTTTCTCATTCACAAAAGTTTGTTACGATATGTATCTTGCTAGTTTTCAACAACACTACCTTACTGTCATTTCGATACCTGTATTACATAATATATGATTTGTTCTCTCATTTAGACTACGGTAGATACGAATTGATTAGTTACTTCACAGTACTATGAAGAAACAAACTATCTCCGCAATAAATTGATTTAGATTTTAATTTGCGATGCATTCTTGAGTAGGAGTAAGGTAAGGTGATTCCTAGATTCTTGCTTTGAGCTGAACATGCAGCTTTAGAGAATGTAGACGTGCACACTTTAATTAAAGAAATATCATAGACATGATCGATGTAACCAAATCGGATCGATATTTCGCGCACTTTTGTTAAAGAAAGGCCGTATGCATGAATGACATAGCAAGTTTTCCTACCGCAGTTCAAATGGCTATATACGTATTTGAAACCCACCGAATGCTAAACTTCCCAACCAAACGCGTGTCAACCTGAATTCTGTAGCTGAACGGTCCTTCTGATATTTGCCAATCCGATCGCAATTTGCACCCCACCGAATACATAAACCATGTAACCAAGCCACTCCCTCTTGTCAAACAAAAGTGGCGTTTTGATTTTCAAAGTCAATAAGATGCTACTTTCATCACTACATTTTATTACCATAAGTATTTGAAAAAAGTTACGAAAATGTCATATCATGCAATTATTTTTATTGATAAATTTAATCATATCATTTTTATATATCCAAACTATATGTATTGCAGTAAAATTAATACCGTCCAAGTGCGCTTTTCGGGGTATCAATTTTTTTTACTGTGAGAGAAGCAAGCAGACCTCGCTCAGCTCAGCATAGTGCCTAAGTTAAGAACAGCAGAGCGTCGTCAGCTATTACTTTCTGACGGCCAATTGACGATTGCTTTCTCCGGAACAAAGAGAAGAAAAGAAGGAAAGCTAAACGCCACAAGAAAGGAAGGTATACGTGCAATAACTTTTCTAGCGGCTTCAATTCCCAGAACTTGCAATATATTTGGTGGACTACTATAGCACCGGTTTGGCAATAGGAAAGGGTGAATGGTGACTTTAAATTTTCACTTAAGTATTTATTGAACTTCACTCCAATAACTATGAGAAATTATGAAGATCAGAGACCAATCTCCACATAAAAAAGCCAAGCAAAAACTGAGAAAATCGACTCTTGGCGTGCCCAGCCCGTCAGACCGGATAAACAATAATGTTTAGGCCAGTGAACAGTAGCAATCATACTGCTACAGTAAAATAAGCCCAGAAACAATAAAAACAACACTATTTATCGATCATATTGTGAAGGTTGGAGTTCACCTACCTAGACGGAGAATGAGCTACCGCTAGTGAAATTGATGTGATTGTCTTAATTTGTGGAGCTGATCCAATTTGTTTGGGCTTACCACAATGTGGATTAGAGGAGATCGATAAATCTCTGAATACCACAGTAAAATGAAACCGTACCAATTGTGGTTTGCCTTCTTGTGCTTAATTTACATATTTGCAATTTATGTTCATATAAATTGAATTGATTACTTGTCATTCTAGAATTGCAAACCTTGACATAGACTTAGAGTGTTGTTGAACATAGATGAACCTAGTTGATTTAGACCTCAATTGTACAAAATCGATTTGATTTAGTCTTCCGCACATAAACTCGGTTTTAGCTAAGAGTTTTGAAAAATGCCAATTCACCCCTCTTTAGTTTGCCTCCTCGACCTTATAATTGGTGAGCGCATCCACGATGTGATGATGGCGTGGTCGTCTTGAGCTTGAGGTCTACTGGGAGACGGTGCGTTAAAGATGTTGAGTGAAGCCTCAGTGAGCCTGCAAGAAAGAGAGGCGCTCAGTGGCATGGGGAAGAGCACAATGCTCTCCCCATGCCCCAGATGATTGGTGGGCCAAGGTCCCACTCTCCGATGAGTGTGAGAGAGGTGGAGCGAGTTGTGTTGGCCTAGGCTATTGTAGCACCTCGGCCCATGATGGTCCATATGTGTGCACACATGAGAATGTGGATTAGTCCCACATTGCTAGCTTAACATGAGAAGTACTAACATATAAATCCATAGGCACCATTTGTAATAACCTCCGGTTAAGCTTTTTCTGTAACGAGGCGAAAAGCGCCAAGTAGATTATTTCGTGTGCGTGGTTTATCTATAATGGGGTTAGGCGAAACGATTTGCATCTAAGGCGTTACAAATGGTATCGAGTCGACCCTCGCGATTTACGGGCGTGTATGCGGTCGGGGCGTGAGGCATATGACATCATGCGTGGACATATGACGTATGGCGTGTGTAGGCTGGAGTGGACACACGACATGGTATATGTACCAGCACTAGCGCATGGGCGTATGCTAAGAGGGAGATCTGGTCATTTGCCCAGTGTGGGTATGTTGGACCGCGAGGATGTCGAGTTCTTTAAGGGGTGTATGTAATACCTTAGCCCACGATGGCCCATGTGTGTGTGCATATGAAGATGTGGATTAGTCATATATTGCTAGCTTAACATGAGAAGTACTAACATATAAACTCATATGCACCATTGGTAATAACCTCCAGTTAACCGTTTTGCTTGAAGCGATGACAAAAAGCAAGCGAGGTTGTTCGTGTGTGTGGCTTATCCATAATGGGGTTAGGCCAAAGCCAATTTGGATCCTAGTGTTATTCTGACTATCCACCGTGCGGAGTTGGACCAAGAAGGAAGAGGGTGAAGTGGGTCGGCTCGAAAGGTTGGACCTCGGGTGGGAGGATAGGAGGGAAGGGAGCAGGTGGCTCGGCTGAATTTGGAAGTCGAGGAAGGCAAACAAATAGGCTTTTAAATTCCATTTCAAAGAACACCTTGAGACATAATTCAAAATTCTGATTTTGAACTCACATGTTGCTGACAAAACTTCAAGAAACTTTAAAACTGAACAAGTGAAGGCAAGTTTTGAAATTTCTACTAAATTTTGCAAATTAATACCAAACTCAAATTTGAGGGTGTTACACTATCCTAATCATCATGATTATGGAAAGATTAGCTAAAACAATCTATCACATGAATAGATTGACGATGAAAGCATTGGTGGACGAGCAACATTCGAGAGGATATGCAAACATAATAGATTCAACTAGACCAGAAAGATTAGATGCATCTAACATGAATTAGACGAAGGCTCCTCGGATCTCAGCTAATTAGTTCGTTCTAGTCGGTAATTAGATGATCTAATCTCAACTATAGAGGTGTTAATTTCGCTGGAACTAGAACTCGGCTAATCTAACCTAAGCAACTAGACCATGCAGGCTTTGGAAGTCGAAATGTCGGCAAAAACGTCATAAGAACCAAGGAAACTTTGGAACCTGAATGCTTGAACCGAGTGGGTGTCGTTGGATTTTGTTGAGGTCACGGTCAGATCTGCTGCCGAGGCCGGGTTCCCCCTCCGTTCCCGACTACGGAGACGGAGATCGACCCCTTCACGGTGAGCACGCCATCGTCGTGGTGCAGGCCGAGCTCGCGGCTCCACTTCGGTAGGAGTTTCAGGACTGGGGACTCTCAGGGCCGTTGTGTCCAGTGTATTCCAAAATTTACGGTTGCCGTATTTCTTTCCTTCTTGTAACGAATGGCACAGCTACTACCTTTGGTTCAAAAAAAGTTAGACAACACACTGCCTTAAAAGCAGATCATGCACCTAAAAGCATACAAGTATGTCTTTTCTCATTCACGAAAGTTTGTTACGATATGTATCTTGCTAAATTTTCAACAACACTACCTTACTGTCATTTCGATTCCTGTCATTACATAATATATGATTTGTTCTCTCATTTAGACTACGGTAGATACGAATTGATTAATTACTTCACAGTCACAGTATTATGAAGAAACAAACTATCTCCGCAATAAGTTGATTTAGATTTTAATTTGCGATGCGTTCTTGAGTAGGAATTAGGTAAGGTGATTCCTAGATTCTTGCTTTCAGCTGAACATGCAGCTTTAGAGAAAGTAGATCTGCACACTTTAATTAAAGAAATATCATAGACATGATGTAACCAAATCGGATCGATATTTCGCGCACTTTTGTTAAAGAAAGGCCGTATGCATGAATGATATAGCTAGTTTTCCCTACCGCAGTTCAAATGGCTATATATGTATTTGAAACCCACCAAATGCTAAACTGAATCAAATGGCCAAGTTTTCCCAACCAAACGCGTGTCAAACTGAATTCTGTAGCTGAACGGTCCTTCTGATATTGCCAATCCGATCGCAATTTGAACCCCACCGAATACATAAACCATGTAACCAAGCCACTCCCTCTTGTGAAACAAAAGTGGCGTTTTGATTTTCAAAGTCAATAATATGCTACTTTGATCACTACATTTTATTACCATAAGTATTCAAAAAAGTTATGAAAATGTCATATCATGAAATTATTTTTATTGATAAGTTTAATCATATCATTTTTATATATCCAAAACTATATATATTGCAGTAAATTAATACCGCCCAAGCGCGCATTTTGGGGTATCAAATCTTTTTTTACTGAGAGAAGAGGCAAGCTGACCTCGCTCAGCTCAGCATAGTGCCTAAGTTAAGAGCAGCAGAGCATCGTCAGCTACTACTTTCTGACGGCCTCCAAATTGAAGAGGATTCAGATTTCAGACGATTGCTCCTATTCATTTCTCTGGAACAAAGAGAAGAGAAAGAAGGAAAGCTAAACGCCATAAGAAAGGAAGGTATATGTGCAATAGCTTTTCTAGCGGCTTCAATTCCGAGAACTTGCAATATATTCGGTGGACTACTGTAGCACCGGTTTGGCAATAAGAAAGGGTGAATAATGACTTTAAATTTTCACCCAAGTATTTATTGAACTTCACTTCAATAGTTATGAGAAGCTATGAAGATCATAGACCAATCCCCTCATAAAAAAGCCAAGCAAAAACTGAGAAGAATGACTCTTGGTGTGCCTAGCCTGTCAGACCGGATAAACAACAATGTTTAGACCAGTGAACAGTAGCAATCATACTGCTACAGTAAAATCAGCCTAGGAACAATAAAAACGACACTATTTATCGATCGTGTTGTGAAGGTTGAAGTTTACCTACTTGGAGGGAGAAAGAGCTACCACTAGGGAAATTGATGTGACCGTCTTAATTTGTGGAGCTGGTCCAATTTGTTTGAACTTACCACAATGCGGATTAGAGGAGACCAACAAATCTCCGAATACCACGGTAAAATGAAACCATGCCAATTGTGGTTTGACTTCTTGGGCTCAATTTACATATTTGCAATTTATATTCATATAAATTGAATTGATTACTTGTATTCTAGAATTGCAAATCTTGACATAGACTTAAGATGTTGTTGCACTTAGGTAAACCTAGTTGATTTAAGCCTCAATTGTATGAAATCGATTTGATTTAGTCTTCCGCACATAACTCAATTTTAGCCAAAGAGTGTTTTGAAAAGTGCCAATTCACTCCTCTTTAGTCGGCCCCCTTGACCTTATCCTCGGTGAGCGCATCCACGATGTGATGATGGCGCGGTTGTGTTGCACTTGAGGTCTACTGGGAGACGGTGCATTAAAGATGTTGTGTGAAGCCTCAGCGAGCCCGCAAGAAAGGGAGGCACTCAATGGCATGGGGAAGAAGCACAATGCTCTCCCCATGCCCCAGCTGATTGGTGAGGCCAAGGATTATCTATATAAACGCAGAATGGCATACAGATTTCCTCTCCTTGCTTTTTTGTTCTGTCGCACGTACGTATTCGGTATTGCACACACAAATTTCAGACAGCAGCTTCGAACAAAAAGGGACTGAATGCGGGAGACAAGCATGCTGTGCAAAGGGTGGACACAAGATGCACATTGTGACCTCTACGGCCCAGCAAGAGATGCGAAATAGCCTCTGAACTATGGACAAAAATGGGCCTAAATACGATGGCCTTCAGATCTCACGGTATACTGCAGTAGTTTGTCGAAGATATCACAGCCACAGCACTGCCAGGTTGGAAGCAGACTTGTCCATTCGCTTTGCAGCCTGCGCCTCTGAACTGTGGAAAGCAAGAAACAATCACATATTCAGCCTTCAAAGTTTTTTTTTTTTGAAACAGGGGCAAAAGCTCTGCCTCATTTCATTAATAGAGAGGAGAGAAAAACAAGCACCGATCCAAGATGAATGAAGCCACCTCTTACACACTAAAACAACAATACAACATCACCTACAACTTATACAACGAGCCACCAAAACCATGCCACTTAAGCTACTATACTTTAGCTGCACCGATGATGAGGCACCTAATTTGCTCACCTCAACTCACCTAAATCACCCACCTCGCTAGAACATGAAGCTACCACACCAGCAACAAGAACACACCTATTGCTTACCCCTTCAACTTATTTGGTTCACATAAGGCTGCGAAAATCACACTAGGTGGGAATGAACAGCTCAAGGCTTCTATGCATCTGTCTATGTTATCTTCATCCACTACATCATCCTTTCCAAGAATGCCCAACTTCTTCATCCACAAATATTGTGCCTTCTGATTCGTATCAAGACACCCAACTTTTGCTTTGGAAGCCGGGGAAGCATTCCGCCAATGGATAAGCTATTTAGATGATTTCTAACCTTTGGACCTTCCACCTTTGAGTCTGATGATTCAATAGGTGAACACCTTGATGAGAGAACTTGAGATACAACCTCTGGATGTGGCTCAACATGAGGATGATTTTAGCCTGTACAGACCCAGCAAGGTCCTTCTTCAACAAGCAGGGTTCCACCACCGATTCCAATGTAGACGAGGTTGTATCATCAATTGGTGTAGGAAGCTTGGTTGATGATTCTCAGGAGGTGGTCAGTAGAGAGCACCTCAAAAGGCAACATACTTGGCATGGTCGAAGGTTCCCCAACAACATCAACATCTTGGGGCTCCGTTGTACTCGTGCGCAACAAACTTGACGACTCCACACTAGCATACTTTTATGTAGCAAAGTTGAGGACTCTCTTGTAAGTGTCATGGTTGAGGGCACCGTCAAAAGTGAAAGGCGGTGAGGGCATCATCTGAAGCAACGAAGCTGATAGGTCCTGATCACTATGAGTTAGTGTTGGAGATGAGTGCCTCAAGTTCTCTATGGAAGGATCACCACCACCTCCTGAAACATCTGAGAGAACCTGGACATGTTCTCCTTCCATGGAACTTATCACATATCACACGAGCAATTTCCATTGCAGAAACAAGAATGCCAGAAAAGGAGACCAACATAGAGTGATGCTTTGTAGTACTAGCAGTCAATGACGGAGGTGCAGCCATAGATGGATGCATCGTGGAAAGTATGGCAGAGAACCCTGAGCGGGTATGAGGGCACCAACGAGCAAGGTGCCCGATGCCTCAACACCAAAGACAGCGAGCACAGGTTTGGACATTCTACAACTCAGTGGCCGGTGGCGAAGCAATTGAAACACTTGCCATTCAACCTACCTCGCAAAGGAGGCTCTTTAGCCACTGGGTAAGAATGACATGAGATGTTCTACATGGTAGGACGCCGACCTCTCTTGTCAACCTGATTCCACCCGTCAGAGGCAGAGCCTAGTAGTGGACTCAGTGCACTTGTCTTCTCTCCACTTCCCATGCCAATCTCAGAAGAAGTCTTCAGAAATGGTAGGGGCATTTCATCAAACAGCTTGCGGGAGTTGTTTGATAGGGGTGGAGAAGCTGAAGAATTGAGGGCAAACCGGTGAATAGTGGCGAAGGTCGGTGCAGAAGCGGCAGGAATGTGGGTTGAAGGTGGCGGAGCGGACGGGCGTCGGCGCCGGAGAGGCTTAGGCAGCCGGGTGGAGCTGGGCAGCGATACGCAGAACTGTGGCGCAGAGAGCAAAGTGGAGCTGGGGACGGCGCTGGTTGTGCGGTGGCCAAGGATGGTGAAGAGCGAGGTGGGCGGAGGACCACCGGTAGGCCCTCCGGCAGGCGGCGATGATGGAGCTCCTAGATGGGGTGAGCGCGAGGAGCGGCGAGTGGTGAGAAGGGGCCGGCGGTGGAAGGGCGGCGTGAGAGTGGGTGGGCAAGGCAGGGAAGGCGGCGGACAGGGGTGGACGCCGGTGCCGGAGTGGCGGCCGGCGGCAGCGGGACTGAACCTAGATCGCCCCGAGGGTCGCCTCTGGAAGGCTCCCAACGGTCCGCTCTCGAATAGAAGTCGAGGCGTTGGGTTTGTTTTTCAGCCTTCAACGATGAATGGGACGATGATTAGGAGGCAGAAACGTGAAACACTACAGTCTACAGTTGTGTGAAGCAACAAGAAACCAACAGCAGAAAGATCAGTTACTCAAAATGCTACAGTTATATTGAAGAGGAGACATTCCATCTGACTTTTGCTCTCTATTTCCTGCTCGTTCTGTTTTACTCTTTTCTATTAGTACCTTCTTCCCTTCGTTTCTACTTTTGCTCTCTGTTTCCTGCTCGTTCTGTTTTTACTCTTTTCAATTAGTACCTTCTTCCCTTCGTTTCTGGGGTGTTCGGAATAGCGATAGCTTTTGACTTTGCTGAAATTTCATTGTAGCTAGCTGATTTTTCTTGTAGTTGAGTTGACTTATTGGGTATAATTAAATCTAAAAAATGTAAAAAAAAAATAGCACGCTAATCTAGAACGGACAATACAAAGGAATACGAAAAAATAAAACACAAAAATTCGAAAAAACAGAAAAAATAGAAAATGACAAAAGTGAGCAATTGCTCACCTAAACGCCCATGATGTTTTCTGCGACCTAACGCGATGAGAAGCCACAATGAGCGCAGTCCTCTTGGCTAATTCATTTAGTTTGCCGATGGTAGGGAGGAACTGGGTTTGGTGTTGTCTGGCGTTGCTATGGCCTTTGCAACTCAACGGAACATGCTTTGCTACCGTTTTGAAAAAGAGTTTTATCATAAAAGATAGTAAAAGCTATTATTCGCAGTTGAATCCATTGGTTATTGCTCATGTCTGATGACTTATTGATCACAAACATGGTAAACATGTACCCAAATATCTATTTCGATAATTAAATTAAAATGTTATTAAAAGGAGAGGCCATGTTTCCTTTAACGGGCTAGAAAAACTCTCACATTAATTGGAGAGTAAAAAATAGGTATGTACCACTTATATAGCTGGTGGATCCTAATTATAGCAGTGTAAATTAATTAGATATAGATACTAGAGTTATTGGAGTTGTAAAAAAACACATATGTAATTTTTAATCGAATGTTAGAGGTTTATAATAAATACAGATCTGCGTGTAACTTATGGCTACTTATCAGGAAAAATAATGTTACAAAACCACACTCTAACGTAGTTCAAAATAATTGTGAAAAATAGTTTCTGAAGACATGTTGGATAGCGAGCACAACACAATCAGATATCCTGAAATAAGATGGTACGTCGGTTACTCACCATATAACAGTACTTTTCATCTGATCTTGCTCATTTCATTTTTTTCACTTGACTTCTAGTTTTAGTTTTTTTCACTATTGATAATTCATTTTTTCTGATTTTTTTAGATTTTTGGGCTTTTTGTATTTTCTTTTTCGTATTCCTTTGTATTGTTTGTGATGGGTTAACATGTTTTTTCTATTTTTATTTTTAATTTAATTATGCCTAATAAGCCAAATTAGCTACAAAAAAAGTCACTCTGATGAAATTTCATCGAAATCATCGCTAAAACGAACACCCCTAAACGCAGAATGGCACACAAGTTTCCCCTTCTTGCTTTTTGTTCTGTAGCACGTACGTATTGCACACACAAACTTCAGACAACAGCTTCAAACAAAAGGGAACTGAACGCGGGAGACAAAAATGCTGCGCAAAGGGTGGACACAAGATGCACACTGTGACCTCTGCTGCCCAGCAAGAGTTGCTTCATTACATCGTAATAAGGTTTTGTTTATATTGACTTCTCGATAATTTTTGTTTGTGATTGATAAATAATAGTAATTGATAAATAGTGTGATTGATAGGAGTGGTTGATAGAAACAGCTAATAAATAGTAATTCATTTTATAAGAAAAATAGTACAACGAAAGACACTATAACATTTGGATCACTGTGCAATTTATAGAATTATGTTATAACAAAATACAAAATATGTTACGATATGTTAAAATGCAGAAGTAGTGGCTAATAAATAGTAGTAGCTGATAGAAATAACTTATAGAAGCTCGAGTGCCTCTAAACTATGGACAAAAATGAGCCTAAATATGATGGCCTTGAGATCTCACGGTATACTGCAGTAGTTTGTCGAAGACGAAACTGCCACAATACAGCCAAGTTGTAAGCACACTTGTCCATTCGCTTTGCAGCCTGCGCCTCTGAACTGTGGAAAGCAAGAAACGATCACATATTCAGCCTTCAACGATGAATGGGACGATAAGCTTTTGAGTGTGATTTTTAGCTAAAATTGTACTATAGTAAGCTATTAACTTTTTTAAGAAAAATAAAGAAAAATAGATAAATTAAAAAAATGTTATATCGTTACAAACAATGCAAAAGAATAAAAAATCCTAAAAAGCTAAAATAAGCTAAAATTAAAAACTGATATGTTTCAAGTGGCTTCCAGTTTAAATAAACCGAAAGCCAAAAAAAATAGAAGGTGAAACCGTTTAGAGCGGGTTCAAACCTGATGACCTCGGATATCCTAGACACCCCATTGCTTTGGATCTCGGCGGTTATTTGTTCTAGTCCGATAATTCTTGTTTAACATACGGTAATCACATTTACGTTAAGCGCGCGTTTAGGCCCTAGTGTAATCGGAACGCTTGCAGGGCATATTGGGTGCTGAATAAGGCAAACCCAAACAATAATTGATTCTCATATCAGGACAATTAGTAGTATTTTAAGCAGTCTAATTTTATTCACTTCTCCCTTCACTCTGCCTGGACATTTTTGCCAGCCTATTGGCAGGCAGGCAGGCCAATCTCAGCAACAGTCAACAGGCATGGCAAATAAGGCCCGTCCGTTCTTACCTCTAGATTCTGCTTAGAGAAGACAATATAAATACTTAGTTTCTCTAAGCGGTTTGGAACAAATAGAGTGATTATGCTGAAAACTAGGATAAGGTGATACCCTATTTAACAGTTGGGACGAATAGACTACTTATAGTACCTCGTTATCGAGAGATAGGGTATATAAATAGTATGTATCTTCTTTTTGTTTATAGTATTTGTACTAAAGATCTTAAACTTACGTGGCTAACTGTTATAATAAAATAGTCTTTAGTTATTGTTCTGTTGTGTAATTTTAATAAAGCTTACTGTATCCTAATCCGTTGCTCGATATCATATTCTGAAAATAATAACCGAGGGCGTCACACCTTCAAGCTTCACGCCCACGTTTCGCCCTTGTCAATTTTGCTTTGCCGATGACAGTACATGTGAACCCTGTGCGATAGAAAAACACAATGCATATGAAACAAACCCATGAGCCTTCAGCCGGCTATTTTAAAGGCAGTGTACACTCAAGTGAAAAGAGACCAACTGACCAACCAGTACACTTCAGTAATGGCCACATGTGAATATGTCATAGCCTCTTGCAAGTATTCAGTAAAGAAGACAAAATGCAGCAGCAGCTCCGCAAAATGTACATATGATGTTTCAGCAAATCATATAAGCTAGCGGTTAGACAAATCTGTTGTAAGCATCACTTCAAACTATACTTAATTTGAATCTCGATGGATTTGCAAAAATTGATCTTAGCTAAACCTTCGGAGGATCGTCGATGGCAATCGAGAGGGTGAATGATTGTAATGCCTAGCGAAAGCCTTTATCACACTTTGCTATCTTCGGTCATCTAATCTGCTAATCTAAGCCAGAACAAACAAAACTAAAATAACATATTGCAAAACAAAATAAACTCATCCAATTTCGCCACCGAAAAAATTGCTTGTTACTAGTTTTTCTGTGCTATGCGCTGCTGCTCTCTGGATCAAGAAAAGGCGCTGCTGCTATGAAGCGGATCGACTACTGCTGTCATTGCAGTGACAAAAAAAACACGCTGACGTCTGAGAAGTTACGGCCAGGCTATCCTTCAACTAGCCATCCTACCACACCCTGTTTCTCTAAACTATCTCGCATGCATGCTTTGTAACAGCACACCATCAAACCAAATCAATCTCTCTCCACACCAAAAGTCACGGCGCACCTAGCAATGCATGCCGCGTGATCCTTGGAGAGAAAGTGCTTGCTCCCTGCCAACTAGAAAAAGAAATGCACTAGAAAAACCAACTCAAAGTAGCATAGTTGTCTTCACGTGGCTCACCTTGACTGAAATTTGGATGCATACAGGAACTCCTTGACATGGGCGAGCGAACGCCAGCGGCGCAATTCGATCGGGCGACTCACGGACTCAACAATCGAGGGTGACGTCGCCGGTGCTACGTAGTTTTGATAGCGCACAAATCGCGGAAAGCAATACAGCAACGATGATGCTCGCTACACGAAGAAAAGAAACACGCCACAAGAATTTTTCTCAAATAGATCTTTTATTTCTGAATCACAGTTGTGGCTATAAAATGCCTCTCTGTCACCCCTAAATCATAGCACAAAATTAGTATCTCTAAAAGCCACCCTAAATTAGCCTTCAACCCTATCTTTATTTATAGTATAGGATCCAAAACCTGGTCTTATCCGAAGTCCATAAGTTCTAATCCAATTCCAACAACAAAGAGATCGAAACCCTTCCTAACACAGATTTTCCAAAATTCCAAGTTTTCAACTCGTCACGTATCGAAACTTCCACCTTGTCATCGATCACAATCGTCTCCATGCTCAATCTACATATGCAAAGACCAAAGAATATTTTTCCCGGCACTAGTTCTTCCCAACTTAACTGATATTAATCCACACACACCTCACATAACAACACTAAGTAATATTATTAATTATTCATCATCACAAAAATCCTAAACCCAGTCATATAGTATAACATCTTCATCAATTTAGGAATTGAAACTTGTTTCAATAAAACTTGACTGAACCGAACATCTCAGTTTTACATCATGGTGGGATTGTGCTGGCAAAACAAAACCACGTATACGGAATTTCTCCATCAGTAGCCGACTGTGAGTACGATAGCGGTCTCTAGTAAATTCACCCTTTGACACTGTTAATTGTTCATGGTTGCCGCATTTCCACAAACACCACATGGTCACCGAGTCGCACACCAAAAAACATATGCTACACCACGTCACCTCAGATCACTCGCTTAGCTAGCTCCCAGTCTCCTGCTGCATCGAAGAACATTGGTCCGGCTTTTTTAGTTTTTTCATGACTTTTTTTTGCTTAGATTTATTCAGAAATAAAAATAAACAGAACGATTTCTCAAAGTAACATTTCAAAACCACTTCTCCAAATAACTTTTGGAACCTAAAACCGTGTACGACATCTGCCGCCGTTTTAAAAAATATAGACAAAAATCATCAGTTACAGCCCAAAAGAACAGACCTAATTAACCAATCTGTCATGCCTGTGCACAAGCAAAGGAATGACACGTGGGTCGAGGATCTAAATTATGTACTTTGTGTGTTATCCATGTGCCATGTTCCACGTTTGTCGATTGTCTGTACCTTGTTATAAGACTCAAAGCCACTGTACTTGTTTAACATCACTGTAGTCTGTTTTCGTTAAGCCGCGTGTTTAAACCTAGTGTAATCGGAATCCTTGCATGGCGTATTGGCTGCTGAACAAGGCAAAGCCACACCATATTTGGCTCACACATCAGTACAATAAGTAGTATTTTAAGCAGTCTAATCTTCGGGGCATGTGCAGTATGCTTGAAAACCAGGAGACAAGAAATATTTTGAGGTGTTCGAGCCGAGTCTATCCATTGGAGTACGAGGGAGCATGAGTGGGCTAGCAGAAAAAAAACATGAACCGATCTACATACATGATACATGCCTCGAATCCAAGGAAATAAACAAAGCAAAAGAGTTGCTTTGGCTGAGAGCGAGAGAGAGAGAGAGCAGCGATGGTCAGGGTGCAATTAGAATGGATATAGATAAATATTATTTATTCTATATTCTATTTTATTTTTTAAAGTTAGAGTCGGATACGAATAATATCAGATACCTATTTCTTCATTCTGTATTTATTCCACAAGCTTTCGGACGGAAACTATCTACTTCTTTTACACCCCTCCGTAGGATATTGGATGATCTGGTGCAATCGAGTGAACACGGAGAGACTAATCATCGAGATGTCGAAGGAAGAGCACTTAATATTCTCCATCTATTTAGATGCGATAATCCACATATCTATTATTTTATTTGTAAGTGAAAACACAATGAGACTTTCTTATATCACTTGACATGCGGATATATAAAAGCGGATATAACTTATCGTATCATATTCGTATTTTTTCTTGGAGTCGAGTCCGTACGGATAGTGTCTATCCATTCCATATTTGCTCCACAAGCCTTCAGTCG
Organism: Melocanna baccifera; assembly: GCA_036346265.1. Lineage (NCBI taxonomy): Eukaryota > Viridiplantae > Streptophyta > Magnoliopsida > Poales > Poaceae > Melocanna > Melocanna baccifera. Next base: position 20,373 of record JAYEVJ010000114.1, read on the forward strand.
ATCGATCATACAAAAATTATCCACTCCGTTTGCACCTTCAGTGGAGCGATGGCTTCATTGTGTTTTTTAAGTTTTTTATTTATATGGTGGGACCCAGTTTGTGTTTTTTAGTTTTTTATTTATATGGTGGGACCCAGTTTTAAGGTGATAGGGGGCTAAGCACTAGGGCAAAACTTGAAAAATATGCGCGGGTGAAATGGAAAAGTTAGCCCCCCTTGTATTCTACACGCCCTTAAATCACTTGTCCATTCACCGTGCCTGGACGTTTTTAGCAGCCTAGCGGCAGGCAGTCAGGCATAAGCTAGTCAGGCAGAGGTAGGTCGATCCCAGCGACAGTCAACGGGCAAGACAAATGTTGTCACGATTCGGCATTTCCACGAGCGCGCGTAACAATGCACACAACGGTGTACGTGTACCACTCGAATCAACTGAACTCCTGCACAAGAAGAATCACTCGATCACATTTTGAGGGTGATCGAAATAGCGATGACTTTTGGTTTTTGGTTGAAAAAACACTGTAATTGAGTTAGTGGATAGTGCAGTGAATAGTAAAAAAAGCTGAAGCTAGAAGTTGAAGCCGGAAAAAACCGAAACGATCAGGACCTTTATCGAGGCAATCGTAGATGGAGGAAGTAATCATGGATTCGTAGCTGAAGCAAGACCCTATGCAGCATCTCCAATGGTGCTGAGTCAGTTAGCTATTTGCATGTACACATCAGCATATATCCTATATGGAGGAAAGAGAGTATGCAAAACACAAATAGCTAGCTACTCTTTCGTAGCTAGTCTCGCTCACAAAACGAGGCAGCTTCTATAAATGATAGTCATTTTCTCTGTGCGCATGTAAGCATCAAATAGCTATTCTTATAGATAGTCCATTGGAATACTAGCTTTTAAGTGTTGATGTGGAAGTTTTCTAGTTAGTACTAGTTAGTGTTGGTCTTTTTGATCTCAGGCCAAACGGCCGAGACGAGGGAGACGTGGGGAAACCCACGTCCTCCACTTCGACCCATTTTCAAGCACCCGATCGGGGTGCCTAACCAACTTTGGTTACGGTCCACTGTTGCGCAGCGCAATATAAAAGGGAGTTCCGGCCTCTCACGAGTGGCCTGCCGCTCGTTCCCGTGAGAGCCAAAAACCCCGCACATACCCTAAAGAGACTGATCTCTGCTGGTGGCGCCAACAGCGGGAAGACCGCGCCCGCTGCGAGGATATTGCGGCGACTACCGGACTCCGGCGTCTCTCAGGCCTTCACGGACTCTCGCGCCTCACGCCGCATCACGCGAGCACGTGGTCTTCACTCAATGGTCTTCATTGCCGACCGTAAGTCTTCCGATCTATTGAACCTCTAGGTGTTCTAGTGCAAGGTTAGCGGATTAATGTGATGTGTCTGATGTTTGAGGCCTAACAGTCCGACCGAGGCCTAGCAGTTAGACCAGTTGGAGCAAGAAAATCCACTATGAGTTTGCGATCTTTGGCTCTTGTCCTTGGTGATCTTGTAAGTTTTTGTTTCCACTCTATGTTGTTGATGATACTTGAGAGAAAATTTTCAAAGAGTCCTTTATAAGACCGGTATGCAAATGAAAAAGGGTAAATGGAGCCTTTAATTTTTTTTCAAGTATTCTCATAATCTTTATTCCAATAGATATGAGAAGTTATGAAGATCAAGAAACCAAAAAAACAAAAATTCTCGAAGCTATAGAAATATTTAGTCCGTGAATAGTGAAATTAGCACTATTTTAAATATGAAAAAATATGTAACTTATGATCCGTCAATCCAAAAACTTGAAACTTGATTCATTAGATTATCAAATTCTTGATATTCTCATAAAACCACTTGATGCTTTCCATTTTACTTATTTGTGAAGTGAGTTAGGTGTGTTACATTATATGAGATTATTACGAGGGAGATTTTTGTTTAAAAATTTGAAACTTTATTTATTATGCTTGTCAAATAATTTATCAAATCCAAACCATTGAAATCAAATATGTTGTAGAGCTCTTTTTATCATATTTACTCATATACTGTATAGCTTTGATCATGACTAGTTATAATTAATTTGTTGCACTTAACTAAAATTTAACTTGGTAGAATACTTTGGACTGCCACCATTTAAAAAAAGTATGCTATAAGCATACCATCATAAAAAGAAGTATGATACAAGCATATCACATGCTTAAGAATTGACTGTGGAGTAATAGGTTGTTACACGAGACTGTTTTATTTACTCAAGATGGCGGAGGGAGCCTCATTCTTTGAACCGTCGTGACTTTTAAGAAAGTTATTGTTGACCTTGAGTCTATAGAGGTAAAATATGATAATAAAAATTTGAGTCTTATTTTACTATGCTCTCTGCCTAGTTTGTACTCTACTTTTAGAGGTACTATTCTATATAGCGGTGATACTCTTACTCTTGGTGAAATTTATGAAGCTCTGTATGCTAAAGAAAAGATAAAACTTATGGTTCCCGTTGAAAGTTTAAGTACACATGCAGAAAGTTTGTCTGTCTGTGGCAGACAATATAAGAAGGGTTCAAATGACAATTTAGGAGGTAGAAGCAAAAGCAGATACAGAGGCAGATCTAAATTCAAAAACAGAAAGTTATGCAAGTATTGTAAGAAGGATGGTCATAACATATCTAAGTGCTGAAAGTTGCAGAACAACGAGAAGAGAAATAATGATTTCAAGAAGGATCAATAAGAGGATGAACTTAGAGCTCTGTTGTCACCAAAGAAGGTTACGATGGAGATGTTCTCGTTGCCTTTCTTGATAATTGCAAAACCGATGATGAATGAATTCTTAATTCACTGTACTTTCCACATGAGTCAGAACCATAAGTGGTTCGTTACCTATAAAGCTACGCTAAGTAAATTCTTAAGAAGCGCTTTATTGTAATCTCTCTTCATTATAGTGATTTGCTTTCAAGCGTTTGCGTTTTTTTACGTAAGGATTTTTCACGTAAAAATTTGTGTCTCTTATCTCTATTATTACGTGTATTATTTGCAATGAGCCTTATTTTGTCGTGTTGAAATGTTTGTGGTCTTTCTCCTCGCCAAAGAAGGGAAAAAAAGAAATGTTTGCGTTCTTAGTTCTTGCAATTCTTCCCGAAAAGAATACGTTGGATGTCGGCCGGTTTGACCAATCGCGATCCTCTTTTGTCCATCCATCCTCTTTCCACCCGGCCGGCAAACTCTAGTGGAACTCGCTTCCAATAGCATGTTTGCTCGCAGATTGGTAAAAGAAAAAAAGATGAATAATTAAGCTCGTTAGTCGTTACGATTTTCTAATCAGCGGTCGATGAATGCATGATTAATTAAGCTCGACCACATTCTGTATTCGCGCCCAACCAAATCCATTGCACTCTAGTGCGCTTTGCTAAACCAATTCAAGGGCAAATGCAATACGCGGTTGGGCTTTTTTTGGTTGGTTGGCATTATTTTTCTTCCTTGGTGGCCAACTTTGGTTACGTTGCGTCCGGTCTGCGCGAACGAAAGGAACACGGATACTAATACGATGAGTGGTACTAATACATACTTGCAACACTAGTGATAATACACTAATACTCCACGCAGTTGACACAAGAGGAACGGTACATCTTGCTAAAGGTGTCTAATTGCAAAATAAGCTCGCTTATAAGCCACTTGGAGGAGCCACTATCTCTCGTCCGATATATATTTTCATGCCACCGTTTATTATCAATAACAATAATGATTTAATATAAAGGGAAAAACATAAACCGTCCTTTTCTTTTCGCGACCGCTTTCGATTGATCGGCGTTGGTAGCGGAGTAGCGGCTTATACCATTGCGGCTGGATCTTTTTTTTCTTTGCGGTGATGGCTTTTGGTGCGGTGATGGCTTTTTGGCTGCTTTTCATGGAGATTGCGGAAAGAGAGATACTCGCTTGCGATTTTGATGGTACAGATATTAGTTTTTAACGTGTACTACAATTAACTTGTAGACCCTATCTTAAAAAAATACTCCGTTTAAAAGTTAGTAACTGTAGCAAAAGTCAAAAGCGGTTTTTAGAAGCCGCAAATATATTCATGTTCTTGCTCTGGATCGGTTTGCTTTGCTTTTGCCTGTGTCTTGGTTTTCCTTTAGGAGTTCGTTTGGCTCTGGCTATAGCTCCAGTCGCCAATTAAGTTCGTACTGCAGCAACTGACTAGCGGTGGTATATAATATCTCTTCTTTCTTGGCCCATAAGTAGGTTTGATTGATTTTTGAGAGTTCTAAACAAGGTATAATCCTCTGTATGGGGTCCATTCCAATGATCCCAGGCACGCAACCTCCTGTGGAATTTATACGACTGACTCAGTGTATGGACGGAAATCTTTCTACACAATTTCATGGCATCCACTGACAAAATACTGGGTCCGTTCAAATTTGCTTGTCCCCTTGTGTTCAAATTTGCATATGCAGAGAATTTAGCTAATCCCTGTTTCATATTTAGAGCTTGCTCCAAACAGCTTTACAAAAGTGGCTTCTGTCGCCGAGCCTCCTGCTCGTGCAATTGTGTTCAAGGAGCCATCGATTTCATCACGCCAGATCCAGCAGGGTGCTGTTGGCGTCGCTGCCGGCCGGACTCGTGCGGCAAGAGCCTTCTCTATGCTCTTGCGGTCTTGCCTCGTGCTCTCCCTTCTCTACTTTCCCTTTTTCAAATTTTTTGAACTTCCTCCTTTGTGCTGCTGTGCTTTGCGAGACGACGTGCTAACACTGTTGGGTCCCTTGTCGGCTTTCAGTGGGCTGGCCTGTGGGCCAATCCCTTATTTAACTCATTTTACCAACCCAAATTTGCAGCCCATTTTTAGCAAAGCCTAGACCAGCCCTACCTTTTGAACCATGACCCATACCAAAACGGCCCGATACCAACTCAGACCTTTAGGCCCGGACGAGATCGGCCCATTACTAGGCCTAGTGGCTTCCTCTTTTGCTCATTTTATTCTAAACAGAATGCAGTAGTTAGCAGAACTCCCAAGTAGATTTTGCTAGGAGTCACGATCTAAATTAAAGATTCAGGAAAACACATACAACAAAACCGAGATCGAACAATTAGTTTTGATTATGGAAGGACTCTGTGTACTTCAAATTAATTGCTGCTAAAAAACAACTTTCAAAGTAACCTTTCACATTATTTTCTATTTCTATATTTCTAGCGACAAATTGTTTGAGATGTTGAATAGCAAAAAAAGTTTGAAAGTCACGAAAAGGCATATGTTACCTTGTGGAGGCACATAATGTACACATACTTGGGCACAAAGCAAAGAACCTAAGATCTGTCATGTAACAAGGTGATATCTCTTATCATTCAAATAATAGTTTTAAGGGCTGCAGCAGTATATCTCTAACCATTTCTCAAGGTATCCAAAGGCTAAGTTGTTATACACCATATATCATCTGCAAATGATGAAAGCCTGCAACATGGCAACGGTTTCGATGGCCTTATCCACACATATAATAATCAAAAGCAAGGATTCAAATTGCCATGTCAACCATAATGGTTCTCTGTAATTTTTTTACATGTATTTTACCATACTGTGCTCCATTCATTAAAATAACTTTGTAGCACATAACATTGGGATAATATGCCATCATTAGAAAATAATCTTTGGGTTTGTTAAGATATTCTATTGCAATTAAAATATTGGGTCTCATTTCATCTTAGGCACATAAAAGCCACTTCTTAGAAAGTTAAGAGGATCTCATGTTATTGGGTCTCATTTTATTCTTGATGTTTGCAAATAAAGGAAAAACTTGAAGAATCTACAACTGTCTCGTAGAGTAGGATATTCAGTATCTTTAAAAGGAAATACACTAGCCCGTGGTCTTCACATAAATAAGGGCATGAAGAATAAAATGGAGAAACTGGATGTGGCCCTGCTCATTTCGGCTTATATAAGCTGGTTTAGACTTCTAACTTCTTAATTTCATCTTTTTCTGGTTTTTTTTGCCTTTTTTTTCTCCGTATTCCTTTTGCATTGTCAGTGATAGGCTAACATATTTTTTTCTATTTTTAAAATTTTAATTTAATTACGCCAAAAAATCCACCAGCGGCTATAATGCAAAATAAGCCAGCTACAGTGCAAACAAAAAAACCCATAAGCTGACTTATAAAAGCCCAACTAAGCGCCCCCAAATTGCAGTTGTATACGCACCTTTTTCACCATTCAAGTTTGCTTAGTAGATTTACAAGCTGTGGCAGTTCTTGCAAAATATCGTTCCAGTTTGGCATACCCTACCAAGAAAAAGCACAAGTGCTTGGTTAGTTATATTACTTCTCCCTTGGTTAGTGATATTACTCCTACCATTATATTCAGTGTCATTCAGACTCTCTTGGTCCATTCAAATTATGGAATTTTATGATTCTACTATTGTTATACCATGAAGTAATGCCAAATAAAACCCAGAGAAGAAGACTTACCCTTTCAGATCTTCTCACACAGCCATCATGACAAAGGATTATGTAGACATCTTCACCAGGAGGGACGCCTTCAAACTCTTGTTGGCCACATATCCAATTGAACCACAAGTAAGTAGATGCCAAGGAACCCTCAGACATAACAAATTAATGGCAAGTCAAGGACTATAATATATTTGACAAAGTAAAAGAATAAAACTTGGATTAGGCTTAGGTAAATGGTTAGGTGGTTGGTGCTTGCTGGCATACATTGTTGCTCAGTGGCTCAACGTGGGTGCTAGGCATAAGGGGTATGTGAAAAGTCTGTTTAAGTCAATTAAGAATCGATCTATGCGCTACTATTATAAAGCCCTATCGTACTATCATAAGACTGGTACGGGACAATTCTAGCTATCTAATTTACAGGTTCCAACATGAGTCTCACTATAGGTTGAATGTGAGTATGGCGTAGGCCACGGGAAGTCTCACACGGCGTAAGAAGGGACCCCAATTTAGTGGAATTTTATTGGGGTGAAATCTTAGCAGAGGTGTGGCCAAATTGACATCTTTGCATTGTAAAGGTCTTGTTATGGTTATTTTGTCGCACGTCTACGAAAGCGTGTAATAGCCGATACCATAAGTTAATTATATCTTATGGGTAAAGTTGTACTATCTCTTCAGAGTGTATAAATTATCTTAGATAGTCGTGCCCATGGTTATGGGTATGCTGAGTAAAATTTTTCACGGATTAGACTTTGTTTTCAAAAACTGGTTTAAGTAAAATTGATGGAATCTTTTTAGAGAAAGATGGTCCGGGTAGGATACCCGTGGTTAGGTAGTGTCGGATGGATACCTGCACTAATGGTACCAATTTGTTTAAATTTTTGTTTTTACTTATTGTATTAAATTGAGCTATTTCTCATCTATTTACTGTATTTCTTTAAATTCCGCTTTACGCTTAAATTACCCTATATGCCTACACTTGATGCCTTTACATTAATAATGCATTTTTTTGTGTAACTTGTGGAGTACATTTTAGGTGCTCATTCTTGCTAATTGTGTTGCTCAGAGCGGGACGCATTGGGCCATGTCTTCGCACTCATCTTGGCAATGTGTTCACTATTGGCAGGGGCAACAAGCCATGGGTAGGGGTGGGAAACGATAACGGATAATCCATTTTATCCGATATTCATATCCAAGAGAAACACGAATATGGTAAGCAAAATCCGTATTAAAAATATCCATATTTGTATTCGACAATATTTGTATTTGTATTTTAGAATGTTCGTATTCGAGAACATTCATATTTGTATTCGTATTTGAGACTATTCGATTCGTATTCAATCAATTTCATATGCCGGTCAGTTGGCCTAGTGGCCAGTTACATAAATTTGTTATACCTAGATTTGTTACAAAAGTTGTGGAGGATATTCGTATTTGATTGAATTAAGTACATATTCGATTTGAATTTGTATTCGCTACGACATTCGATTCATATTTGTATTTAAGAATATTCGAATTCGTATTCATTTTAACAATATAGATTCGTATTCATATTTGAGACTATTTGATCTTATCCAATCCGTTTCCATCCCTAGCCGTGGGTGAGTCTCCCTAAGGACAAGGGTATCAAGCTCAGCATAATTGAGGAGCAGAGGAAGTGGGATGCTGCTGCTCAGGCTGCTGCCAATGCGTAAATGAAGTGCACGTGGCAGAGTTTTGCTGTAGAAGAATCTCAATGAGAACATAGAGAATTATGATCCTGTCTATTTGAAGTTTTACCTTTTGTTTGAGTTGGTAACTGATGTTCCATCCTAGTTGAAATGTAGTTGTTTACATTAGTACTGTTAAAAAGTGTTGCAGAGACACATCTCTTCCTGATTTGCTTCCTTCATGTTATGATCAAGCCCACAGGGTTACTCTAAATATGATCTTGTTTCTGTATTGTCTGGTTTCCTTTCGTGTGTTCTGAAATGATTTGGTTTTGGGTTGTATATTCGGGTATGGTGTGCTAAAAGAAATTCAGGCAAATGTTCTGGCGTTCAGTGGTATCTGTTGTTTTTGTGTTTATGGAGAACCAAATAAGATTATCCTTCGAATCAAAGAATCATGTTGAGAAAATTTTACATAGTTTTAGTTTAGTAAAAGGTGTACACTACGAATGATCAGACTTTTGACTACGCAGACAAGTTGGGTATCATGAATTGCATAAATCATTGTAATTTTTGGGTAACAAGTCGTGATCATTAAATTCTTTATATGGTTCTGCAGGTAGTTTTGTTTATGTTTGATCATTTTCTCTGCTTTTTGCATAGCTGGTTTTAGTCTTTAGTCTTATGCAGGTTTAACTAGAGTGGTATGACACCATAAGTTACAATTCTGTGATACTAAATTTGAGAGGATTTTCGTACAAATTCTGAAGGAATTGCAAGTCTTTGGCCTTTGAGACTTTGAAAATTGCATTTGTAGTGTAGATTCATCAATAGTGAGGACCTGAGGGCACCAACATTTTATCACGACCACTCACTATTTGTTAGCGATTTTTTTCTTGCCGGAGGATATTGCCATAAGTTACTGCTGCACATTAAAACTAGATATAACTCACAAACTAAATATCATAAAAACATGATTACTCGACCTTCTACTTAATAATCTAATTGAATTCGCATCCTGGAACATATTACAATGAGACAGGATCCATCTATTTGAAGAGGTAATTCATATTTAGGTATATTAGGGTTTTTTTATTATCAATCTTGCAACTCAATGACGAAAGATCTTTATGCGGCCATTTCCTTCAGGATGGCGAGTTTTGCAGGGTATTTCTTCTCCATCTGTATGTGTGGCAATAATTCTGCAGAGAAGCCATAAACAATTATTACTAGGAAAAAGCGCAAAATTAAAAATACTGATGGACCAAGTAAGTTTACTAAACTAAATCTGAGGGGTTTAGGGAAAGAATTAAGTAAGTTTACCAAACTAATCTCAGGGGTTTAGGGAAAGAATTAAGTAAGTTTACAAAACTAAATCTGAGAGGTTTAAGGAATGAATTAACTAAGTTTACCAAACTAAATCTCTTGGGTTTAGGGAAAGACTTAATCCTACCTTTAACAACAATGTTTAAGGGCTTCGGTGAAGTATGCTCAACAATCTTCATAAAGGCCGTCTAGATGCTTCTCCTCGAGGTCGCCCAGTCGTTGCTGCAGGCATCTAGGGAGCGCTTTAATAGCAGGACAACCATAAATTTGAAGCCATCGGAGAGATGAGTATGCTTGCGGCCCATCCGGTAGGGATGCCAGGGTTTTGCAGTTGTCAAGCAGGAGGCGTTCCAACGATGGGAGCTGTCCCGAGCGAGATTTCAGTGATTTCAACCTACTGCAGTCAGTGATGTCAATATGTAGGCTTTGGAGGGACGGAGTGCATCCAGCTGGCCTGATAGGGACTGAACATTATCGCAGCTCTCAATATGTAGGCTTTGGAGGGACGGAGGAAGATTGAGAACCCCTGACAAGCTGTCACACCTTATTAACCATAGAGTTTCTAGGCGTGGAAGGAAGTGATCCCCGGCTGATACAGCTGTGGAGGCAGTGACGTCACCACAAGACCCTTGAATTGATGCTGATTTGCCCTGCTGCTTCCCGAATATGGACTCAACCTTAGGGCAAAACCCGATATCCATTTTCTTGATAGATGCCGGGACGTCGAACACCTCCACCAAATTTTCACAGTTCTCAATCTCTAGAGACTAGAGACGTGGCAGGAGTTGACTCCTTTCTGACGTTGATGGCTCAGGAGCTTGTGTCGCGCAACCAGTCAGACACTTGCATGCATTAATCGATAGTTTCCTCAAGGACTCCAAGCTTTGGAACTCTTTCTCTGGCCAGTGCACGAGCGCATCGCAGCTACGGATTTCCAAATCTTGAAGCTGTACAAAACATGTCCATAGCGCCTGTACACCTGGGCAGAAGAACAAGTTGCAGCCACGTAACGCCATAACTGTCAGAGGGGATTTGTGGTTCCATTTCTCCTTGCCGTTCTCAATATAAACAGTCTCACTCAAACTATGCTCAGCCAGCGATGTTGATCTCAGATTGGTCAATGAAGTCATATATCTAGCTACCCATACGTATATCTGTTCGTTGCCTTCTGTTATGTCTAATGCACCGACCTTTGGTGCTTCGGGTAGAATTGTCAACTCTGGGCATTTCTCAATATGAACAGTCTCAAGGTTAGGGAATGCTGGTTGTTGACCATCTGTTCCTTCCATCAAACCCCAGCTCTTGAAGCTCCTTAAATCGTATAATTCGAGTTCCTTTAATTCTGGAAATGCTGAGCATCCCGTAGTATCGTTACCTCCAAATGCTGAGCATCCCGTAGTATCCTTTAATTCGAGTTCCTTTAATTCTGGAAATGCTACTGGTAATGCTGTCAGCACTGGACATCTCCGGATTGATAGTTTCTCAAGCTGAGGAAACATTATAAGCTGTTCTTCTCGAGTTCCTTCGACTGCCTTCCATCTCTGAAAGCTCTCCAAGTCTATTTCGCACCAACTCACAAAATCCGGCAGATCTTCTAGCGTAAGCTCCTTCAGTTTTGGAAAGGTGAGGGACGTAACACGGCTGCACAAACATTGGAATTTTTCCAATCCTTCCAAATAAAGAACTTGCAGAGCCGGTAGCTGCCATAGTGGCGGAAGCTTCTCGGACCCACCACATTTAAAAGACGAATCTCAACCATGTTTGGCAGCATACCCATCCACGATGGAAAAGTGGTGCCTCCGTAGGAATGTATCCTCAGAAGCTGTAGTCCATCATGAGGTTCGAGACCCTCGAGCACCTTATCATCCTCCTCACGACTGAAAGTCCATCTTAATGTCAGTCCTCTGAGTTCCTTCTTTTTTCCAAGTTTCACCGCTTTTGCGTCTGCCTCTGTCACATTCTCCAGCCGACGTAGCTCTAGTTGACCACCAAGGTTTAAATTCTGCAGCTGTCCAACATTACTGCAATCGGAGCTAGTACCTGCTACAAAACATGTAAGTGTCTGCAGGGAAGTGAGTTGTCCGAGGTCTGGAGGCATGCTCTTCAACTCTGGACACCCATGAGTGTAGAGGTGACGGAGGGCAGTCATATACTTCATTTGCCTTGGAAGTCGAACAAGATATTCGCAGCCAGAAAGGTTCAATGTTTGCAGGTTATATAGAATGCTTATATCTTTGGAAGTGCTTTGATATTGCTTCCCGAGAGGTCGAGATACCTTAGGTGATGCAGGTGCTTTGGTTTCAATAGGAATGCCCTCCCATATTGGCGGAGTTGTAGTGCACGTACGGAACAGTATTTTGATGAATGCTGCAATGAATTATATACATCTTTGTGACATAGTAGCGTTTGGATGGCTGGAGATCTTTTCTTCAGAGAATCATTCAGAATGGCTGCTAGCCCATCACATGACAAAAACAAATGTCGAGCAGTATTGGGTAACCAGTCCCTTGAAATAGGTTTCTCACTTAGAGTAACACATTCTTTTTCCATAATAGATAATGCAACATCATGCATAAGATCATGGATCTTGCATATATTTCTAGAACAATACCCATGCTTGCTTTCGCCTTTGCCAAATGGGACTTGCTTCAACTCCTGAAAGAACGACCTTGAGGCCAGCTCATAAAAAACTTGTTCACCATCCTTTTCAATTAGAACTGCTTGTTGCTCTAGGATAAATCCATTTGCCATCCACTGTTGGATAAGCATTTCCACATCAATCTCGTAATCCTTGGGGAACACAGCACAGAATGCAAAGCACAGCTTCATGTGTGATGGCAAGTCATCATAACTGAGCTTGAGTATACGTAAAATCTCAGTGTCCTTGCTGTAGGCGCTGCTTTTGCTTAGCACGGCCTCCCATTCTTCCTTGGTTGTCTTGGTACGTAGTACAGAACCTAGTGCTTTCGCTGCCAAGGGAGACCCAACACATCTCTTCACAAACTCATCAACCATATTAAGTAGCACCTCAGGAGCAGGCTCTTCTTTCGAACTGAATGCTCTTCTTTCGATAATCTCCTTTATGAATTTTTTGTCCAAAACTGTGATGTCATGGGCTTCAACTGTATGCATGAGTTGAGCAACTCCTTCAAGACGGGTAGTTGTCAATACAGCGCTACCGCGCCACCAAGTTTAAGGCAGGCCTTGACTTTTCCCACTTGTCAACATCCCGATTCCGGACGTCATCAATACAAGGAGGTACCTCTTTCCACTGAGTTCTTCCCGAAGCTTCTTGATGCCTTCTCATTGTCGTTCTCATCGGGCTGTTGCAAATCTTGTTGGCAAGGTTACGAACGTCAAAATCATCGACACACAGACCCACCTCTGTAGTTGGAAATGCTCCAGGACTTTAGGGTCATTGTAAATGAGCTGAGCTAGGGTGGTCTTGCCCAACCCACCCATTCCAACGATGGGAAGGACCATGAGATCTGCAGTGTTAGCTTGATCAGTTAGTATGTTGACAATCTTCTGCCTCTCTTCATCTCTAGATCTGTTGACAATATTCTCTGGGTCAACAATGATGGAATCTGTCTGCCGCCACTGCTTGGATGTCGATGCTTGCTCCTGGTATTTGAACCCAAAGGCATTCATTTCAGCCACAAGGATCTCAATGGTCTGCACAATCCTGCGAAGCTTGTTGCCCATCCTGTAACGGAACATAATACGGTTGTGAGTGGGAAAAAGTTTTACTGCATCGAAGCCGAGCTTGCTGTAGTGCCCCTTCTTCTTGGCTTCACGACGGAGCGCCTCATACTTGAACTCGTCAAAGACTTCATTCGCCTCGTAGGCCACCATTTTGAGCTCCTCAAGCCAGGCCTTCGCTCCTTCTCGGCGGGTCGCCTTCTCCTCGGCATCGGTGATGACGTCCAGGATGGCCGGCAGCTTGCGCTTGAGGGTGTTGTGCTGCTCCTCCATGCCCTCCATCACCTCATACTGTTCTAGGAGGTAGCTGGAAGCTTTCTCCTTCACTAGGGACACTAGCGGCCCGATCGCCATGCTGGTCACCAGCTCCGCCATTGTTGCACAAGAGCACAGAAACAGAGGAATTGAGAGAAAATGCTCACTTGCAATTGCGTAGTATCAGAGGCTGCGCCCTCTTCTCTCCCTTTTGCCTTTCCCTTTCCTTTGCATGGATAACCATCCTTTACGTGTGCCTCTAGCTAAGGAATTTTTCGTATGCTCGGCTGCTTTGGAGGAAAGAGAGCAAGGAATTGCGGTGGGACATGTTGTCTGTGTGTGTGAGGGACTGCCTGCACAAATCGAAGGAGATTTTAACATCAGGTTGCAGCCCATTTGATTTCCTCAAAAAACTATAAGAAAGAAAACTCTCATGTAAAATTTATTTGATTACAATTCATGTAAATGCCCCTGAAGGAGTTTTGTAAATTGATTACATTTCAAAAGCATTTTTGAATTTTTAACTAAAATCCTATTTTTGAAATATTTAAGTTAAAAATCAATTACTATGTAAATCCATTTTTTCATTATTCAATTTCCAAGATTATAAGATTGTGAATTTCATTTTTCTACTGTTAGTTTTACTTAATTGAAACGTATAGATAAGTTTCTAAGATTAAATGAAATTGGTGTTGTCTAATGATAGTAAATATGTTGTCACCAGCGAACAGTTTTGCAAAATACTACCGACTGTGTGAATGACATGTGGGACCAGTCCCACTTGTCATTTTCACATCCGTATGGTATTTTAGCAAACTGTGGCTTTGTCAGTGGTATGTTTGGCAATTGTCCCAAATATGTTTTACCAAATTAAGGGCCAGATGATTTCTGTTTTGTAAGTCTTTCTAGTCCTTTTTCTCAATTAGCACGGAGAGTTCTAATTTTAAATATCAAATTCAAAGTAAAATTTGGAATTCAAGATATTGAGTTTGAAAATACTGGCAATTCTCAACCTTTACTACTCTTTCACTTTTGGCATATTTAGTATCGTGTTCAAATTATTATGGACATTTAAAAATAAGAATGTCCACGGTTTTCTGTTTTCACTTGAAGCAACTCTGTTTGTGGCAGATAAATTAGATCCACAGTGTGCTTTAAAATTTGTGCTTTCCAGAGATTACGCAAAATCTTTGCGCATCTTTGCATTAAGATAGAAAACAAAAATGCATTAAAAATTTATGTTTTTCACTTTTAAAGAGAGTATTGGATCGCTTCTTATAGTATAAAGATGCTTATGTACCACTTACATAGAGGTATTCTCTGCTAGTAAAGAAAGAAACCAAAGTAGCTGTCCATAGGCATGGCATAAATCAATATTGTTATATTTTATGATCCAAATCTTGTTGAATCCGGCTACTGTTGGTTCTTCTGATCGCTTGAAGAGTCCAATCAGATTTCGCTCAAGTAATATGAATTGGTCTAAGGTTATGATTAAGATCATCTTCGTGTCTATGATAGACTCTGCACTGATTTGCATCAGACGTGGTGCACCAAGGTGCTTGCGTTGATTGGAGTCCGATGTGGTTATTCGAGATGTTTATGACTACTTTTGAGACTCTTCGAGCGGGGTGCTGTTTTCGTCTTTGAGATTGTTACTGTTCCAATTTTTTTGTCCCTGTTTTATTTTCGACTAAAACTCTGTTCCTTTTTTCGTTAGTGACTTTGACCACTAATATATATATGTACCCCTATAGTTGCACAGTTTATACATGCCGAAGTTTTTCGTGCTTGTAACTTCTCTTCATGTAATGATTTCGTCGATTGTGCGTTTGTGATTTTTTCTGTAATGGTTTTTCATATTAAAGTACTATCTCTTGCCTTTTCTTTTTTTCTTGGGGGACTACAATCAACTGAATCAAGTATGGTCACATTGGACTATAACTGTCAACATGTCTTTGACTATGAAGAGATTTGGACTCTCTTCTATCTTAATGAAATGCGCGCAAACCTTTTGTGCATTCTCTAAAGAAAATGAAGAGATTTGGAGATTTGGGAGGCACCCCGTCACTTTGGCTTCAACCAAGCAACTTACGCAAGGAAAGGTATACATTAGGATGTTACTAGGATCCGTCTGGGCACGTCAACGGCATTGGATTGTTTCCTCAAATTTGATCAACAAAACTTCAAAAAGGTCTCACCTATGGTTCATCAGTGTTCTCATGTAGGGCTACGAAGGTTTTGAAGAGGTCTTCAGTCCATTATTTAGTATACTACCTACTCAAAGAGATGTCGCTGGCTTCCAGCTCGTTCAAAATATTTCCTAGCTCGCAGAAAAAAAAAGCTCGTTCAAAATATGCAATTCTCCTCTACTTACTCTCGTGTGTGTCTCTCGATCTGCTGGCTGTTGTAGAATCGTGCGGCATTACTGTGGCACTGTAGCTAGTGTATGTGTTTGTCTTGATAAGTGTTAGCAAGTCTTGTGTGTGAACACAGCCTTGACTCCTGTGTGTCACCTCGACTCTAGCCAATCTTGAGTTCACATTAATCATATGTTGTGGTCATATTAGTCATGCGTTGCCATTAGCTATTTCTGTTCATATTAGTCATGCGTTCTCATTAGCCATACCAGGCTATATATATAACCCTTTATGATTTGAATCAATCAATCAACTGCGTGATTATCCCAACTATTTCACGTTTTCATGGTATCAGAGCGGTGCCGCTCCTAAGTCACCGCCTCCATAGCTTCTGCCGTGCCGCCTCTGGGAGATGACCTTGTCTCCATAATCTCTTCCGGGGGCAGCGCAACCCGTAATTTAAGTCATATCGCCCCGCGACCACCACCGTCGTAAGTCCTCCGACGGCAGTCGCCGTGTCGCGCGGCCCTCCTGCACCCCGTGACCGCCACCGTTGTGAGTCCTTTGACGACAGTCGCCGTGTCGTGCGGCCCTCCTGCGCCCCGCGACCACCACCGTCGTGAGTCCTCCGACGGCACTCGTCGTGTTGCGTGGCACTCCAGCAACACCAGCACCCTGATGTGTGTTGGATGTCAGCTACCCCGAGCACAACGACGACCTCAACACCAGCTACCTCAACATGGTTTCCTCCTCCATGGCTACGATCATGGTCATTACATTCTTGGCTACCTCGGCAATAAGGGTCTATCATTCACCGGTTGCCGTTCCAGTCTGAACGTTCGGCCTTCTCCCGTTCAGACTGCGGGAGGGTGTTAGCAAGTTTTGCGTGTGAACACAGCCTCGGCTCCTGTGTGTCGCCTCGACTCTAGCCAACCTTGAGTTCACATTAATCATGTGTTGTGGTCATATTAGTCATGCATTCCTATTAGCTATTTCTGTTCATATTAGTCATGCGTTCTCATTTGCCATACCAGGCTATATATATGTAACCCTTTGTGACTTGAATCAATCAATCAATCAATTGCGTGATTATCCCAAATATTCCACACTTTCAATATGAACCACAGTATGATACACCTAATCCAACATTCGACTGACAATTCGGAGGGTGACCGTAGAGTATGTCTACTTCGGTAGGAGTTTCAGGACTGGGGACTCTCGGGGCCGTTGTGTCGAGTGTATTCCAAAATTTACGGTTGCCGTATTTCTTTCCTTCTTGTAACGAATGGCACAGCTAATACCTTTGGTTCAGAAAAAAAATGTTAAACAACACACTGCCTTAAAAGCAGATCATGCACCTAAAAAGCATACTAGTATGTCTTTTCTCATTCACAAAAGTTTGTTACGATATGTATCTTGCTAGTTTTTCAACAACACTACCTTACTGTCACTTCGATTCCTGTCATTACATAGTATATGATTTGTTCTCTCATTTAGACTACAGTAGATGCGAATTGATTAGTTACGTCACAGTATTATGAAGAAACAAATTATCTCCGCAATAAATTGATTTAGATTTTAACTTGTGATGCGTTCTTGAGTACGTAGGAGTAAAGTAAGGTGATTCCTAGATTCTTGCTTTGAGCTGAACATGCAGCTTTAGAGAGTAGATCTGCACACTTTAATTAAAGAAATATCATAGACGTGATGTAACCGAATCGGATCGATATTTCGCACACTTTCGTTAAAGAAAGGCCGTATGCATGAATGATATAGCAAGTTTTCCCTACCGCGGTTCAAATGTCTATATACGTATTTGAAACCCACCAAATGCTAAACTTCCCAACCAAACGCGTGTCAAACTGAATTCTGTAGCTGAATGGTCCTTCTGATATTACCAATCCGATCGCAATTTGAACCCCGCCAAATACATAAACTACGTAACCAAGCCACTCCCTCTTGTCAAACAAAAGTGGAGTTTTGATTTTTCAAAGTCAATAAGATGCTACTTTCATCACTAAATTTTATTACCATAAGTATTCAAAAAAGTTATGAAAGTGTAATATCATGAAATTATTTTTATTGATAAATTTATTCATATTATTTTGAGATATCCTAACTATATATTGCAGTAAAATTAATCCCGCCTAACTGCGCATTTTGGGGATCAATTTTTTTTACTGAGAGGAGGCAAGCTGGCCTCGCTCAGCTCAGCATAGTGCCTAAGTTAAGGGCAGCAGAGCGTCGTCAGCTACTACTTTCTGACGGCCTCCAAATTGAAGAGGATTCAGATTTCAGACGATTGCTAGCTCCTATTCATTTTCTCCGGAACAAAGAAAAGAGGAAAGAAGGGAAAGCTAAATGCCACAGGAAAGAAAGGTATATGTGCTATAGCTTTTCTAGCGGCTTCAATTCCCGGAGCTTACAATATATTCGGAGGACTACTGTAAGACCGGTTTGGTAAAAGGAACAGGGTGAATGATGCCTTCATATTTTTACCTAAGTATTTATCGAACTTTACTCCAATAGTTATGAAAAGTTATAAAGATCAGAGACCAATCATTACATTAAAAAGGCCAAGCAAAAAATGAAAAAAATGAGTCTCGGCGTGCCCAGCCCGTCAGACCGGATAAACAACAACTTTCAAACCAGAAAACAGTAGCGATCATACTGCTACAATAAAATCAGCCCAGAAATAGTAAAAACGACACTATTTACTGATCATGTTGTGAAGATTGGAACTGTTAGACCATGTAGCTCTGACTATAATATTTTGGTGATAAATAATTGACAACGTTGTTTATAAAGGAGTGTCGCGTGTGTGTGGATTGATATCACTTAAGTTGGAAAGAACTTATGCCGAAAAAAACGTTCTTTGGTCCTTACATGTGCAGATTGAGTATGGAGGTGACTGTGGTCGATGATAAGGTAGATCGGGACTAGGATAGGGAGATCCGAGGTTCAGGCGGTCGAGGATGTCACACGATGGTCAGGCTCATGCTGGGCACATGGAGACCAAAGACGCATGATGCGTGTTAAAGCTACGGAGGTCGATCCGGAGGCTACGATATGTAGTAATTTTGGGGAATCCAAAATTTAGTTGGGGTTTGTGTTATCCTGTCGTGTATGCAAAGTTTATGTTGCATATATGGTATACGTGTACGAGTCGTATACGAGTTGGCGTAGGAGTCCGAACATGAATGTGTTAGTTGGTTTCGGAAGTGCTATAAAAATCTGGCGACCAGCCAATGTAACGAACGTGGTTTTTGATCTAAAAGAAAAAAAAGGAGCTGCTGTGATTTTTTGGGCGATTGGCACGGCAGTTTGTTGTTTTTTATTGCTTCTCCTGAGTGCTGCATGCATGGGCTTTGAGATGACCACCAGCACGTGAAGTCTTCCGCTAATTTCCATCGTCATCGCACGGCGACCTCGGCCTTGTTAAGAATTGTAACGTTGATTCACATGTATGTAGAAACCGGGTCTCATGCCCTTCCCTCACGATCTTCTTCTTAATCGGATCGTGCATGTAACTAACCCGTGAATATATATGGAAGCAGATCCTAAGAGGATCGGTGTGGTTCCAAACATAATTCCCCTTGAGTTTCTTTCTTGGTATCAGAGCATAGATCCCTCGCCATGTCTTCCTCACCAAATTCCGTAACCACCTCCAACATCTCAGCCTCCACATCTGCATTGCAGTCCATGCCGGCGATCAACCACGCCGTCACGATCAAGTTGACGCAAGAAAATTACCTGCTGTGGAAGACACAGATTCTTCCGTTTCTCAACAGCAATTCACTCCTGGGATATGTTGATGGCTCCATCGCCAGGCCGTCGCCAACCATCATTGTCCCTCCGAATGAGGAGACTGGAGTCGGCCGCCACATTGCTGTCAACCCGGAGTACATGACCTGGTATCACCAGGATCAGATGGTCCTCGGCACCATTGTCGCCTCAGTATCTGAGGAGGTGCTGGGGCATCTTGTTGGTGCCTCCATGGCTTTCGACGCCTGGCGCACACTGGAGCGGGTGTTCGCGGCGACATCGAGGGCTCGGATCATGCAAATCCGTATGCAACTCGCCGTCACCAAGAAGAATGACATGACCATCGCCGCGTACTACCGCAAGATGAAGAACTTCGCCGACACCCTCGCCGCAATCGGCAAGCCTCTCGACGATGAAGAATTGATCGCCTACATGCTGCGCGGTCTCGGCAATGAGTACGACTCCCTTGTGACCAGTATCACCACTCGCTCCGACTCCTACACACTCAGCGATGTCTACGCACACATGCTCAACTACGAGATGCGCCTCGAAAACAACATCTCCGATCACCAGATCTCCGTCAACATCGCGCACAGAGGACGTGGTGGTGGCCGTGCCCATCGCGGGCGCGAGCGGAACAGTGGTAATCGTCATCCTGCCGGTCGTGGCAAGCGATCTGGCCAAGGAGGTTCCAATCACAGCACCTACAACAACTCCAAAAATGGTGAATACTGCTAGATATGCCGAAAACCCAACCATGATGCCTCCTATTGCTGGCATCGATTCGACTAGAATTATCAGCCTGAAGAAGTTACACGGGCTGCATCTGCTGCTACAAGAGGAGGATACACTGTTGATCCTGATTGGTATGTGGACACCGGGGCGACGGACCACATCACTGCTGATCTCGAGCGCCTGACCACCAAGGAGCGCTACAGTGGCACAGATCAGGTCCAAGTGGCAAATGGTTCAGGTTTGTCTATTACTCATATTGGTGATTCACTCATTCCTGGTTCAGTCCATTCTCTTCTCTTGAATGATGTTCTTCATGTTCCTGAAATTAGCAAAAATCTCCTTTCTGTTCGGAAATTAGCCACTGATAACAATGCCTTCATTGAATTTCACCCAAACTCATTCTTTAAGGATCAAGCCACGAAGACTACACTACTAAAAGGAGGGTGTAAGAATGGTCTCTACAATTTGCCACTCAAGAAAATTAGAAGTGCTTTCCTTTCAACCAAGATCACTCAAGACCAGTGGCATCGGAGGCTAGGCCATCCCTCAGTTTCTGTCACTCGCCTTGTATTGCATAATAATGATATTGCAGTAGTTCCAAGTAGTTCTACTTCCTTAATTTGTAATGCCTGTCAGCATGGCAAGGCACATCAGCTTCCTTTCAATCCCTCTTTGTCTACTTCATCAGCACCTCTTGAGATAATTCACACTGATGTTTGGGGACCAGCTCTCCCATCAGTGCACAATGCCAAATACTATGTTTCCTTCCTTGATGATTATAGCAAATTTGTTTGGGTGTATTTTCTGAAGTGCAAGTCTGAAGTCGAACCCGTCTTTCATCATTTTCAGAAACATGTCGAAACTATGTTAAACACAAAGATAAAATGTGTCCAATCTGATTGGGGAGGTGAATACCATCGGCTTCACCAATATTTCAGCCGAACAGGCATTGCTCATCACATTTCCTGTCCACACACTCATCAACAAAATGGAGTTATTGAAAGAAAACATCGGCATTTAGTTGAAACTGGTCTTACTCTTTTAGCTCAATCCTATATGCCTCTTCGTTTCTGGGATGAAGCGTTTCAAACTGCCTGTTATCTGATCAACAGATTACCCAGTCGAACCTTAGGTCAAGATACTCCTATGCACAAATTGTTGGGTGTCTGACCCAATTATTCTCTGCTAAGAGTGTTTGGTTGTGCCTGTTATCCAAACCTTCGAGCCTACAATACAAGAAAACTTCAATTTAGAACTAGACAGTGTGTGTTTCTGGGTTATAGTTCTTCTCACAAGGGATATAAGTGTTTTGATCCTTCTAGTGGCAGGGTGTATATCTCTCGTGATGTGATTTTTGACGAGCAAGTTTTTCCCTTCTCACAAAAGACTAACATCATGCCACTGAAAAGCTCAAATCATCCCACACTGTTACCTCTTGCTCCTAAATCCATTATATATCATGAAGATGCTCTCACACTGTCAAATTCTTCCACTGCTTCTTTGTCTCAAAATGAACCAGTTGTGAATGAATTATCTGTGAGTAATAACTTGTCTGATTCGTTGCCTAACCCTGACAACATTGCTACTAGTGCTCCATCTGCAGGTTCAGAAAATCCTAATCAGGATGATGCACCAGTAATGGAGGGAGAGCAATCCGAGGTGCAAGCACATGATACAACCGAGATCACTAGCACCAATTAGCACCCAATGCGTACCAGGCTTCGTAACAATATTGTCAAACCAAGGGAGTTCACTGATGGCACAATTCGCTACTCAGGCCGTAGGGGTTTTAGCTGTGCAGTGACTGAAACAAATCCGACAACAGCACTTTCAGCTTCAGCTTCTTCAGAGTCTGCAGTGCAGCGAGAGCCTGTGAACCTGCAGGAAGCACTTGATCATCCTGGGTGGAAACTTGCCATGGATGATGAGTACTCGGCCCTGCTAAGAAATAATACTTGGGACTTAGTGCCACCTCAGAAAGGAATGAATCTGATTGACAGTCGGTGGGTATACAAAATAAAAAGGAAAGCTGATGGATCTGTTGACAGACTGAAAGCCAGATTAGTTGCAAAGGGGTTCAAGCAACAGTATGGCATTGACTACTTTGATACATACTCACTAGTGGTGAAACCTGCTACAATCCGGACTATTTTGTCTATAGCAATTTCTAAAGGATGGCATTTACATCAGATTGATATACAAAATGCATTTCTTCATGGATTTCTGCAGGAAGAGGTCTTCATGAATCAGCCTCCAGGTTATACAGATCACACTCGACCAACAAATTATGTGTGTAAGCTCAAGAAGGCACTATATAGCCTCAAACAAGCTCCACGAGCCTGGCATTCTAGACTGATCAGTAAGCTGCTGGAATTGGGTTTTAAACCCTCAAGAGCTGATAGTTCATTATTCATCTTCAATCATGGGGAGGTCACTCTTTACATGCTTATATATGTAGATGATATTATCATTGTGAGCTCAACTATAACAGCGACAAGCAAATTGATTTAGCAACTGAAAACTGAGTTTGCAGTTAAAGATCTTGGACAATTGCAGTATTTTCTTGGGATTGAAGTTAAACCACAGAGAGATGGTATTCTTTTGTCCCAAAGGCGCTATGCTCTAGATCTATTGAAAAGAGCAAACATGAACAACTACACGCCAATTTCCACTCCTATGTCATCTGCAGAAAAGCTCTCCAAGAATCAAGGTGATCCTCTGAATGAAAAGGAACAGTTACACTACAGGAGCATTGTTGGGGGGCTTCAATATCTAACAATGACTCGACCTGATCTCTCCTTTGCTGTCAATCGAGTATGCCAGTTCATTCAAGCTCCTACTGATTCTCACTGGTCAGTTGTAAAAAGAATACTTCGCTACATCAAGGGAACTGTTGACTTGGGGCTCAAAATTCAGAAAACCAGCAGATTGACTCTCAGTGTCTTTTCGGATGTTGATTGGGCAGGATGCCCTGATGATCGACGCTCCACCAGTGGCTTTGCAGTGTTTCTTGGTCCTAATTTGGTATCTTGGAGCTCTCGTAAACAAGCAACAGTGTCTCGGTCAAGCACGGAGGCAGAGTACAAGGCGATTGCCAATGCCACGGTTGAAATCATCTGGGTTCAGTCCCTACTGAAGGAACTCGCAATTCATCAGTGGAAGCCGCCTTTGCTGTGGTGTGACAACCTCGGTGCAACGTATCTCACTACGAACCCTATGTTCCATGCTAGAACAAAGCATATTGAAGTTGATTTTCACTTTGTTCGGGAACAAGTGGCAAGAAAAGCTTTGCAGGTGAGGTTCATTTCGTCAGCAGACCAACTTGCCGACATATTCACCAAGGCTCTGTCTCGAGCTCCTTTTAGCTTCATTAGTCGCAATATCACCAGGCTGAGATTGAGGGGGAGTGTTAAGAATTGTAACGTTGATTCACATGTATGTAGAAACCGGGTCTCATGCCCTTCCCTCACGATCTCCTTCTTAATCGGATCGTGCATGTAACTAACCCGTGAATATATATGGAAGCAGATCCTAAGAGGATCGGTGTGGTTCCAAACATAATTCCCCTTGAGTTTCTTTCAGGCCTCGCACACGACGACGTTCGTCGCTCTCTGTCTCCGTTGGTCAAACGGCATCAGCAGCAAGCAGCGCCGCCACATTGGACGATGAATAGATTGACGATGAAAGCATTGGACGAGCAACATTCGAGAGGCATATGCAAACATAATAGATTCAACTAGACAAGAAAGATTAGATGCATCTCACATGAATTAGACGAAGGCTCCTCGGATCTCAGCTAATTAGTTCGTTCTAGTCGGTAATTAGATGATCTAATCTCAACTATAGAGGTGTTAATTTCGCTGGAACAAGAACTAGGCTAATCTAACCTGAGCAACTAGACCATGCAGGCTTTGGAAGTCGAAATGTCGGCAAAAACGTCATAGAAACCCAAGGGAAACTTTGGAACCTGAATGCTTGAACCGAGGGGCTGTCGTTGGATTTTTGTTGAGGTCGGGTTCCCCCTCCGTTCCCGACTCCGGAGACGGAGATCGACACCTTCACGGTGAGCACGCCATCGTCGTGGTGCAGGCCGAGCTCGCGGCTCCACTTCGGTAGGAGTTTCAGGACTTGGGACTCTCGGGGCCGTTGTGTCGAGTGTATTCCAAAATTTACGGTTGCCGTATTTCTTTCCTTCTTGTAACGAATGGCACAGCTACTACCTTTGGTTCAGAAAAAAAGGTTAAACAACACACTGCATTAAAAGCAGATCATGCACCTAAAAAGCATACTAGTATGTCTTTTCTCATTCACAAAAGTTTGTTACGATATGTATCTTGCTAGTTTTTCAACAACACTACCTTACTGTCATTTCGATTCCTGTCATTACATAATAATGATTTGTTCTCTCATTTAGACTACGGCAGATACGAATTGATTAGTTACTTCACAGTATTATGAAGAAACAGACTAGCTCCGCAATAAATTGATTTAGATTTTAACTTGTGATGCGTTCTTGAGTACGTAGGAGTAAAGTAAGGTGATTCCTAGATTCTTGCTTTGAGCTGAACATGCAGCTTTAGAGAGTAGATCTGCACACTTTAATTAAAGAAATATCATAGACGTGATGTAACCGAATCGGATCGATATTTCGCACACTTTCGTTAAAGAAAGGCCGTATGCATGAATGATATAGCAAGTTTTCCCTACCGCGGTTCAAATGTCTATATACGTATTTGAAACCCACCAAATGCTAAACTTCCCAACCAAACGCGTGTCAAACTGAATTCTGTAGCTGAATGGTCCTTCTGATATTACCAATCCGATCGCAATTTGAACCCCGCCAAATACATAAACTACGTAACCAAGCCACTCCCTCTTGTCAAACAAAAGTGGAGTTTTGATTTTTCAAAGTCAATAAGATGCTACTTTCATCACTAAATTTTATTACCATAAGTATTCAAAAAAGTTATGAAAGTGTAATATCATGAAATTATTTTTATTGATAAATTTACTCATATTATTTTGAGATATCCTAACTATATATTGCAGTAAAATTAATCCCGCCTAACTGCGCATTTTGGGGATCAATTTTTTTTCCTGAGAGAAGAGGCAAGCTGGCCTCGCTCAGCTCAACATAGTGCCTAAGTTAAGGGCAGCAGAGCATTGTCAGCTACTACTTTCTGACGGCCTCCAAATTGAAGAGAATTCAGATTTCAGACGATTGCTCCTATTCATTTTCTCCGGAACAAAGGAAAGAGAAAAGAAGTGAAAGCTAAATGCCACAGGAAAGAAAGGTATATGTGCTATAGCTTTTCTAGCGGCTTCAATTCCCAGAGCTTGCAATATATTTGGTGGACTACTGTAGGACCGGTTTGGTAATAGGAAGAGGGTGAATGGTGCTTTTTATATTTTCACC
Source organism: Melocanna baccifera (assembly GCA_036346265.1). Taxonomy (NCBI): domain Eukaryota; kingdom Viridiplantae; phylum Streptophyta; class Magnoliopsida; order Poales; family Poaceae; genus Melocanna; species Melocanna baccifera. The sequence goes on from JAYEVJ010000114.1 coordinate 45,977, forward strand.
TAAGTATTTATCGAACTTCACTCCAATAGCTATGAGAAGTTACGAAGATTAGAGATCAATCATCACATTAAAAAAGCCAAGCAAAAAATAAAAACAATGAGTCTTGGCGTGCCCAGCCCGTCAGACCGGATAAACAACAACGTTCAAACCAGTAAACAGTAGCGATCATACCGCTACAGTAAAATCAGCCCAGAAATAGTAAAAACGACACTATTTACTTATCGTGTTGTGAAGATTCGAACTGTTAGACCATGTGGCTCTGACTAGAATATTTTGGTGATGAATAATTGACAACATTGTTTATAAAGGAGTGTCACGTGTGTGTGGATTAATATCGGTCAAGTTGTAAAGAACTTGTGCCGGAAAAAACGTTCTTTGGTCCTTGCATGTGCAGGTTGAGTATGGAGGTTATTGTGGTTGATAACGAGGTGGACCGGGATTAGGATGGGGAGATCCGAGGTTCAGGCGGTCGAGGATGTCACAAGACGGTCAGGCTCATACCGGGCATATGGAGATCAAAGACGCATGATGCGTGTTGAAGCTACGGAGGTGTGGTCCGGAGGCTACGATACGTAGTAATTTTAGAGAGTTCAAAATTTAGTTAAAGTTTGTGTTATCTAGTCGTGTATGTAAAGTTTGTATTGCATGTATGGCATACGTATACGAGTTGTATATGAGTTGGCGTAGGAGTCCGAACATGAATGTGTTAGTTGGTTTCGGAAGCGCTGTAAAAATCTGGCGACCAGCCAATGTAACCAACGTGGTTTTTGATCTAAAAGAAAAAAAGGAGCTGCCATGATTTTTTGGGTGATTGGCACGACAGTTTGTTGGTTTTTATTGCTTCTCCTGAGTGCTGCATGCATGGGCTTTGAGATGACCACCAGCACGTGAAGTCTTCCACTAATTTCCATCGTCATCGCACGGCGACCTCGGCCTCGTCCGCGACCATGTTCGTCGCTCTTTGTCTCCGTTGGTCAAACGGCATCAGCAGCAAGCAGCGCCGCCACGTCTTCGGATCATACTGTCTTCGGGGCGTCTCGATCCGCTTTGGTCCGCGATACGCCATTTCTCTAAAAACACCGATACGGTGATGCATATGATTAAAAGAAGAAATAAAAATACAAAAATAACTGATTTCTTATAAGAAAATAGGCCGCTTAACCAGATCATCACCACATTGTAACCAATCAACCTACCAATGAAGTACAACCCACTAGCCCACTTGTACAAAACAATGCATCAGTACGCCAACCTACTATAGGTAGCCACTTAGGGTTACCCATCTCGATCTCTTGATTCCCATCTACAGTCACCACCCTACACTAATCCCATCTCTCTCTCTCTCTTCTTCCTCAACAAGCATGGAGAAGAAATAGAGAAAAAGAGAGAGTGAAAAGAGAGGAGACGAGAGCAAATCGAGAGAAGGTGGCAACGAACCAATGATGCCTACCAAGTAACCATATATGGCAACTAGGACTCTCTTCTCCTCCATCTCCCCTCTTCAAATCGAATCATCGAATATGGGGACTAGGGGGAACGGGAGCAATGACGGCCAATGAGTACAAAGGAGTAGAAACGGTGTGGACAAGGGAGCAAGGAAGCGGCGTCAGGGTGAGAGAAACTTCGTGGTTTTTGATCTAAAAGAAAAGGAGCTGCCGTGATTTTTTGGGCGATTGGCACGGCAGTTTGTTGGTTTTTATTGCTTCTCCTGAGTGCTGCATGCATGGGCTTTGAGATGACCACTAGCACGTGAAGCCTTCCGCTAATTTCCATCGTCATCACACGGCGACCACGTTGGTCAAACGGCATCAGCAGCAAGCAGCGCCGCCACGTCTTCGAATCATAGTGTCTTCGGGGCGCCCCATTCCGCTTTGGTCCGCAAGTGTTCTTCTTGTTGTTTGCTTTGGTTCGTGCAGACCTGCAAGTTAAAAGCTAGTTTTGATTCAGTTGGACACAGCAAACATCACTTTATTGCTTTGGACCAATACAAGCAAAGTATTGCATCTGAGTTGAGCGACAGTTTTCTTGTTCCTCATCTATCAAGTCATAATTAGTTAAGACTAATTGTTATTCTTTTTTTGTTACGTGGCTTGTAGTTCATGCATGCTAATTGTTTCCTTTTTTTCGTTACTTGGCTTTTGGTTCATGCATGCATGGGTGAGAACCAATATACATTGTTTTGCATGTCTTATGACTAGAAGTGATAGTTTTTTATTTATTCATAAACATTTTTTTCCGCCACTACAGTAACCCAAAAATAAAAAATATATTTTCTTTCTGTTTTTCTACATAAAATCAAAAAATCATATATATATATATATATATATATATATCTAGTCTCGTTTGTGTCTTTTTAAACTGCTATCTACGTTGAACGTTCAAAAGACAACATATTTTGAAGAGAAAATTATTGTGGATTGCAATCATTCACCCCCTCTGATTGCTATCAACGATCCTACAAGTGGTATCAAAGCTAGGTTGCAATGGCATCAGATCGGGATCGTTTCTTAGGTAAACCACCTTTTTTCGATGGATCCGATTATCTTTATTGGAAAACACGCATGAAGGTCTTCCTGCAAGCACAAGTTAATGCAATTTAGCAAAAAGTTGAAAATCCATATATTGTGCCTCCTGTTGTTACTATTGAAAATATTGTTGATGTTGAAGCGAATGGTAAGGCTATAAATATTTTGTTGCAAGGTCTTAGTATAAACGAATTTGTTAAAATTGCTCATATTAAATTTGCAAATAAAATTTGGACTACTCTAACTGATTATCAGGAAGGTTCCAAATTTGTTAGAGGTGTTTGTCAGCACCAATTTAAAAAGGAGTATTCCAAATTTGAGATGAAACCAGGATGAGTGTATTTAAAAAGGAGTACTCCAAATTTAAAAAGGTCTAGTTTGTATTTCGTTTGTTTTGCACAAAGTAATTAGCACAACAACAGCCATAAACACAAGAGTCAAATGACATATATAATGAGTTTTGAGGAATTAACATTGTCATTCATATCAGGGAGTTCATTGAGATTCGTGATGACACTAGTCAATTTTTTTAGAGCATTCCCACATATGCAAGTGGACAGCATCCCTAGAAAAGTTTTTTTCAAGTTGGAGGCGCCAAAGATGGCGGTTAGTTTGCTACCAAGGTGTTAGAAGCTAGGTTGCCTAGATACACTGATACGGATACGACGATACCGCGATACGTCATTTCTCTAAAAACACCGATATGGCGATGCATATGATTAAAAGAAGAAATAAAAATACAGAAATAACTGATTTCTTATAAGAAAATGGGCCGCTTAACTAGATCATCACCACATTGTAACCAATCAACCTACCAATGAAGTACAACCCACTAGCCCACTTGTACAAAACAATGCATTAGTACGCCAACCTACTATAGGTAGCCACTTAGGGTTACCCATCTCGATCTCTTGATTCCCATCTACAGTCACCACCCTACACTAATTCCATCTCTCTCTCTCTCTCTCTTCTTCCTCAACAAGCATGGAGAAGAAATAGAGAAAAAGAGAGAGTGAAAAGAGAGGAGACGAGAGCAAATCGAGAGAAGGTGGCAACGAACCAATGATGCCTACCAAGTAACGATATATGGCAACTAAGACTCTCTTCCTCCTCTATCTCCCCTCTTCAAATTGAATCATCGAATATGGGGACTAGGGGGAATGGGAGCAATGACGGCCAATGAGTACAAAGGAGTAGAAACGGTGTGGACAAGGGAACAAGGAAGCGGCGCCAGGGTGAGAGAAATTTCGTGTGGATCTGTGGGAATAGAATGAGCGAGCAGACGGCTTCATAATGAGTGGAATAAGATGTAAGTGTTGAGAGGTATGGGGAAGTATCTACCGAGTATCAAGATTTTTTTTTTTGAAAAACATGAAAATCACTATCCGATATTGATGTGTTGATTTGTCAAAAGTATCTGGTGCAATGTAGGTCAAGGGTCAATGAGTTTTTTTAAAAAAAATTCAGACGAGGACCAACGAGTACAAACTCAGCAGAGATACGAATAAGTTGGAGGCTCTTATGGAAATTTCATGGCCTCGGATATCCTTGGCACCCCGTGCTTTGGATCTACAACAGTTATTTGTTCCAGTCCAGTAATTACTGTTTAACATACTGTAATCCTGTTTACGTTAAGCACTGGGTTTAAACCTAGTGTAATCGGAATCCTTGCAGGGCGTATTGGTTGCTGAACCAGCCAACCCAAACCATATTTGGTTCTCATATCAGGCCAATTAGTACTATTTTAAGCAATTTAATTTTATTCACTTGTCCCTTCACTCTGCCTGGACATTTTTAATAGCCTAGTGGCAGGCAGGTAGGCCGATCTCAGCAACAATCAACAGGCATGGCAAATGAAGCTATATACAGTATATATTGGCTTCTATTTCTGTGTTATGCTTGGTTCCAGTTAATATAAACACCCGGTTTTTTTAAGCGGATTCTTTACTCCTCTTACTGCTATCTCGTCCACGTATCTCTCTCTTATTTTTTTCCCTTTTAAAAGTCATTCCTTTCAGTCACGACTATCCATTCTCATCCAAAAGCCATTATATCTGTTAAACCTCAAACCAACAGAGTGGAAAAATAATGCAATTAGCAATAGTTGCATGAAAGAACAAAGATAATACCATCCGGTCAAGCACATTGTGTCTGCATATGTGTAATGAAAGTATAGCTCAATAAGTTATGTATGTACGATATATTAAGGTGTTAACCAATATTTTGTATCTATATACATGCGTGCATAATTTCAAGCAGGGTAATCATCATTAATTTCTATATGATACTCGTCGCTTGACGTTATTTTCTTACTGTGAGGCCATGTGGCTTATTTACGAGGTAGGCTATGCCTTTTATTGATTTCTAGCCATTTATCGATTAAACATGATTAAATAGATGCACATATAAACATAACGATGAATATTAGGTCTTGGTGTTACTCAAATAAATTCTTCCTTCTTGGTACTGTTGCTTTTTCATATTTAGTACACACGTGATTTTTACAACTTACCTGCTATTTAAATCACCGCGTACAAATTTAATCGACGTGCACAATTTTAAATTGTCACGTACTATTTTAAATTAGCGTGCATTGTATTAATTATCGTGAATAGTTTTAGATTTTCTAATGGCTATTAAATTATCCTAAGAATTCAGAATACTTATTAATGGGTTTCTATAATTTAATCTATGATGTAGAGGAGATAACATGGCATAAATAATTGAGTGAATTATACTAAAGCGTTTCTATGTGATTTCTAGATTTTTGCCATGCATATTAACGGATTCCTGGGGTTTCCTATTTATTTTAATTGTCATCTAACCATTGGCATGATTCGACTAGTGTTATTTAATTGCGAAGAACAATTATGTGGCAAGATTTCTAATATTTACCGCTTTAATGAGGCTTCCTAGATTTAGCAGGAGTTTGCAAAAATTTATTTTGGCCTAATTTTATTTTTCTTCTCTTCCCTTCCATGTTTTCTTTTTCTTTTTCCTTCTTTTTTTTTCTTACCCGGCCGGCTCTCCTCATTTTCCCCTCTCCTCTCTCTCTCTCCTGGCTCTTCTTCTCCTCAGTCCTCACGTCGATCTAGATCTGCCTCGGTGCCGCACCTCTGGCCCCTTAGCGACGCGCCACCGTGGTCCCTCCCGGCCTTGGCGCCTCTGCTACCGGCTCCTTGCCCTGCGCTTCCTTCTCTCGGTTCGACGTTGAGCTGCTGCTCTGCCACACTCAGGTCGCTGCACAGTTTCACCGCCGTTGCCACCTCCCCTTGGCCGCCCTCTCTGTTAGCGCCACCAGTTTCCCTCTACATCAACAGGGCACCCCGGCCGTGCCTCCCCAGCTAACCCTGCGCCCACCGCCGACCTCTGTCCTGCCCCGACCCTCCTCCTGACGACCCCTTGCCTCCCTCCTCCCTTGCCCCCCCGGCAACCCCTTGCGGCGTCGCCTCCCTCCTCCCCCCGGCCTCTCCTCCCCTGGTCACCTCTCTCCTCCCCCGGCCCCTCCAGCGACCCCTGCCTCCTCCCCTGGCTCCCTTGGTGACCCTTCCTCCCCTGGCTACCTCCCTCCTCCCTCGGCACCCCATGACGACTCCTCCTTCCCCAGCCGCATCTTCACCCAACGTTGGGCCGCTAGGTCCCCAGCGGCGACACTCCCATCCTCAGCGTCGTCGCCGTCATCCATGGCTTCACCGGCGAGTCCAGCTGGATGGCTCAGTGCTCGACAACTGTGAGGCCGCCTTCGCCCCCTTCCGTGTCGACTACCTGCCGTCGCTGCCGTGCTTTCTCTACGAGGATTCCCTGGGTGGCGCTGGTGGAACTGCCGCTGTTGGTGGTGCACGGTGGCGATGAGGTATACTCCATCCTCTCTAGTCCTCTACTCTCTCTTTCTCAGCTCTGTGATGGCTTGTGGGGTAGAGATTGGGGAATCCATGGGATGGGATGGCGACGGGAGGCCGAGGCGGCTGTGGGCACTGGCATGCCGTCTGTGCCCCCGTGTTGGCCATACTCACTGGGCCGGGGTGGTCCGAGCATAGCACGAAATGCCGTCTTTGTGCCGCAACGAGCCGTTTCTAGGCCCGGCACGGTCCATCATTCATGCCGTCTTTGGTATGGCTCGCCATGTGGCATGCCCGTCTTCGTATTTGGGCCATCTTTGGTCGGCCGGGCCTCGGTGCACGGATAAATCCAGCCTAACTTCCAGCTCTAGACATATACACCATGGCGTGCGCGGCGTGTACCACTCGAATCAACTGAACTGCAGCACAAGAAGAATCACTCGATCACATTTTAGCGAGGCAATCGTAGATGGAGAAGTAATCGTGGATTGTAGCTGAAGCAAGGCAAGGTGCTTACCAATCAACGAGGCCTGCCGCGCTCCCTCGTCTTTTAAGGAAGCCCTTGTGCGCACGAACGAAGAACCACTTCATCGACTTGGCCGTCGGCGAGAATTTCATCGCCCGATCATTCAATTGGTGCAGCAGCGTGGGAGAGGCAAGCAGCCAAGCACAGCAGCCGCCGAGAGGATGAGAGCAATGGCGCGGCCGATGGTAGGGTGGAACTGGGTTTGGTGTTGTCTGCCGTTGCTATGGCCTATGCGACTCAATGGAAAATGGTTCGCTGTACCATGTTAGACATGTAGCCAAAGATCTATTTGTATAATTAAATTAAAATGTTATTAAAAAGAGTGGCCATGTTTGCTTTAACGGACTAGAAACTCTCACATTAATTGGAGAGTAAAAAAAATGTATGTACTACTTATAGTTGGTGGATCCTAATTATAGTGGAGCAAATTAATTAGCTATAGATATTATTGAGGTTGTACAAAAAACCCAGACGTATTTTTAATCAAATGTTAGAGGATTGTAATAAATACAGCTCTGCGTGTAATTTATGGCTTCTTATCAGGAAAAATTATGTTGCAAAACCACACTCTGACATAGTCCAAAATAATTGTGAAAAATAATTTCTGAAGACTTGATGGATAGCCTGCACAACACAGTCAGACATCCAGAAACAAGATGGTACGCCGGTTACTCATCATAAAACAGTAGTTTTTTTAGATTATCTATATAAACGCAGAATGGCATACAAATTTCCCCTCCTTGCTTTTTTGTTCTATCGCACGTACGTATTGCACACACAAACTTCAGACAGCAGCTTCAAACAAAAGGGGACTGAATGCGGAAGACAAACATGCATGCTGCGCAAAGGGTCGATACAAGATGCACATTGTGACCTCTGCTGCCCAGCAACAGAGTCGCTTCATTACATCGTACTAAGATGCGAAGTAGCCTCTGAACTATCGACAAAAATGGGCCTAAATACGATGGCCTTCAGATCTCACAGCATACTGCAGTAGTTTGTCGAAGACGAAACAGCCACAACACAGCCAAGTTGTAAGCAGACTTGTCCATTCGCTTTGCAGCCTGCGCCTCTGAATTGTGGAAAGCAAGAAACAATCACATATTCAGCCTTCAACGTTTTTTTTTTTTTTTGAAACAGGGGCAGAAGCTCTGCCTCATTTCATTAATAGAGAGGAGAGAAAAACAAGCACCGATAAAAGGTGAATGAAGCCACCTCTTACACACCAAAAAAACAATACAACATCACCTACAACTTATACAACGAGCCACCAAAACCATGCCACTTAAGCTACTGTACTTTAGCTGCACCGATGATGAGGCACCTAACTTGCTCACCTCAACTCACCTAAATCACCCACCTTGCTAGAACATGAAGCTACCACACCAACAACAAGAACACACCTATTGCTTACCCCCTTCAACTTATTTTGTTCACATAAGGCTGCAAAAATCACATTAGGTGGGAATGAACCGCTCAAGGCTTCTATGCATCTGTCTATGGCATCCTCATCCACTTCATCATCCTTTCCAAGAATGCCCAACTTCTTCATCCACAAATATTGTGCCTTCTGATTCGTATCTAAACGCCCAACTTTTGCTTTGGAAACCGGGGAAGCATTCTGCTGATGGATAAGCTATTTAGATGATTTCCTCACATCTGGACCTTCCACCTTTGAGTCTAATGATTCAATAGGTGAACACCTTGATGAGAGAACATGAGATACAACCTCTAGATTTGGCTCAACATGAGGGATGATTTCAGCCTGTACAGATCCAGCAAGGTCCTTCTTCAACAAGCAGGGTGGGTTATAGAATGGGACGATGATACGCCTCTGAACTTTGGAAAGCAAGAAACAATCACATATTCAGCCTTCAACGATGAATGGGACGATGATTAGGAGGCAGATCCGTGAAACACTACAGTCTAAAGTTGTGTGAAGCAACAAGAAACCAAAAGCAGAAAGATCAATTAATCGTCTGGTCGCAACGGCTTCAATGATCTCTCGCAGCCTTGTAGGAAGATCAGTCACTCAAAAGACTATTCTTGACCATTTGACGGAAATGCTACAGTTATATCGAAGAGGAGATATTCCATCTGACTTTTACTCTCTATTTTCTGCTCGTTCTGTTTTTACTCTTTTCTATTAGTACCTTCTCCCCTTTGTTTCTATTTCCTCTTGGCTAATTCATTTAGTTTGCCCTTCAGTGCACCACCATCGATTCACTTTCAATCTCGGAAATATCATGGTAGAATCTGATTTACAAAGAGTTCGTAAACTAGTGAAATATCATGGTAGATTGGCTGAAAAGGTAACAGTTCCGACTGATACTAATCGGAATGGTAATAGATTAACCACTCAAAACAAGTTAAGCAATTTTGTAGTAACTGAATTCAGTCAACGCAATGTATTTATCTCCCTCTTTCACCACAGAGTAATGTGAGCCTATGGAGTTCAGTGATGAGCAAAAGATAATATGGTAGTTTCAATAGCCTTGTATAAATGTTTCTAGTTATTCCAGCAAATACTAGCTGTTCAATTAGAAGATAACTAAGACAAGTTGCAACTTTAAGATTTACAATGTTCTACTTCAGCACCAATGCTGTATCTTATGTGGATGTGAGGGCGATATGTGTGAACAGTTTGTGCGCACGCGCATATCAGTTCTTAACTTTTCTCCATGCTGCAAGATGACTTATATTTGTCTCTACCATCTGTTTTAGACAGGGGTTGCTCTCAGAGGAACGTAGACCTGTTCAAACCCCGGCCCCGACCATTGCACATTTCCCAGGCCCAAGCCCAGCCCGACCCAAAAAGCCAAAGCCCGAGGCCCAAAAAATACTACTGCCCAAACAAACATTTGATACCAACGAACATATCACACTTTCATCCAAAGAAATTTGACAGAAGGCGGCTTTGTCAGATCCCAGCTTTGAAATCTGACCGAAATGAATTGGGTTTGTGGATTTGGGGATTTAAAATCAAGTTGGATCGGAAGCTTGGGACGAACAAAAGTAAAAGGAAACTAGGGTTCTAACTACTATGTAAAGAGACTAATATGCTTCCATTCTGTTTTTCTTATTTCCTTGTCTCGGGTTATAACTTACTAGCAAAATGCACGTGCATTGCAACGGATCTCAAATAATTGATAACACAAATTATAAACTCTCAAACAAACTAATATGAGTTTCCCTACATCCATTTTTTATATAAAACTTTTCCTACATCTATGAGTTGATTGTGCCTAAGGCTCAAAATTTTCACTAGGGAAAATAGTTAAAGCTTAAAATTTTAAATAGCATAAAAAATTCATGTTACAAGCAAGACAAATCATGCTATAAATCACATACGTACACACATGCATAGGTAATCCTATCCTTCGCAGAAAATCCTCCAAACCACATGAATATGTATACAGAGAGAACACATAAGATTGTGAAGGGTAGATGGTGAGGTCAGAGACACTACCAAGTGAAACTTTTGAAAGAAAATAGTTTAACATAGTTATTAAGGCGGTAAGGCGAGACGAGGCGACCCACCCCCCTTACAACTTTGAAGCGGTAAGACGCGAGGCGAGGTGACGCCTTACACGCATCCTAAGGCGAAGAAAACGGAACTCTGGAAGTCTAAATCAAAGTCTAAATCAGAAGATTTCTAAAGAGAATGACCTAATTGCAATTTTATAGAACTTTGAGGACTAAAATGTCAAATCCTTTATAGTTTATAACCCCCCACCCCAGCGACCGAGCGAGTGAGACTCACTCGGACTCGTCGCCCAGGACGCCGCCTCCTCTCCGAGCGCCGCCGCCTCTCCTCTGATGCCTCCCTCCAAATCGGCCGCCGCCTCCTCCACCCCGGACCCTCCACCCCGGCTCGGCCGCCGTCCCAGCCTAGATCCGGCCTCTACCCGGACGCCATCGCGCCGCCTCCGCGGACGGCGCGAATCCGACTCTCACGCCGGATCGGGCTTCCGCCATCGATCCGTCTAGATCCGATCGGCCGCCGCCGCCTCCCCACGTGGGCGCCTTGGGCACGGACGGCAAGGCGGGGCCGACGCCTTGCCCCCCCGGGCCGCCTTACCGCTTAGGCGACGCTTAACGCCTTAATAACCATGTAGTTTAATCTCCAGTTTTCATCCAAAAAGATAGCATGACAACAAAACAAAAGGTGTCATTTTATATCTTCAGCAAATAGCCTCTTGCCACTCACGAAAAGGCTCCAACAAGTAGTAAATAAACGCCTTTTCGGCTGACCTGATTATAACATAGGTATCACAAAGGATAATTGAGTGGAGTAAAACTTATATTCTGAAATCTCAATTCCCATCCTACAATTCACAGTTTCACAACACCTACCAAAAAAAGGGAATGAGACTAAATTTGCCATCCCCATCATTACTCCCAATTCCATTCCTAATTCTAGAAGGCAGATCAGACTAACCTCACGTGTTAACCTGAGCTATTTAATTACTGCTGCAGATATCGGAGGTCTTAGAGGAGCAAAGGCGTCCTGCTGCACAGCAAAAGTATCAGATGCTTCAGCACACACGAATGGAGATCAGGGGAAGCGGCAGGACACACTTCTGACCCTCACGGCCATTGCGAAAAGTCTGAATAAAATGGCCAGCTCCCTCTCATCTCATGGGTTCTTGGTCCAATGAAGCTGAAAAAATCATGTAGTAGACGGAGACCTTGGATATCTGGAGCATGCGTGTCATTTGTGGCTGCTTGGAAGCTAGCTGAAAATAATTTTGAGTGTTTACATATATTTAAGACTCCTACAGACTATCAACTGCAAATAAAAAGACTGCCTTGTGAAATCAATACATTAGTCTGAAATCTGAATGTTTAATAAAAACAGTACATGATCCTGTATTACTATGTTATAGGAGTAGCTAAATAGAAACAACAATGCTATATGATTTGGACCTTGTACATGCCAATATATAATGAGGGACTGGAACTGTATGAGTAATAGCCATCACCAGTTCACCACTGTTAATAAACTATTAGTTAATTAACATAGTGAACACTAAATTAGCAGAAGCAGTGCAATATATATCCAGTTGGTCAAGTTGTTCGTCCACAAATTTGTATGGCTTTTTTTACCAAGGTTTATGGAAGGCAATGTTGCCACAAAACCTCTCATTATAGCACAAAAACTACTTGAAAGCTAACAATTCGTGTAGAGTCCCATTTGCCCAACCATATGATCTTAAGAATAAATAAATCAGATACGGTGAAATAAAATCACAAAAGCTAATAACAAATTCATGTTTCATACACAGGTGATGATTAGTTATGATGAGAACTTTATTACCACTATTGATTAATCAAACATTGTGGACCTTTACATACAAAAATAAAGAACTATGTGGCTGTAATTTATAACTGATTGTGTACCTAGAGACCAAGGAAATTTAATCAGCAAACAAAAGATTATCAGATGAAAACATACTTTCAGTATGAGCATGAAAGGAAATAGACACCAAAGCTTACCTCACAGCAAATAGTATCAGGAGTTCTCCAACAGAACATGTGCTCTTGTCAACATTTGTTCGCATAAGCTAACAATTTATTCTCACAACATAACATTCCTGTTGAATCCACATGTATTAGTTTTTCTCTTACAAGGATTATCTGCAAAATCTAAAAGGAACAACATAGTATAAATCCAGTGAAAGAAAAATTATTCATAAGATGATATATTAGAAGAAACAGGAGCAGCAGGGTCAATGAAAAGAAGGAAGAATTGCAGATGTCTTGAAGCTAAGCAATATGGTTTCCATGAAAAAAGCTCTGCGGAAAAATTAGCAAACTTATATAGCATACCACAAACATTAAAAATCAAGCTTAGATGTAAAGGTAAGCATCCATTCCTCTTAACTAAAACCTCATCTACTACAAATATTAAAGGAGCAAATCATATGTGTAAAGCACAAGGACTACATCACAAGATTTGCCCTCTCACCCAACTAATGCCACTCATTAAATCATGTATATCGAAACATAACAAGAGCATACAACAAACAAAGGTAAACATAAATTTTGAATTAGCTACACATATGGGATGAGGATACAAAGGAGCACAGCAAGATGCAAACAACCATGGAAGCTACAGACGTAGGAGCGACAAGAAATAGAGCCTCACCTCGATCGGGAAGCAATCATCAAGGTCGGCCCGGCGCTATGGTGCGGACAGTGTAGCCGGTCGGCCTACAAGAAAAATACGAGATCGATGGCAAAACAACCAGAATGCGACCATGGAGCCGAAATAGTGAATGAAGGATGGCGAAAGGCACCAAGCAATCACCCAAAACCCTAAGAAGGAATGAAGAAATTACGCTCCAAATAGGCTGAATGAGAGAAACAGAGAAGGGGAAAGAGGTGGCCCAGTCCCACAGAAGCATCCAGTGAAGTGGACGATAAACCTTCACCACCAGCAAAGGCGTCGGGGAGGAGAAGGCGGTGATGCAGGGTGGGGTGGAAGGAGGAGGAGGAGGCGGCAGAGGTGAGCGGCTATGCAGGGGGAGATGAGGCGGCGGAGGTGAGGAATGGGGAGGGAAGGTTCTGGGACGCTGGGGATGAGACACACGATGGGGAGAAGGCGTGATAGGGAGTGGGCTCTGGGAGGAGCTGCCGGGGGAGTGGGGAGCAGATATGCGGAGGAGCGCGCGGTGGCGGCGGCATTGGAGGAGGACGGACTGGGGGTAGCGCCAGGGTGGAGGGCATCAACATGGGCTGACGGTGGTGGGGAGATGCCCGGTAGAAAACGAGGAGGGAGAGGGGAGGTGGGGATCGTGGGGAATCGAGCGATAGAGGTCATCTCGGGTAGCAGAGGGGTGTGGTGCCCGTGGGTTTTGGACCTCTGACTTAGCAATGGACCATATGGATTTGATGATTTTAAGGGGTGATTGAAATAGCGATGACTTTTGACTTTTGGTCGAAAAAATACTGTAACTGACTGAAAAAACACTGTAGCTAAGTTAGTGGATAGCATAGTGAATAGTGAAAAAAAAGCTGAAACTAGAAGCTGAATCCGAAACGATCACCCCCTAAGAGACAGATGGACTATGATGTGAGATGAATCACTATCAATTTTCTTTTTAAGTAGTAGAAATAACCCTATTTCTTCTCTCCCGTCCTCACTAAGCCCTAACCACCCCTAATTAGTATCTCCTCACCAAGCCCTAGCAACCCCTAATTAGCATCGTCACTGCTCGATTTGTCATCGCCGCCAGCGATCTCTTCATCGTCAACCTCCAGTTGCTTCTCCCTTGTTATTGGGGTTCTATTTAGATCCCTAGATGCCGCTTAGCACAACCACATCGCCGAGCCTCCTGCTCGCACGATTGTGTTCAAGAAGTCATCAATTTCATCATACCAGATCCAACAGTGTGTTGTTGGCTTCACTGCCAGCTGGACTCGGCACCCTTCAGTGAGCTTCTCCATGCTCTCATGGCCTTGCCTCGTGCTTTCCCTTCTAATTTGTTTTTTCAATTTTTTTTAGTGAACCTTCTCTGCTCTGTTGTGCTTTGTGAGACGTTGTGCTAACATTGGGTAGCCCTTGTTGGTTTTCGGTGGGCTGGCCCATGGGCCAAACCCTTATGTAACTAATTTTATCAACCCAAATTCGATCCTTACCCAGCCCATTTTTAGCAAAGCCCGATGATGAGAACATCTCCAACACTAGTGCATCATCTACCTCTCTAAGTGTGCAACATGTTAATCATGATTTACATAAAAGGCTTATGACTTGAGCTAAATCCAAGTTACTTAACCAACAAGTCAATTTGTTTACTTATGATTTACATGAGAATTAGTTACTACCTAATGCAAAATACTGTGTATTCTTAAGTTTGACAAGATTGAAACATTGAGAACTGACAGGAGGGTTATGAAGGCTGGGGCCATGCCTTGGGAGGAGAGCAAGGCGTTGCTAGTACATGAGCACATCAAGAAGGGCTCGGCACATGCATGCGTGCATGCGGGTGGCCAGGCGCATGGAGCTGCGGCATGTGAAGTTCGGTGCAAAAATCTTGCTCTGCACTCTCAAAGTAGCCTATAACCGCCTTTTGCATTATTTTCCATTTCCATATTTCTAGCGATAAATTGTTTCTAATGTTGAACAGCAAAAAAGCCTGAAAGTCACGAAAAGGCATATGTTATGTCGTGGAAGCACATTACGTACACATACTTGGGCACAAAGCAAATAACTTGAAATCTGTCATGTAACAAGGTGACATCTCTTATCATTCAAATAATATTTTTAAGGGCTGCAGCAGTATATCTCTAACCATTTCTCAAGGTATCCAAAGGCTAAGTTATTGTACACCATACATCCTCTGCAAATGATGAAAGCCTGCAAGTTAGCTACAGTTTCAACGGCCTTATTCCACACATAATAATCAAGAGCTAGGATTCAAATTGCCATGTCAAACATAATAGTTTGCTGTAATTTTTTACATGTATTCTAGCATACTATGCTCCATTCATTAAAACAGCTTTGTAGAACATAACATTGGGATACTATTCCATCATTACAAAATAATCATTGGGTTTGTTAAGATATTCTACTGCAATTAAAATATTGGGTCTCATTTCATCTCTGGCACATAAAAACCACTTCTTAGAAAGTTAAGTGGATCTCATGTTATTGGGTCTCATTTTATTCTTGGTGTTTGCAAATAAAGGAAAATCTTAAAGAAGCTACAACTAACTCACACATAATAGGATGTTCAGTATCTTTAAAAGGAAATACACTAGCCCGTGGTCTTCACATAAATAAGGGCATGAAGAATAAAATGGAGAAACCAGAGGAATGGTCAAATTGCAGCCATATACACACCTTTTTCATTGTTCAAGTTTGCTCAATAAATTTTCAAGCCGTGGCAGTTCCCTAGGATACCCCGATTCGTTGCCCAACTGCTGTTCTTGTACGCAATACATATCCGATATAGGATACGTGGGTGATACATCGTGATACGATATTGGGATAATTATGATATTAAAAATAAATAAATAAAATCCAATACTCCTCCGATACTTCACTCGATACTTCCCGATACACCCATGTACCTAGCGAGGGAGGGTGGCTAGGGAGAGGAGGATTGGCGGAGGCTGGGGAGAAAAGGGCTGGTGATGGTGGCCTGAAAGAAGGGGAGGGGCGGTGGCCGGGGAGAAGAGGGCCGGCGGCGATGGGCCAGGGAGAAGAGGGTTAACGGCGACGGCCTAAAAGAAGGGGAGGGATCAGCGGCAGCCAAGGAGAAGGGGGTCGGCGACGGCGGGGAGAAGGGGGGCCGACGGTGGCCTAAAAGAAGGGGAGGGGTGGCAGCGGGGGAGAAAGGGGGTGGGCGGCGACAGATGAGGAGGGTGGTCGAGGGGAGGGGTGGCGTGGACGAGAACGTGAGCATGCAGAAGACCTGGAGCAGGGAGGAGGAGTGGGGAAAGGGGATGGCGGTGCTAGGGTATTTGGAGGAGCGAACGTCGGTACTGGAATGGGCCGAAATGGGCCAGTTAAGATGGCTTTCTTCTCTTCTTTTCTTTCTCCTTTTGCTTTTCCTTTCTTTTCTTGTATATGTATTTCTATATGGTACTAGTTTTATTTTTAATACATATAGCGTTATTAAGGTAATCTTAGTTTGTCGCTCTCTTGTAATCTCTCTATATATTTTTATTTTTACATACATATATTTGCAATATTGACATATTCTTGTTTTTAAAAAATATCATATCGTAGTATCATCGTATCCGTATCAGGGTAACTTAGGCAGTTCCTGCAAAATGTCGTTCCAAGTCAGCATACCCTACCAGGAAAAAGTACACATGCTTGTTTAGTTATATTACTTGTGCCATCCCAAGAAATAGATACAATGTAGAGGGTAAAAAGGCAGTGAAGCTTGAAGAAATCTACAAATGTAGAGAACTAGTGTATCTTTTAACAGTAACACGCTCACCAAATATAAAAGGAGTTAGCTCTAACCAATTGAAGTACCAATAACATGCATATTTTCCGATCGACCGATCGCCGAATCCGAGTCGGATCGAATTCGGATAGTCATATCGGATAATTATCGGATTCGGAGTCGGATTTAGATAGTTGTTTTCGGATATGGATTCGGATTCGGAAAAGAACTATCCGACGGATACAGGTACTATCCGGGATTTTATCGGATAATACCGGGATATATTTTTCGAAAATCCGGCTCATCAGTCAAATCATCATTTTCAGCCCATCAGCCCATTAGCAAATCCAAATAAATTCCAACAAATCCAATAAATGCAAATAATTCCAAAAAATTCCAGAAAATTCACAAAAAATATTATAAATCTAGGAGAACTTAGAGAAATAACATAAACTATTTTTAGCTTTTAGAAAATATTTAAAATAAGTTTTTTTGCTCTTAGCTTTCAAATAAAATCTTTAAAAAATCTAAATAAATTTCAACAAATCTAATAAAATGCAAATAACTCTGAAAATTCCAAAAATTCACAAAATACTATAAATCTAGGAGAGCTCTGGAAAAATAATATAAACTATTTTTAGCTTTTAGAAAATAGTTAAAATAAGTTTTTTTGCTCTGTGCTTTCAAATAAAATCCAGAAAAATTTAAACAAATTCCAACAAATCCAATAAAATCCAAATAAGTTTTTTGGAAGTGTAAAAAATTTGGTGGAGTCACCTTTGAAATATTTTCTACCAGAACCCTGCTAAAAAATTTCTTTAGATATACATGGTGAGTGTCGTGCGTACTATGTATGACCTTTGTATTCCTGCGTAATATCCGACTAGATATTCATTATTGTATTCACAACCGCTCCTTATTCTTTCTGTATCTGTGACCGACACTACCCAAATTCGTATTCTTATTCGGTACTATTCGTATTCGACTCCGAATCCGAGAAAAAAAAAATATAAGATAGGATATGGAATGAGTAATATCCGACCGAATTCGATCCATTTCACCCCTACTAGAAACCATCATAGCACACAGGGTCAGACTAGTTCTGCAACAGCCTGTCGCTATGGCCTATGGGAGAAGAGGACCATGTTAGCCAAGGATGGTATTTTTCATAATTTGAGCGTTTCTGATGGCATTGGCCAGTCGAGGACGACTCTGATAGTATTCTCATAATTTTGCATGTTTTCGATGACATTGACATAACCTTTTCTTCATTAAATACCTGCCTTTTAAATTCCTATAAGAAAGATACAGGGGCTGAGTGCCTGAGTCATTCGTGTGAAATATACAAACTAAAAAGCAAGTGAGTATTTTTGGTATTTAGCCAATATCTAAGATTGGTCTAACCCCAACTGAAGGAACTGACGCAGCAGACTTGTAGTACCAAAGCCTCTTGGTTTGGTTTGGGCTTTCTGAGAAGCACCAAAGATCACAGGAATTAGAAGGATGCCTCGTTTGAACAGTTCATTTCGGTACAACTCAGCTCTTTGCGTTGCTCGAGTAACTGATGCTTTTGAACCTGCCAATATGACCTACAATACTTCTCAATCCACAAGTCACTAAATGAAAATGTTGAAAATAAATGAGAAAAGGCAAAGAAATGCAGTATGTGTGTGCTGATAAAAAAGTTTTGTACGCACTTCAGGAAATGTCTAAATTTCGCTATTGAGAATGAAAGATGGAAAGAGAATTATACTGACTAGCCTAGTAATGTCCCGGAGTTGCACAAGCTCAATAATGCGATTGGTCGACAGGAGCACAGGTAACCTTGAAAGGGTTTCGTCACGAGAAATTTGTGTGATCTGCTGCTCTTCTTTTTTGTTTTCCCAGAAGAACAAAGCCACCAGCACAACAATACCTGCAGTAGATTCAAAAGTTTGATTATTTTTCAGTTTAATTACTAGTGTGAAAGAAGGATTGTATACAAGTTTCAACAAATGACTGACTGGTACATCGCAAAGAGTGAAAGATCGTTAGATCAAGTAACTTTTCAATATGAACTTCTACAAGATGCACTCCTCAGGGAACTAGGACAGGAATAGTGATTGCTCTTCATTTTCTTAAGGAACTTTTTTAGTAGCTGGAAAGGATTGATGAAATAGTAATACATTTATTTAGCAGTAAACTAAATGCAGATTTATGTAGTGGAAATTTCTGTTGAAGCATCTCAGAAACGATATAGTTATTCAACATACAGCCTAGGTTTGAAAAAAATTCATTGGCGTAGCAACTGATTGATACGGGTCGTCCGATCTTCTTGATGTAGAATTGGATACTCGCAGGAGTCTTGATGAATCGTAGTGATCCTCCAATACCAGTGCAAGAGACGAACACTCTTTAATCCGCCAAATCACACTCGCGTCGATTTCACCGACCATCAAGCGAAGATCTATCGTACATCCAATTCTCAGCAAAAAGGCTGAACGATCTTGATTGAAGAAACTCTCTAATTTTCCACGAAACTCAAGCATAAATAATAGTAGATTTATTCTCAAAGATGGTCTGTGTTACATAGCCAATGGAACCTCTATTTATAGGAACACACATGCCTTTGCTTATGGCCGAAGCTAACTTTTTAGAATTACGTAGGTTGTTCAGCGCTTACGTTGCCCAGGGAGGGAGACACAAGGAATCCTACACCACACTGCAACACAAGACGCGATCTTCGATACCCGCTACAACACAACAATTCTGCTATATCATACTTCATAATAATGCCTCTGGAACTGATAATACATATGTATGTAATTCTATTTTTGCGGTGCCACCAGCAGTTACAGGGCAACATATGTGAATTCTACGTTTGTCACCATATGCAAGAAATCATAGACACTAAGACAAATGATCCAGAGATTTGTCAACCTATCAATAAATATTTAATGATTATTAATA
This sequence comes from Melocanna baccifera, assembly GCA_036346265.1. Classification (NCBI taxonomy): domain Eukaryota; kingdom Viridiplantae; phylum Streptophyta; class Magnoliopsida; order Poales; family Poaceae; genus Melocanna; species Melocanna baccifera. Next base: position 65,721 of record JAYEVJ010000114.1, read on the forward strand.
TATATATATTATATATATATATATTAATGACTTTAACACACCTAGCGACAGCACGTGGAATTCGATAAAAGTGTATTCGATCTTGACAAACTCGTCGAAATTCGAGGACAACTCTTCCAATTCTTGATGATAGAGGTCATAAACAATAATGGAGAATTCAACCCTGGCGATGTTTGATTAGATGTTCAAACATTTGATACATGCACTTATAAACACTCAATTGAGCTTAATCAACCTATTCATCCAAATGTACTTCATTCAGTTGTTTAATTCATTGTGATATTTGTGTTATGATTGTCATGTGCTATATATGTTATCTGTTTACTTGTTTTCAGAGGGTATGACTAGCATTTCCTAAAGTTAGCCCAAAAAGAGGAAATAACTTAGCTATTAAAATAGTTATCGTAGACGGTTTTTGGTATTAGTCGTCTGTGATATGTAACATATCACAGACAGCTCTATTTAATAACCATCTGTGATATATAAATATCACGATTGTTTTTGGTATTAGCATATTAACCATCTGTGATATGTAAGGTATCACATACGACTTTGTTTAATAACCGTCTGTGATATATAAATATCACAGACAGTTTTTTGTATTAGCTGTGGATATCACAGATGGCTATGTTTGATAACCGTCTGTGTTACATTTTATCACGGATGGTTTGAAAACCGTCTGTAATAACCACCTCCTATCATAGACATATAAATTCAGACGGTTTAGAAACTATATGTGATGATGTTTTTGAACTATCTATGATGAGCTTTTCTGTAGTAGTGGGAGCACCATCACCACCTTGAACTGCAATTATAAGTCTGGGAATGGTAAAGAATGTTGAAATTCTGGCTGCTGCAGGTAACGCCACACAGAAGAACCTGCGGACACCACGAAATGGTGCTTGTACTTCACTAATGAGTTTCAAGTCTCTTCGGAACCTAGAACCAACATCTTCTCCACCACGCTGTCCACGCAATGCCTGAAATGATTTAGAAGTTGTACAGAATAATATCACTGACATGGAATTGGTCATGGGAACAGATTTCAACTATGATCAGCAGATTACTTTCTTACTCAGCATGTAACAAAGCAGTAAAGCACTAAGCCGCAAAACCTCTTCTTGAAGTTCCTTAAATTCTGGTGATGCCCTGAATGGCGCCAAGTCTGGATCATTAAGTATATTACCGAATTTGAGATTGTAATCTCTCAAAGCTGTCCTTAAACACTCTGCAGCTTTTTTTTTTTGCTTTCTTCCCTGGTCCAAACAAATACATCAGTTTGTGGTGGTGGGGGGGTTGAACCCAAACAAGGCATGCATACATGATACATTCTACCAAAACTTTCCGAAGGTCCTCGATTTCTGGCTCTTGTTTTAACAGTGAGTTTCTGTAATTTGCCGCCTGGATACATTCATGTAAAGTTAAATCAGCAAAGTAGAACTACTATCACTGATTCACATCCCAGAATGACGGTGACAAGCCTAAATTAGCACAGCATGTGCATATGCAAACCCCACGTAACATAGCCTGAGAGCGCTGCTTGGGCTCCCATCATTCTCAAATTGTTCAAGAGCGTCCCTCACCTATGACATGTGCAAATATAATCACAACAGAATGTAGTTGATGATTTAAGATAAATGGTTCTCCAATTAAATGATTGCCACAAACCCATGCAAGAGTTTGCTTTCAAGTAAACTCTTAGGAACAACCCACTTCACAAATGTATTATGGAATCATCAAAGCATCTAGGCATTATTATCGCGGTATTAACCCCCCTTTTGTCTTTTAACAGAGTACTAATTCCAGTTTTATGTCTTCTTAACACCAAGCTACCAAACACCACTGGTAGTAGTTTCCAAGTAGGTAAATGTTAAATTGCAGTCAACCCAATACAAAAACAATCATTTGGACACTTACTTTTGGGTTCACCGTTAGTTTCCTTGAAAGTAGTTTCCAAGCATTTAATCGCCACGCCCAATTTAAACACCCAAACCTGGCTAAAGCCATAAACTCACCTAAAATCAGCCCAACATTGAATCAAACTAGGCATACATGCGATGGATAACATACAGAGTTTAAACAATCCTGATATGGCCTGGTTAAACTCTGGGTAAATGCTGCCTAATACTGACACATTTTCACTAGAGTAGATTATGCACCCAAGCTGACACATCCGCATCATCAAATGAAGACATACTGAATTACTGATACAATTCTTAGCTAATAGGCTTCCTCGAGATAAAAACATTACTCAGTTTATGTAGGATTGAAGATGACAACAGAGAATGGTAAATGGTGTCTTAAAAAATTTTCACCAAGTATTCACCAATCATTCACTTCAATAGATACAAAACTATTAAGATTAAGATAGAAAACCAACACGAAAACTAGAGAAACAAGACCCTGAACATTCTGAAAAAATCAACAAAAATGGTACTGCCACTACATTATCTACGGTACTACTATTGCTATAGTAACTGCAGTACGACTGCTGCAGTAACTGCGGTACTACCGCTACTACAGTAAAATCAAGGTGAATAGTGATTTCAGTACGCTTTCAAAACCAAGAATTCATGCAATTTTTAATTGGTAGATCCAAATGATATAAAATTTGATATGCACTTTGTCTAGAATGTCAGAAACCTATTCCAATTAACGATCAAGAGAATCATTGCCAAAGTTCTATTTTTTTTTGTTTGAAGGAACGTTGCACCAAAACCCAAAATGATGATCAAAACTTACTCGTGGGTAGAAGATAACCAAGATAGCTTTAGATATATTTCTACATATCACAGCAAATAAGAACACCAAAAAAATCAAGCCAAAAACCCTCGGATCACGAAAACACTCGATGAGACCAAAATCAAGTAAAACCGAGTTTCTTCCTAAACTTGCTATCAAAATATCTAGATGATTGAACATTGATTTTAAAAGGTTATCATCATCTCATTCACGCCCTTAGCACAACAAGATCAAAGAGAGGAAGAAGAAGAGATCAAAACAAACTAAGTCAAGAGTAAATCAATCAAGGCAAGATAGATCTATGGAGATGTACAAAGATTGTTGTATTACTTTCTTGAGAAGGTAAATTTTATAGCCACTCCATCTTGGAGGATAGAGAGCACACAACACACTCAATTCTCAGATCCTAACTCTAAACATGAGAGCACAAGAGAGATGAATTGGATTGTTAACATAAGTCTTCATCCCAATCTCTTTATACAGGTGGGGCTAACAAACAACACCTAGCCCTTAGTGAATACTATCCACTTACCACAATAGGGGGAACCTAATAACCCCCCACATACGGGTGTTACTCACACATGTTTACTTATGCATACTTTTCAAAGTACATAAATTTGAATCCCCTAAGTCTTTAGCTTTGATCCATCTCGATCAAACAAGCTTCTCTTTAACCTAAACCGCTTTTTCAAGCACCGCGGTTTTAATTCAAGGCAATTTTCAGTATTTTGGCCAAACTACCAAAATATCTATTCTTGACTAGGTCTTCATCTTTCATTGTAAACAATCACTATACTTATTACGTGTAGATTCACCATTGGCTTGCCATGCATTGGTAAGTCTCTCCCACTCTGGTTCCACTGGATCACGCCTCACTTGGACCGATCAAGCCATATGGTGCAAACCTCGTCGTTCGAATTCATCTTTAGTATTTCTCGTCTTTCTCATGTCATGCTTAAGCTCACTATTTCACTTGACATCCTTGATCATTCTGGGCCTCGACTCTTCCCTGAGCGTAGCTCCACTCCTCACTGTCGACCATGGTAATTCCAAGCGCCCATGCATATCCAAAGACAAAGAAATTATTTCTGGGCACAAGTTCTTCACAACTTGACTCACGTTAGCTAAAACATACATCATGCAATTTTAATGCAATGACCCAAGTCACCCCAACTCAATTCATGACTCAAAACCCAAAATCCTCAATTTCTGCCCAAAATGGTACTACCACTTCCATCAAACTGGTACTACCGCACTGCGATACTTCTGCTCCCCTGGATCGATACTACCACACCTCGCACCTCAAAACTGGATTTCTTTGGAAATAACATACTAGCAACTAGAAATTGGAGCTTTTGACCTGCGGTATAACTGGAACCCAAAACCAGTACTACCGCCTGCAATATGACCGGAACCCAAATCCAGTACTATTGCCATGAGGTATGACCATGCCAAAACCTACAGAACTACTGATTTTCCTGACAGGCTCAAAAAACAATCTAGATAAGATGCTATCTTTGCAAAACTAAATAAACAGTCCACAAACATTGCAATGGTTTATCACAACATCAACCAAGACCTTCTCACGTAGTCCTTCAGTTTATAAGAATCCCGTGTTACTCGAACATTGGAGTGTGACCCTGGGAATCGACATTGCTTACTCTGCCCTTGGAGAAGAGCTCGATGCTGAGGTTGACGCATGACTCTACCATCGATACCGCCTCTGCCTCCTTCTCCTGTGTGAGACAGAGATGATGAGGCATTGTAGTGCAAGAAACTGTCGTGGTGGCAACAGCAGAGGGGCAGGGGAAACGAAGGGTAGGGTTGTGTTATCTCTACTTTGAGCACTTTGTTCCTTACTCTTGCACATCTGTGTTTCTATTCATACAAATGTATGTATATATACATGCATGATATTATATGTGCTTAATGTCATGTTCTCCTGTGTCGGTCGCTTCTCTTCTTTGATGTTGGCCAACTCAACGCCATGGCTTCCCCATTAACCCCCGTGTCCACCAATCTTTACTAATAACAACATGTCTACTTTAGTCACAGTCTAACGATACAGAGAATCTTCTCACTAACGTTGATGATGTTGTGCCCCTTACCAATGATGGCACATTCCTAGCTACTCAATGGCCCCATATAATCTATAACTCATCTTCAATACAAAGCTTCATCTCCTCTTTACCAGGGTATCCCTATCATCAAGCTTCTTTAGCTATTGACTTCTTCAACAACACCAACGCTCACCACTTGTCATCGCGCCCCTTGGCTTCTTCGACTCTAGACTTTCTCTTCAATAGCTCCATGTGAGTAACACAACATTGTCCTCATCAAAAGACTAAGGTGAGCGAATGGCATTATCCTCATCTCCACCATCGCTGCCTCGGCTCTCAGCTTCCCTGTGGGTCAATGTTAGCTAGCAGGGATGCTATTACACTTTTTCTTCGAATTCGTACACAAATCAAACTACTAATTTTATTTAATTTATTTCAAATTTTAATTATTTAGGGATTTTAATTTCAAATTCTTGTGAAATCAAATTACAAAATTTCTTTTATTTTTATTCAAAGTTTAAATTATTTTTTGTTGGAATTCATATAAAAATACAATTGCTAATTTTTCTTTAATTTTTAATCCTAAATTCCAGTTATTTAGTGATTTTACTTTGGAATTCGTAGCAAAATAAAATTGCTAATTTTGTTTTTTTATTTCAAATTTCAATTATTGTTTGTTGGAATTCCTATACAAATCCAAATGCTAATTTTTACTCTTGATTATATTTATTTAGGGATTTTATTTAGAAATTTGCATGAAAATTAAATTACTAATTTTATTTTATTTTTTATTATGAATTTTAGTTATTTCTATATTGTACTTGATGTGGATCCTTTCTTTTAATATAGATTGTTATAATCTGGACCCACTACAGTCGATAATGTAGATCTTTATCTTTTTTCATCAATTAACGTGAGAATTTGTAATCCTTGAGAGCCATTGTAGTGGCTTCTTATTCTATCGCTATGATAACATCATAGATAGATTCGCACATTTTAAATGGACTTTAGTTTGGCAGGATAATTGAATGATGATACTATATAGCGAGGCCACTCTATTATGAAAAGCAGATCAAATTTATTCTATTGCAGCTTATATAGTAGTTTTACGCTAACTTTAATATCATAATGATGATAGTTTTATGCCGTTATTTCCTTTCATAGAACCAAAAAAAATTCTTTGACATACCGAAAAACATCTTATAATTGTCTTAGAAAATATGTGCACATGTTAATTCTAGTCTTTATTTCAGCCAATTGGAGGTTTTGAGCCTCCACATTAGTCCGATATGGGAAAAGGAGAGAAATTCCTACATTAAGGAAAAAGATAGAAATTCTCGCATTAATTAGAAAAATAAAAATGAATATCAAGGGTTAATCAATTCTTAAGTTCGATACAGAGTAGTGTTGAGACATAGTGAGTTTAGTATTTAAATTAAATACCAAATATGCATAAATAGACACTTGGAACTAGAAGATTTTAAGAAAAATTCTAATTAGGATTAAATAAATAAGCAATTTGATCTTATAATTACATTAGAATAAAATAATGTGACAAAATTGATAAATATATTGATGAAATGGAGCTTAACACAAATTTAGTAATTTAAAATAAGCTCCAAAGGTACAGATAAGGAAACTCAAAAATAAAATTAACTAAAAAGATAATCGAGTAAGGATTAAAGAAATCAAACTTTGGACTTTGAATTAATTTGGGGAAACGATAAATTTGGAAATAAATTATTTTAAAAAAATTAGGAATTAGACTTGGTTTCAGAAAAAGTTTAAATTCAAAACAAAATAAATTTTGAACTAAATTTAGAAATATATTTGTGAAACTAAAGTTAATGTAAATTAATAATTAAAATAAATTCGAAATATATAAATATACAAATTCAAAATTTACGTGACTTGAGAAAATGTCAAATTGAGACTAAATAAATCAAAATTCGGAGCTAGAAATAATTTTCAAATAAGACATAAGTTTAGGATAAATTTAATTTTATAAAAATAGGAAAACTTGTTTGAAATTAAAATTAAAAAGTTATTCTAAAACATTATAAATTCATAATAAGTGCTAATATGGGAATTAGTATAAGTTTTGAGTACACACTTATATGAAAATTTAAGAATAAAATAAATCTAATAATATTAAATTTGTGGTTATAATTTCACAATTGAGCTAAATTTTGAAATTCGGATGATCATAATAGATATTAAGTTCTGAATATGAATTACTTTCCGAGACATTACTAAAGTCAAATTTAGAAATTAATGATGAATAAAATTAAATTAACATAATTTAAATGAAAATTACTAATTAAAATTAATTTCAAAACAAATATTAAACTTGGAATATACTCCCTTCATCCCACAATATAAGTCTATTTTTGCTGAAAGCATCATGCCCATAAATAACACCATTAATGGAATCAAAGTGTAGTTATTACAATATTTTTACTTAATATCCTTTCTTTAATGCAAAAAAAAGTAGATAGGTAGTTGTGGTATGTCATTTAGTAGGTGTAAGTGTGGTCTAATGACATTAACTTTTTTTTTACATTTAGTGTTAGTCTGTGTGTATGGTGAGTTTGGACTTATATCATGGGACAAAGGAAGTATAAAATATATGCAAATTCAGTCATGAGTACATTATGAAATAAAACAAAATTTAGAATACATATACATATACATATAATAATATGGAATTATAATTATTGAGTAGAATGGATTTGAACGTTATACTAATCTCATAATAAATATTAATTTTGGAATTATACTATGTGGAGTTAAATTCATAATTAATATTCATTTTGGAATAATGATTGAATTTGGAACATCTATAGGCGAAAATTCTAAAAAAATCCAAATGGAAACCAAAATCAAGTTTGGAATATATACATTCGTAATTATAAATAAGATAAAATATTAAATTTAGAAATTGAAATAATTTATCCTAATCCAATTTGGAATTGAGCATGTATTATTATAAATATTAATTAAAATATGTAGCCGCGTTGATGCATGGATTGAGGGCAAGGTAAAACTATTGTTCCGACACAAAGGAATCACAGAAGGCCACATATTTTTATACCGAGCAAAAACTGATGTTAGGACACAATCACGAAAACCTCCCATAAGAAAACATAACTGTTGGGAAGCTCATGCGGGGCACCAACGAAAGCTTGTTCAAGAAAATGTTAAAATAATCATATGTATATATTGAATCCACTATTCTATTGTCCACCTCAAAATAATGGATCTATTCTTGTTAGCTTCTCAAAACGGCTTTTAACTTTTACTATAGTACCTAACTTTCAAACGGAGTATTTTTTAAGACGGTGTCTACAAGTTAATGCACTGTCCCCAGCAGACTTCAGATATCAATGCATGCGATGGATTGATCTGTAGATGACTGCGAGCGATGAAGTGATACTAGATAATAAGGGCACCAAACTACACCATCAACCTTTTTATTGGCGGTTGTGGGGTTAGCAGGTAAGGAAATAGAATGCTGAGCGGCGAGGTGGGGGAAGTGCAACAGGAAGAAGAAAGGGACATGGGAGGCCATCGTCTGATGGTGATGGCATATATTTTGGCTAATTAGAGCCCTTTATATATATATATATATATATATATATATATATATATATATATATATATATATATATATATATATATATATATAGCACTTTCTCAAAATAAGCTAACAATCCAAGAATTATTTTTCGTATGAGAGTAGCCTTTATTATATTCTTTTCTAAAATAACAATTCGCTCTAACCATAAAACAATGAAAGGTTCCTAGTTTCCTTGAAAGGGGATCCATATACCCCTTCCTCTAAAGTCACTTGCATCATCACATCACCGCTTATATCTTAATTTGGCTCATTAACCCTTAAAATAGATCTGTCATGCATTTTCCTATCTCTTCTTTCGTCTTCTCTCTCGAGTGCCCTATCTTATATGCGGCCCTCGCCACTTCCTTCTTGCACCCATCCTCCTCTCCCCATGCCCGTGTGAGAACTATTCCATCTGAGCTCGTCCCTACCGTTTGCAAAGCTATCCTTAGAATTGACGGCCTAGATGACATGTCTACTATTTCCAATGGAGAATTTGATCAGACATGAATTGCATCCAAGTAGCCATCCATCGGGCGATAGACGTTGAGTTGGCATAAAAAACGATCGAATGAACGGAAAATAATGGGAGGGGGTTGTAGAAAAAAGTTGCACTTACAGGATGTTAACAGCAACATTTAAGATAAAGAATGTAAGTTGCCTGAAATTTTGAAAAAAAGTCACTTCTCAATGCCTTGGATTGCTCCAAGATTCGTGCAAACTAACCTTAACCCACCTTTTCCCTCACCCTCACCCTTGTGCCCTACCAAGATGAACGCCCCCATACCGCCTCCAACCCCATATCGTGCCTCTTCGGTGTGGAAGAGGCCTGTCGGTGAGCTCCTCCCCATCACCCACCTCCTCCTCATCTTCCCCACCTCCAAATCCACGCCTTCACTGCCACTTTCTTCCTCCTCTTCGATGTGGTTCCCTTGCACCACTCTCTTCCTCCTCTACGGCAGCTACCACCGCTAGATTCACCACCGCCGACCTCTACCATCCACCGCTCTCCTCCTCACGTCGCGTCCAGTAGCACCACCGTCTCCACCACCCACCACCAAGCCGCTGCCATCGTGGCGAGTGGGCGGATGGCAAGGTCTCCAGCGCCCTAGTTCGAGCCCGGAACCATGGTGAGCGCTGCTTCCGTTCACGATCTGCTTCTCTTCTGTTTCTTTCCTTTGTTTTTTTCAATGATCTGTAGCACTGCACTGTGTCTTTGTTCTTAGATTTTTAGTACGTAGAAAGCATCTGTCATTAGGGTGGGTATGGTTTAGGTGTGTGGGTAATGTTGTAGAATCGAACGCAAAAGGAGGGATGGAATACAATTATTGTTTCTTGGAAAATGATGCGGTGTGTATTGTAGATTGCTGCGCAGGTGTGAGGGTTATGCAATCCTTTGATGTGTTGTGTCGTCTATTTGTGGTTTCTTGATGGCCTAGTACTGATTTAGGACCTTGTGTAAAATTGTAGGTCCTTGTGGAAAATTGTAGAACCTTGTGGAAAATTGTAGGAATCGATTTAAGTTTGCGTTCTGTTGGTGCTTGCCAGTGAATTGGCTGCTATATTTTTAGTATCTAATTCTTTAGAGCGTAATTTTTAAGTGATCATAAACGGTTGGAGCCTGTGGAACTTGTACCAGTTTATATGCCACTATTTTTGTGAGTTAGTGGTGAAGAATACTTAATATAGTCATCCTGTTATTTTTTGAACAGGCGAGGGCATTGAAGAACCATCTGAAGAGGCTCAATGCGCCGAAGCATTAGATGCTGGACAAGCTTGGCGAAGCTTTTGTAAGTTGAAGCATTTTGATTTTGTGCGCTTGAAATGGTCTCCACCATTCTGTTGTTCTGTATTGTAATGCGCAGAACTGCTTTATGTGCTTTTCAGGCTCCCAAGCCATCATCTGGACAAGTCCAGGGAGTGCCTTCCCCTGATCCTCATCACCAGGAACAGGCTCAAATATGTGCTGACATACCGTGAGGTTATCTCCATCCTGATGCAGCGCCATGTGTTGGTCATTGGGAAGGTCAGGACTGACAAAACCTACCCTGCTGGTTTCAATTAATCTGCTTGTTTCTTTCCTTACCAAGCAGTTCCTGATTTAGTCTGTGGTTTGTCAGGAATGCATTTTTCAATTAATCATACCTTACGTAGTTATGTTCTCTACTTGGAAGATGTCATTTCCATTCCCAAGACTGGTGAGAACTACAGGCTTCTTTATGACACCAAGGGTCGTTTCCGCCTTCAATCCATCAGGGACAATGATGCCAAGGTGAGGATTTTTTTTGTAGCATTTGTATACATATTCCAGTTGAACATACCATGTTGCATAATATGGATTCTTTTTCAAGTTAGTGTGCTCTGGAGTATGTGGTTGCTGATGCCATGCTTTTTTAGTTAATGCTGGTTAGTTATTCGTAGTTTCAGACAGTGTTTTTTTATTGACTTTGCACTTTGATATGTGGTTGATGATCTATGTACCATAATTTTACTTTTGCATGTGAGCACAGCTTTAGTACAAAGAATTAGACAACTTTACCAATAATTGTAACAGTCTTATATTTTCCCTTGCTCATCATTTTCATCATTATGTTATAATATTTTGGGCTGTATGGTCTAAATGTTTGTCATTATTACATTTTGTTTTTAGTTCAAGCTGTGCAAGGTTCGGTCGGTCCAGTTTGGTCAGAAGGGCATTCCATATCTGAACACCTGTGATGGACGCACCATCTGCTATTCTGACCCTCTGATTAAGGCAAACATCACAATCAAGATTGACCTGGATACCAGCAAGATCGTTGACTTCATCAAGTTTGATGTTGGCAATGTTGTTATGGTCACTGGACGAAGGAATACTGGTCGTGTTGGTGTAATTAAGAACAGGGAGAAGCATAAGGGCAGCTTTGAGACCATGTACGTGGAGGACGCATTGGGCCATTTCTTTGCCACTCGTCTTGGCAATGTGTTCACTATTGGCAAGGGCAACAAGCCTTGGGTGGGCCTCCCCAAGTGCAAGGGTATCAAGCTCAGCATCGTTGAAGAGCAGAGGAAGCTGGATGCTGCTCTTCAGGCTACTGCCAATGCTTAAATGCAATGCACGTGCCAGATTTTTGCTGTAGCAGAATCTCAATGAGAATATGAGAATTGTGATCATGTCTATTTGAAGTTTTGTCTTTTGTTTGAGTTGGCAACTGACGTTCCATCCTAGTTGAAATGTAGATGTTTACAGTATTACTGTTAAAAAGGTATTGCAGAGACACACACCTCTTCCAGATTTGCTTCCTTCATGTTATGATCAAGCCATTGGATTACTTTAAATATGATCTTGTTTCTGTATTGTCTGGTTTCCTTTCGTGTGTTCTGAAATGATTTTGTTTCTGGGTGATATATGCGGGTATGGTGTACTAAAAGAAATTCAGGCAAACGTTCCGGCGTTCAGTGCTATCCGTTGTTTTTGTGTTTATGAATAACTGAATAAGATTATCCTCCTAATCAAAGAATCATGTTTAGTAAAAGTAGTACATTACTACCGACGATCAGACTTCCAACTGCGCGGGCAAGTTGGATATAGGTAGTTTTTGCGTAACAAATCGCAATCATTCAATTCTTTATATAGGTAGTTTTGTTTGTTTGATCATTTTCTCTGCTTTTTGTGTAGCTAGTTTTAGTCTTTAGCCTTAGGTTTAACTTCGAGTGGTACCATACCATCATAAGTTACAATTCTGTAATACTAAATTTGAGAGGATTTCTGTACAAATTTGGAAGGAATTGTAAGTATTTGGCCTTTGAGCCTTTGAAAATTGCATTTGTAGTGTATATTCATCAATAGCGAGGACCTGAGGGCACCAACATTATGTCAGGACCACTCACTATTTGTCATCAATTTCTTAAACAAGATTTCTTTTTGGCGCACATGTTTTGCATAACAAGATTTCAGCTAGACAAGCCTAATTGAATTTGCATCCTGGAACATATTACATTGAGAGAGTATCCATCTATTTGAAGAGGTAATTCATATTTAGGTATATTAGGATTTTTTTTATTATCAATATTGCAATTCAATGATGCAAAATCCTTATACGGGCATTCCCTTCAGGACGGCGAGTTTTGCAAGGGTAGCTCCTCCATCTGTATGTGTGGGAATAAAACTGAAAAGAAACCACAAACAGTTAATACTAGAAAAAAAGGCACAAATTAAAAATAGTGATGGATCAATTAAGTTTACCAAAGTAAATATGAGGGGTTTAGGGAAAGAATTAATCCTACCTTTAACAACAATGTATAATGGCTTCAGTGATGTAGGCTCAACAATCTTTATAGATACCATATTTCCAAGACCTTGGGTACATTAGCTTTGGTCCTAAACAAAAACATTGCAAATAATGTTAGAAGCATTGTGATTTGGCCCTAAAGATGGCAAGTAACTTCTTTCAATAGACTGGATATGTAATTAGAACAAGGAGCATCAACTTAAATAAATTCTACTAGCTTATCCTTGTAAAAAAAATCTACTAGCTTATCCTTGTAAAAGTTGAAGGATCCAGAGACAATGTTGATATTACAAACCTATTTAATAACCTTCCTCAGCTTTTCCCATCGAGCTATGCTAGCTCACTAATCTCTACGGATGGCATATTTCCATCGATATATCTTTGGTTTCAATAGCCTAGGACCTGATCACAAATGATGTCAGAAGACTCGGAACATACCTGTACAAATTAATGAACCATGAAAAACTTACGCAACAAAAGCATTGAAAATGAATATTTTAGGTAAAAAGAATATTTGTTCCATTTTCCCCACTGATGCTATTATATCTATATAACCACTCTTTTAATACTCACTAGTAAGTGCACAAGTGTAACACATGTTGGATGTCACACAAAAAAATCATCACCGTCTACTGTCACAAGCATTTTTCTAACTTGATAAATGATCCATTTTAAAACATGTATTTCGAATGTGAACCATATGTCCTAAGCTTACAAATTCTGCGCGAACATATTAAGAAAAAGTGGGAGGCAGCACAGACTAGAAAATGACCATATTTTATTCCCCAATCCCACCCCTCCTCTCTCTCTACGTGTCTATCTGCAAATCTAAAGCTTACTTTCATTTTCTTGATCATCTAAAATTCTCGAAAGGAAGTTGATGAATAAGTACAATGAGCTCAAGGTAACATGCTTCGGATTCATGACCGCTAATTTTCCACACATAAGGAATATGGACATTTCCCACCTTCCGCTTCAATTTATGACCACGATTGAATGTTTGCAGAAGGAACATTGATTGGAGTGTAAACGTGATTGCTTCTGAGACTCTTTTTCTAAATTGGAGTGCAAAATCTAGCCAATAATTAAGAGAAAAACAAGAGAGGCAAGAACACTCAGACCTGGTGGTCAATTAATCTCTCTTATGCGCCAAATTACTGTTACAAACACTAAGATTACAACATAAATCAAAGAAATTTCACCATCTTGTGTTGTATGGCCATCCATCAAAGAATTTTGATGCTTTTGTCTTTTTTATTGCAGAAATCATTGTATGCATGGCAATTCGCAATGTTCAACTGTGAAGCACATTCATCCATTTTTTATATGGTTCGGCTGGTAGTTTTGTTTTCAACTGTGAAGCACATTTAATTTTTATATGGTTCTGCTCAGTGGCGGAACCAGGATTTAGCTACACCCCGGACTGAACTCTAACAACCTAAAACTAAGGTCAATTTGTATCCATACCACAATATAACAAAAGTTTATCATAATTGGCTAATTGCATTACTGATATGAAACTTGAGTTCAATACTAAACAAATAAACATAAAACATAATGAGAAAAACATGGCATGATAACAAAATATAAAAAAATGTAACATAATAAAGATACAATTTGAGTACCTGGCAGCCTGCGGCAGTGGGGCTCGGGAGACTGGGAGTCTGGGAGGCGAGCGCCGACTGGCCGACATAAACAGGAAATTTGTTACCACATAGGGGAACTCTAGCAAAGTTGTTACCTTACAGGTATTATGAAAGTCAACGTATGATTCTTGAAGTGTCAATAAACAGGAAATTTCATCTAAAAAAGGAAATTAGTGCATAGTGTATACAGTTACTGAAAAAAAAGGTCAAAACATAGCTGAATCATATATTAGTGTGATTTGATGAACACAAAAAATGATGAAGACAAAATATCTAATGCAAGACCTAAAAATCAAAGTCACCATCCTTCATTGCAGCAAAGTTTAGAATTATGGATGTACAATAGCCATTATTTCAAGTTCAACATGGACATTTTGAAACACTCTGGGTTGTTGAACCAATACTTACCCAATCCACTTGAAAATAACATCTAGTCTCCTTGTAAATATAGAACTGCTCAATCCTTGAGGAACAGAATTATTGATTTCAATTGCTTCCTTCAGGGTCTACAGGATAACGACAACCGGGACAATACATGTTTATGATAATGATACGACGCAATGGTGTACAATCGACAACACATAGAACAGGTCAATAACACAAAGTACTGGATTATTTGCTACCTGAAATTTCATGACATAAAGGACATGACCAAATAGTTCTTCCCTCACAACTAGTGCAGAAGGTGAAATTTCCACAATGGTTGGTTGAACGAAGTTTCCCTCTGATTCAATAGCAGATCCACCAATGAGGATTTTTCCTCCCTGAATAAATTTGTATGGTAGTCAAATTAGATTATTAGAACATCGTTGATTATCACCTGAGATTTGATTGTTTGGATGCCTTTCAAAAAGCTCTCTCTTGAAGTAGTAGTGTGCAGCGGTCCCAGCGGCGGATATTCTTCCCAGACGCCGGACGACGACGAGAAGGGAGGCGGGGAGGAGGGAGCGACGGGGATCTGGGAGGAGGGAGGCGGGCCCGGTGGCGGATCTGGTGCAGGGAGGACGAGGGGCGGGCCGGCGGCGGATCTGGGGACGAGGGGGTGGTCGGGGGGGAGAGGGGCGGCGGGGAGGAGGGCTGAGGTCGGCGGGGAGGGGCGGCGGCGGCGGGGGGAGAGGGAGGAGGGGAGGCCGGGAGGGGGAGGGGAGGAGGGGCGGCGGGAGAGGCCGGGGGGGGGAGGGGCGCGGATCTACGGAGGGGGGCGCGGATCTGCGGAGGGAGGAGGGCGGGGATCGGCGGGGGGAGAGGGAGGAGGGCGGCAGGGGGAGGGGGCGCGCGGATCTGCGGAGGTGGGGCGGGGGAGCACGTGGATCAGAGGGGGGAGGAGGGGGGCGAATGGGCCGAGGCCCGAGCGAGCGCCTGGGTTGGGCTGAGCGAGCGTCTGGGCTGTCTGGGCTAAATGCTAATAATACTACCCAGGCTGAGTTAAAAATATCCAAGCTATACACTGCATATTTTTTCACGTCCCGGGCTGGAGCCCACCTTGCTGGGGGTCCAAATCCGCCCCTGGTTCTGCTGGTAGTTTTGTTTATTCTTCTCTGCTCTTTGCGTAGCTGGTTGTAGCCTTCAGCAGGTAGGTTTTAACTTCGAGTGCTGTGATACGTAAGCTACAATACTGTCATAGGATTTCCATACAAATTCTGAAGGAATTTTAATGCTTTCGCCTTTGAGGCCTGAGCCATTGAAAAGTGCATTTGTAGTGTACATTAATGGTAGTGAGGGCCTGAGGGGACCAACATTATACCACTCACTATTTGTCATCATTTTTTCCCGAAGTATATGCCATCAAGTTACTGTTGCACACTAAAACTAAATAAAACTCACGAAACTAAATAGCTTACAATCATGAGTACTCGGCCTTCTACTTAATGTGAAAAATGAAAAATTTGCCAATAGAAGGGCACGGTTGAAAATGGCGGCTGACGAAGATAAAAGTCAAATCGTTGGCAGATAACAATCATGATACACTTTTACATTACATTAAACAAAAAAAATGATGATGTATCTAAAGTGGAAGAATACAAGTACTTAAAAAAGATATTTCAGCTGGACAAGCTTCGTTGACTTTGCACCCTGGAACGTATTACATTGAAAGAGTATTCATCCATTCGAGGAGGTAATCCAAATTTAGGTATTCTAAGCTTTTCGATTATTAAATCTTGCAATTCAATGAGGCAAAATCTTTATATGGGCATTCTCTTCTGGATGGCGAGTTTTGCAAGGGAATGGTTTACTCAAAGTGAGTTCTTCGCCATGTGTATGTGTGGGAACAGTTCTGCAAAGAAGCCATACACAATCAGCACCAGAAAAAAGCTTAGGCCCTAAACAAACATGGCAAATAGTGATAGAGGTATTGTGATTTGGCCTTAAAGATGGCAAGCAACTTCTTTCAATAGACCGGATATATAATTAGAGCATGAAGCATCAACTTGAAAAAAAATATTAACTAGCTTATCCCCGTAAAAATTGAAGGATCCACACAGTATTGATCTTACAAACCTGCTTGATAACTTTCCTCGGTGATTCCATCGAGCTATTGATAGCTCAGTAATTTCTACAGATGGCATATTTCCATGTCTTTGGTTTCAATAGCCTAGGGCCCTGACCACAAATGATGTCAGAAGTCAAAACACATCTGTCAAATTAATGTATCATAAAAAATTATACTACAAAAGCACTAAGGAAATGAAAATTTATACTAGTGATGCTATTATATCGATCTAACCACTTCGTTTAATACTAGTTAGCAAGCGCACAAGTGTAACACAGGTTGGCTGTTACACAAAATATCATCACGTTACTGTCGCATACATTTTCCTAACTTGATAAATGATCCATTTTAAAACATGTATTTGTTGCTGAAACGTGGGCAGAGAGAGAAATCGGAGGGTACCTCATAACGGCCGTCTAGTCGTTTCTCATCGAGGCTGCCTAGCTGTTGCTGCAGGCATCTAGGGAGCGTTTTAATAGCAGGACAACCATAAATTTAAGGCTTCGGAGAGATGGATGCCAGGGTATCGCAGTTGCAAAGCCGGAGGCGTTCCAACGATGGGAGTTGTCCCGAGCGAAATTTCACTGATTCCAACCTACCGCAGCCAGCGATTTCAAGGGTTTGGAGTGCATCCAGCTGGCCTGATAGGGACTGAACATTAAGGTATCCATAATGTATGAAAAAGAGGATTTTAAATCACCTTAAGGTCGACCTTATACATTACAGGGTTGACCTTAAACAGGCCATAAGCAAAAAAGATTTAAGACCAGTCCTCAAACTAAAGACCTGACCATAAGCATTAAAATACAAATTTTCTTGTGAATTCTGTCATTCTCTCTCCTGAGTGGGATCCTTCGTTACAGCCCAATAGTGATCTTAAACATAACAGAGTCGACCTTAAGAATTAGGTGGGGTCCACTTTAAGACCCATAGTGGTCTTATACACTACTAATGCCCTTATCGCACCGATTAATTTGTAGAAGCGTGAGGGATGGGGGAAGATTGAGAACCCCTGACAAGCTCTCACAATTTGTTAACCGTAGAGTCTCTAGGAAGTGATCCCCAGCTGACGATGGAAGACCCTTCAACATTAATTGAAGGGTCTTGCAGATCAGTTGACTCCTTTCTGACGTTGATGGCTCAGAAGCTTGTGCGCAACCAGTCAAACAGTTGCATCCATAAATCCTTAATGTCAACTATACGATTCTCCAGGCAATGGTGCTTCCGGTAATGCTGTCAGCTGTGGGCAATCCGAAATTGATAGTTTCTCAAGCTGAGGAAACATTATTATCTGTCGTTCTTGAGTTCCTTTGACTGCCCCCCATCTCTGAAAGCTCTCCAAGTCTCTCAATTGAAGTACTTCAATGTTGGAAATGCTGAGTGTGCCATAGTATAATCTCCACTATCCGATTCTCCAAGCAATGGTCCTTCCGGTAATGCTATCAACTTTCCACAGTACTCAATAAGCAACTTCTCAAGCTGAGGAAATATTAGCTGTTGTTCTTGCTTTCCATTTATTTCGCACCAACTCACAAAATCCGACAGATGTCTTAGCGTAAGCTCCTTCAGTTTTGGAAAGGTGAGGAATGTAACATGGCTGCACAAACATTGCAATTTTTCCAATCCTTCCAAATAAAGAACTTGTAGAGCCGGTAGCTGTCATAGTGGCGGAAGCTTCTCGTACCCATGGCAAGATGGAAAAGTGGTGCCTCTTGAGGAATGTATCCTCAGAACCTGTAGCCCATTATGAGGTTCGAGACCCTCATCCTCCTCATGACTGGAAGTCCATGTTAATGTCAGTCCTCTGAGTTCCTTCTTTTTTCCGAGGTTCGCTGCTTTTGCGTTCGCTTTTGCGCCGACGTAGTTCTGGTTGACCACCAAGGTTTAAATGCTGCAGTTATCCAACATTACTGCAATCAGAGCTAGTACCTGCTACAAAACATGTAAGTGTCTACAGGGAAGTGAGTTGTCCGAGGTTTGGAGGCATGCTCTTCAACATTGGACACCCATGAGTGTAGAAGTGCCGGAGGGCAGTCATATACTTCATTTGCCTTGGAAGTCGATCAAGAATGTAACAGTGAGAAAGGTTCAATGTTTGCAGGTTATACAGAATGCTTATATCTTCCGGAAGTGCTTTGATATAGCTTTTCGAGAGGTCGAGATACCTTAGGTGATGCAGATGCAGATGCACTCCTATAGTGGCAGAGTTTCAGTGCACGCACGGAGCAGTATTTTGATAAATGTTGCAATGAATCATAACGCACACCTTCATGACATAGCAGTGTTTGGACAGCTAGAGATCTTTTCTTCAGAGAATCATTCAAAATGGCTGTTGGCCCATAACATGACAAAAACAAATGTCGAGCAGTATTGGGTAACCACTCCCTTGGACCAGGTTTCTCAGTCACTCTAACACATTCTTTTTCCATAATAGACAATGCAACATCATGCATAAGATCATGGATCTTACATATATTTCTAGAACAATACCCATGCTTGCTTTGATCTTCGTCAAATGGGACTCGTTTCAAATCCTGAAAGAACGACCTTGAGGCCAGCTCATTAAAAACTTGTTCACCAACCTTTTTCAATTAGAACTGCTTGTTGTTCTGGGATAAATCCATTTGTCATCCACAGTTGGATAAGCATTTCCTTATCAATCTCGTAATCCTTGGGGAACACAGCACAGAATGCAAAACATTGCTTCATGTGTGACGGCAAGTCATCATAACTGAGCTTGAGTATAGGTAAAATATCAGTGTCCTTACTGTAGGCGCTGCTTTTGCTTAACACAGCCTCCCATTCTTCCTTGTTTGTCTTGGTACGCAGTATAGATCCTAGTGCTTTCGCTGCCAAGGGAGACCCAGCACATCTCTTCACAAATTTATTAAGGAGCTCCTTAAGAGTAGGCTTACTCCCTTGCAAACTAAATGCTCTTCTTTCGATAATCTCCTTTATGAATTTCTTGTCCAAAACTATGATGTCATGGGCTTTAACTGTACCCATGAGTTGAGCAACTCCTTCACCACAGGTGGTTGTCAATACAGCGCTACCCGCACCACCGAGTTTAAGGCAGGCCTTTATCTTTTCCCACTTGTCAACATCCTGATTCCAAATGTCATCCAATACAAGGAGGTATCTCTTTCCACTGAGTTCTTTCTGAAGATTCTGCAGTGCCTCCTCACTGTTGTTCTCATCGGAGCAGCTGCAAATCTTGTTGGCAAGGTTACAAACTGTTAGTGATTGCCCTAGAGGCAATCATGGAGATGATTGTATCACTTCTATGTTTATGATCTTGAGGGCATGCAGCCCCTCCACCTATTTATAGCCTTGGCTAACGGGTCTCCAGCCTGTTACGCCTGCTATACCCGAACGGAACCGTCTCCCACTTGTGCAGCCTTGCGAAATTTCCGATTCACCCCTCTTGCACCTTCCGGGAAGCTTCCGCGCTCCTTGCCTCGCACGCCTCGCAACCACCTCGAGTCCACGTCGTCTTTGACACCTCCTGACTGTTCTGACCTCAGCGCCACCTGCGCCTAGTCCAGTCCTCCGTGTCTCACCACGACTCCGCTCGACGTCCTGTAGTCACACAGACAAGAAAACACGTCAAATAGCACCGCTCGATACATGAAAGCGTAAATACCATCATACTTACCACAGATGAAGTCCAAACCTGTCAAATCAAAGAATCAGCGTCCTAATCCCATATGACCAAGTTTGACCTCAGTCCGACCGAGCCCGTTGCACCACACAACGTCAAGGTCCGAACAACCCAAACCAAACTCGACTACCAGAAACTCATGTCAATTACTCATTACTTACATGTGGTCACCTCCACATGGTCCATCAATGTCCCCCTTGATGAGTATATTGACAAACCCAGAAAAAGCATGAAGTGAGTTTGAGTTTGAAGAATCCAACATGGTCCAAAGAAAAGAATGAAACTAATGATCATGTCGACAGAAGGAACACTAGAGCAACATCTGAAAGAGCAAATTGTTCTCCAAAGCTCTAAACTGATCCAAACTAGCTTTTTCTTCTCTATTCTCCCCCTTTTGGCAATAAACACATCAAGAATGCAAAAGAGAGAATATGACATGTCAATGGATGAAAATGGTTGAAGTTGTTTATTTAAGCATTTTGAGCCATAAGAATTATCCATAATGATCATAAGGAATCACACCAAGCCATAACTTAATAAAATGCTAGCTAGATCATGACAGCATATGTATAAGTCAGTTAGCACATAAAGATGACAATATGAAAAATGTAGAGCATTAAGTGAGCAAGTCAAGTCATCAATTAAGCAAAGTCTAGCTAGAGATATCTAAGGATGACGCATGCCATGTCAATAAGCTAAGCGTAACCAAGAAGCTAGTATTGAGTCCAAATAGAGTGCTAGATGCTCAAGGATGAAACATTTGTTTAAGCACCTTTAATCTTTTGGTAATCAAGCAAATTTTGCACAAATGACATATTTTCTTTAAAGCGAATAGTTGTTTCCAACCAAAATTTTGTCATGTGCTAGATCTCAAGCCTTATGCGACTACTCCAAGCAAGAAGCTTAAGAAGATAGTCTAGGTCATCCGAAACTCCCCCTGAGTTCATGCCTAGTGCAATGGTAAGCCGTCTCATGAGAAAGAATTAGTGAAATCAGTTTTTTCGCACATAAAAAGATATCTTTTGCTTTTTAAACAGGTTGTGCTAACTTATGCAACATCAAGAACTAACATAGCTCAAATTAAGACTCAATAGAGATTCAACGCAAAACTCAACTTATTTGACATGGCATGAATCATAAAAAGATAGCTCAAGAAAGACTTAGACTCAAATGCTAGCATGACAAGTTTTAATTCAAATTGAGCAATTTTAATTAGCTTATCATGGTAAAAGCTAGTCTACACATATGAAGTCATGATCAATCTAGCGAATACGCTCAAGTCATGGCAGGGTGTAAAGCATTGTAATCATGTCATAACAGGATAATAATCAAGGCTCAATTTGGTTATATGCAGAATGCTAGAAATGCAGAAAATCCAGGTCCCCCTCAACATTCGATGCAACTTTTAGTTCAAGTTGAGTTATGTCAATATTAAGCTCTAGAAACTCCCAAATGAACTCCCCCTGAACCAAAGCAATAAACAAGAGAAGCTGGGAAAGAAAATCCAAACGGGCAGTCCTTAAAGCATAGATAAGATATGGATATGGAGACAACTATGGCTCAGACAGACTCTCATCTACCCCATATGACTCCAGGACTATTAGCTGACCGTAAAACACACACTAGAAAGCAAACACGTACTCTGTCTACCCGAGGGTGGCCCAACCCTCGCTAGAACCTACAAGAAGTGAGTGAGCTCAATCTAGTGAGATAAGAAGCAGCTAATAAGAAGCATCCTAGAAGCACAAGATAAGAGTAGGAAGTCTAAGCAACTAGGCAAGAGAAGCACTCTAACCTATGCTAGAAGGACTAAACCCAATGCACCCAAATGCAAAGCGACAGAAATGAGACAGAAGCATAATCAATATAGAAAAGCAGTAAACCCCAAAACTCCCCCTCACTACAGTCCATAAGGACAAACCACCCCAAGCTCTCCCCGCAGAGCTGAAAACCTCGAACAATCCAATGGCTTGGTGAAAATGTCAGCCAACTGGTGGTTACTCTCCACAAACTAGAGCACTATATCGCCCTTCTCTATATGGTCTCTAAGAAAGTGATAACAGATATCGATGTGCTTGGTCCAGGAATGCTGCACTGGGTTCTTAGCAATGTTAATCGCAGAAGTGTTATCACAAAAGAGTGGAACACTGTCGATAACTAACCCAAAGTCCCGTAGGGTCGAAGCCATCCAGAGCACTTGGCTACAGCAACTGGCTGCAGCAACGTACTCGGCCTCTGCGGTGGACTGTGCAATGCCGGACTCCTTCCTCGAAGACCAGGAAACAAGAGAAGTGCAAATAAATTGGCAAGTGCCAGAAGTGCTCTTCCTATCTATCCTACAGCCAGCAAAGTCTACGTCCGAGAAAGCTCTCAAGGAAAGATAGGATGAAGAAGAGTACCAGATACCATAGTCAATGGTAGCTCGGAGGTACCAAAAGATGCGCTTCACCGCCTGGCAGTGAGATACGCGAGGAGAGGCCTGAAAACGAGCACACAGACACACAGAGAAGTGTATATTTGGTCTTGAGGCAGTGAGGTAAAGAAGGGAACCGATCATACTTCTGTACTCTTTCTGATCAACTGGCTCGCCATCTTCATCTGGGTCGAGAGAGGCTGATGTAGCCATCGGAGTGGACACCGGCTTACCATCACTCATATCGAAGCGCTTCAGGAGGTCTCGAGTGTACTTGCCTTGATGCAAAAAGGTACCCTCCTGAGTTTGCTTAATTTGGAAGCCAAGAAAGGAGCTCAACTCGCCCATCATGCTCATCTCAAACTCCGAGCTCATGACATCGGAAAACTGAGAAACGAGAGCATGTGAGGAGCCGCCAAAGATGATGTCATCCACATAAATCTGACGAGCAGAAGATCAGTGCCATGCCGGCGAATGAACAAGGTCTTGTCTACTTTACCAATCTCAAAACCATGACTCAAAAGGTAGGACTTAAACCTCTCATACCAAGCTCTAGGGGTCTACTTAAGTCCATACAACGCTTTGGAAAGCTTATAGACAAGGTTAGGGTATTTGGGGTTTTCGAAACTAGGAGGCTGTCGGACGTAGACCTCTTCCTCAATAAAGCCATTGAAAAAGGCACTCTTAACGTCCATCTAGTAAAGCTTGAAACTCTTAGAAGCTGCAAAGGCAAGCAGGATTCTAATGGCTTCAAGTCTGGCTACAGGGGCAAAGGTCTACTCGAAATCTAGACCCTCAACCTGGGAGAACCCCTGAGCTACCAGTCTAGCCTTGTTCCGAATAACCACTCCATCATCGCTCTGCTTGTTCTTGAACACCCATTTAGTTCCAATAACATTGTGACCTCGCGAGGGCTCGACAAGCGACCAGACCTTGTTTCTCTCGAAATTTTCTAGCTCCTCATGCATAGCATTGACTCAAGACTCATCAGATAGAGCATGACTAACATCTTTGGGCTCAAAGGTGGCAACAAAGGCAGAATGGAGACAGAAGTGAGACATGCCAGATTTTGAACGTGTGACATGCTCAAAGAGATCTCCAATCATCTGCTCTGAAGGATGACGACGCTGAATGTGACGGGGAGGTCCTAGATGAGAAGAAGAAGTGACCTCTACCTCATGAGCTGATGAGGTAGGAACAGAGCCACTAGCTCCCGAAGATGCGGACGGAATGGGCTGATCTCCTTGAGGTGCGGTGGAAGAGGCAGGCACCTCAAAGGGAGGGGGAACTGGATCGGATAGACAACCCTCATCTCCATCCTCCTCATCCTCTACAAATATGGTCTCGGATTACTCTACATAACCTGAGATATCAGGCCTAGTCTTCGGACTGGCCTCATCGAAGGTCACCTCACAGGTCTATACCATTTTGCTAGACTCGCAGTTCCAGACCCTATAAGCCCGCGAAGAAGTCAAGTAACCAAGAAAGATCCCATCACATGAACGTGACTTGAACTTATCTAGGTTCCTTGACTTCAGAATAAAACATTTGCAACCAAAAACACGAAAATGAGATACGCTTGGCTTTCGCCCGTATCTCAACTCATAAGAAGTACGATGCAAGTGTGCCCTTAGAAAAACTCTGTTTGAAACATGGCACGCGGTGGCTATAGCTTCAGCCCAAAACTTCCTAGGTGTAGAGTACTCATTAAGCATCGTTCTGGTCATCTCGACCAACGTACGGTTCTTCCTCTCCACAATGCCATTTTGCTAAGGGACGTATGGAGAAGAGAACTGGTGCTCTACACCTGTCTCATCGCAGAAACTCTTAAAGTAGGAATTCTTGAACTCCGTGCTATTGTCACTGTGGATCGCTCGTAAGGCACCCAGGAGCTCAACAGAAAGCCTACTAAAAAGACCCCGAAAATGGGTAAATGTCTCATCCTTCAAGGCTAAAAAAAACACTCAAGAATATCTCGATAAGTCATCAACCACGACAAGAATATACCACTTCCCTCCTACTGACTGCACTCTAGCTGGTCTAACTGTGTCCATATAGAGCAGCTATCCCGGTGCATCGGTCATAGTCACTATGACCGGAGGATGAGAGGCGGCAACCATCTTGTCGTGCCGGTAAGGAGCGCAAACTAGATCTTTGATCATCTTGAGTTTAGGCAGACCACGAATGAGATCGTGGCCGCTAACTCGGGTCAAATGGTCAAATCCGATATGACCAAGTCTCCTATGCCAGAAAGAAAGGTCGCGGGACTCAGAAGCAACTAAACACCTGAGAGTATCACCAGAAGACTCAGAAAAATCAGCACGAAAGATCCTCCCAAAATGAGAAATCCCGCAAACCAGACTACCCGAAGAATCAAGAATTTTGCAATTATTTTTCTTAAAGCTCACCTTAAATTCGTCATCGGTAAGCTGAGAAACGGAAAGTAAATTATACTGCAGCTTACTAACCAAGGCCACATCTTTCAAAATGAAGGAATCATTAGTGCGCACTGTACCTTTGGCGATGACGCGTCCAGATGAAGCATCTCCGAAGGTGATCGTCTCATCACCTGGAGCACGGGCAAAGGAAGAAAACCAACGGGAGTCTCCGGTCATGTGTCGTGAACACCCGGAGTCTACAAGCCAAACCTTTCCCTTCCCTGCCCGGCGAACCTCGTCCGAGTTGGAGTACAGATCGCTGTCGCTCACTTCGCCCTCGAGGGCTATGAAGCACATGCCGAAGAAGTCATCGCCTCTCTTGTGAAGTTGGTCACCCGTCCCGTCGTCGTCGCTCCATCCCTCCACCTCACTGAGGTCGAGGTCGTCGAACGCAGCGAGGACGCGGTAGAAGAGCTTCTTGGCCTTCCCGAAGTCGCGGAACTTCTTCTTGCCTTGTGGATGAGCTGGAGGCTTCTTGTCGGTGTAGTCGTTCTTGCTCAAACCGTTGAAGTCAACTTTGCCCTTCTCCAGCTTGGGACAATTTGCCCGAATGTGGTTGGAGCCACCACACTCGAAGCAAATGACAGGTCCTCCCCTCTTTCTATCCCTCCTCTTCTTGTAAGCATGGGAAAACTTCCGAGCTAGGAGGGCCAGTTGCTCATCCTCGAGCTGCTCTAACTGATCATCAATTACATCACAGAGAGCAGCAAGAGAGAAACCACAATGAATCGATGAAAGACCGTGGTTTAACCGATCGGTGACTAGGGCCATCGACTGTGACTTCGACTTGCGAGAGACAATGTCAATCTCATGAGTCTTGAGACGCGAGTACAGCGCATCAAGAGTCAAAGTTGAGAGGTCCGTGGTGTCCTTGATGGTAGTCACTTTCATCTCCCAAACACGCAGATCGAGTGCAGTGAGCATCTGTCGAGCGTTATCCGAGTCGGAGTATGTGAGACCGACCGCCGAGGTTGCTCGTAATCTTGTGAAAACGCCGCAAAACACTCATCAAGGGACTCGCCAACAGCATTTCAAACTTGTTATAATCTCGCTTAATCGTCCTCGTTGCATCGCCTTTATTTGGGTGGTGCCTCATGGTAAGCATCGAGGGTCTCCCAAATATCGAAGGCGGACGAAAGATGAGATATGCAATCAAACTCACTACGACTCAGGCCCTGGATGATGATGTTCCTTGCCTTTGCATTCGCCTCAACATCAGCCATATTCCCGGCATTGATGTTCTCATCGGTAGGAACAACAAACCGACCTTGACCTTGCGCCGATGGCGCACTGGCCCGGATGTATGTTTCCATTTGGCTCTTCCGTAGGTAATCAATGCCATCGAAAACGGGCAGCTTGGTCGAGTACTTGTCCATCGCCATGGCTCTTGAGACCGGTTAAGATCTATTGAAAAGAGCTAACCGGCTCTGATACCAATTGTAGGATCGGAATTGGCGACAGAGGGGGGTGAATGTCGAACTTTTTTTAAAAAAAAACGCCCCCAAAAGGATTCTGACACTTCCTCCTCCGATAGCTAAAAAGCTATGAAGAAGGAACTAAAATCCAAATACTAGAAAGAATCGTGAAGGCCATCGTGTGTCATGACACAACATGTATTTTCCAGAGAAGAGCTGCCAAACGAATGATCATATAGCCAAGAGAGAGATCAACAAGGAATCAAAATCTGCTGCTACAAGAGAGATAAGCCTGGAAATTACAGCTGCCCAAAAGGTCTCATTTCCGCTGAAAACTGAAGGCAAAATTAGAATGGACTTTGGCTGAAAACTGCACCTCAATTTGGCTAAAAACTACACCTCAATTTGACTGAAAATTGCACCTCAATTGGTTGAAAACAGCACTGCAGTTTGCTGAAAACAACACTGCAGTTTGGCTGAAAACAACACTGCAATTGGCTGAAAACAGTAGTGCAGTTTGGCTGAAAATGCTGCTGAAAAATAGCAAGCAGTAAAAAATATAGACCACCAAACAAACTGAGAATTTGATGAATTTTAGCTGTTCTCCTGAGCCCTAAAGACCAAGAATATATCCTAAATAGCAAGGGGAGACCAAGAAAACAAAGAACTCAGCTAAAGATCAAGAAAACAAGAAATTCAGACTTGGGACTGAAAACTGAAAAGATTCAGAGAACTGAACCAAAACTCAAATTACTCCCCAACCATTGATCCTTTGGCCATGAAACTTTTAGGATAGCTAATTAATAGCCTGAGGTCTCTAGATACCAGATTTCATGCCAATTCAAGGAGAAAAACTAAATCCACCTCAAACCCTAGAAAGCCAAACCAATAACAGAGGAGCTCAGAGATGAAAAACTGAAATCAAAAGTGGTTTGCTCTTAGGATTGACTAGTCAAATGGCTTTTGGGCATCTCCCATGTCATAGCAACCCATTTCGGGGCTTCCCAACAAGAAACAACTCGAAACTCACAAAATCAAGAAAATCACCAAAAGAAGAACGAAGAGCAGAGAGGAGCTCGTGAAATAAACTTCTGGGATTTCATTCCATCAAAGCAAGAAATACATAGGAGTCCCCATACGCATGGACATTAGAACAGGGATGATAGATTACAAACTCCTCAATCCATCCTCTCCCTCTCCAACTCAAGAACACAACCCATACATGCTTGAGAGGGGATGAACACAATAACACACACAGAGAGCTACCACATTGGGGACATCGAAGGAGACACCCTCTGCCTTCTTCACCCACTAAAGCTCTAAAGCCAACTACCTCTCCAAAGGCTCTTTTGACTAACCAAAACCCTAGCTCTCTCCAAAACCCTGTTGAGGGCATGCAGCCCCTCCACCTATTTATAGCCTTGGCTAACGGGTCTCCAGCCTGCTACGCCCGCTATACCCGAACAGTAACTGCTCTCCCACTTGTGCAGCCTTGCGAAATTCCCGATTCACCCTCTTGCACCTTCCGAAGCTTCGCGCCTTGCCTCGCACGCCGCAACCACCTCGAGTCCACGCCGCCTTTGACACCTCCCGACCGCTTCGACTCGCCGCCACCGCGCTAGTCCAGCTCCTCCGTGTCTCACCACGACTCCGCCGACGTCCCGCAGCCACACGACAAGAAAACACGCCAAATAGCACCGCCGATACATGAAAGCGTAAATACCATCATACTTACCACGATGAAGTCCAAACTCACAAATCAAAGAATCAGCGTCCTAATCCCATATGACCAAGTTTGACCTCAGTCCGACCGAGCCCGTTGCACCACACAACGTCAAGGTCCGAACAACCCAAACCAAACTCGACTACCACAAACTCATGTTAATTACTCATTACTTACATGTGGTCACCTCCACATGGTCCATCAGGATATCAAATCAATAATGTGGACACATGTTAGAGAACATGATGTTGGATTAACCTACCATGAGACACTGCGGGAATTGTTATATTTTTAAGTATCATCAGTTGGTCTCATATATAGTATATGTGGAATCCTTAGACCTTAGATCATCATTGTTTCCTACATATGTAATAGTTTACTTAGGGGTTACCAAACACTACTCCATGACTGGGTGGTAATAAATGTAGCTTTCGAGTTTACTCTGAAACATGCGGAGGAATATGAGCGATCAAGATGGAATTTGCTCCTCCTATATAATAGGAGAGATATTTCTGGGCTTAGTATTGTTTAGATACTTGGGGCACCAAAATGCCCCAAGCATCACTTTTAATCATAAAAACTAATTAGAGAGAATAGCTAGTTTTGACATGGTATTTTATGTTCCCAAAATCCTCAACATGCTTAATTATCTGGGCGGATGGTAAGAGGGACCGGTGCAGTGGATACACAAGAATATGTGGATTGTGGTAGAACTGCCTAAATAACCCTAAGGACCGAATTGGGTCATGACCTCCTATTGTAAAACAGTATAACTACAAATCTGCAAATTACAACTTGACTAAGTAAATCTATTGAACCCCCAAACTCATCTCATAGGTAGGGGAAAGGAGGGGAATAATGAAAGGACAAGGAATGGGCTAAAAGGGACACCAAGGGTAAGATGAAGTTCATCAGTCGTGCTAGCATTGTGGAGAGTGTAGTCCAATCTACACTAGTATCCGTGGTGAACATCCCACGCAACGTATGGGACCCATCGCAAGTGGGAGAAACCCATAGGGTGAGATAACAGAAGGGGTCAGATATTTTAAAAAGTTACTATGATGATCCACTCAACCGCATGACTAAGAAATCATGTAGAGCAATGAGTGAATTATCTCTTGTGGTAAAATTGTATAACCTCTACAGAGTAAAACTATTCAAACAGCCGTGCCCACGGTTATGGGCGGGCATGGGAACTTAACTTGAAATAGTTCTGTTTCAAAAAAATCTTTGTGAGCGGGATTGAAAAAATTACAGGCCATGAAAAGCCCTGATTTGTGTTGCACTAGATGTCACCCTAGTGATAAAGTTAAGCGAGTATGACACTAAAATATATCACAGCCTTGTGCTCGAGTGCATGTGATGTCGCCCTCCAGTTCTCCTTCATCACAACGCTCCAACTCAACGCCGCCAGTTGGTGGGCGCACCAAAGCAAGCGGCAGCCGAGGTCGGGTCGCATTGATGCGCACGGAGCAGGCTACCTGCCAGATTTGGCGCCAACGATACCCAGTGACGACATCGCCGCCCAAATGGGTTGTGAAGGAGGTCGGGGGAGGGGCAGTGTACCTGACCTTGACACGCATGAATTATGCCGACTGGTCCTTGATGATGAAGGTCATGCTAAAGGCGTGTGGTCTTTGGGACGCAGTCAGCCACGGCGGTGTTCCGGCGCAAGAAGACATGATGGCCATGGAGGCGATCCTTCGCACTGTGCCAATGGAGCTGTGGTCGACGTTGGCAAACAAGGATAGTGCGAATGAATCCTGGGACGCGCTGACAGCCATGATGGTTGGAAATCAACGTGCGCACAAGGCGAAGCTGCAGAATCTGTGCCGTGAGTTTGAAGACCTCACTTTTCGAGAAGACGAGACCGTTGATGATTTCTCGATAAGACTCACTGCTCTAGTTAGCAATCTTAGCCTTCTCAATGACAAGCGCAGGGAGGAGGAGGTGGTGCAAAAGTATTTGCACGTCGTTCCAGATCGCACTCTCAATCGAGACGCCCTTGACCTTGAGGAGCTCATGGTTGAGGACGTGACCAGACGGCTCAAGGCAACGGAGGAGCGACTTGAGAAGCGGCATGGCGAGGGCTCAAGCACCGGCAGAGAAAAGCTCTATCTCTCGGAGGAGAGCTCCGATGTTTCTGGTGCGTGCAAGTCAAGCAACGGTGCATGCGGACGTGGCAAGCCTTTCCGCAGCAAGAAAGGCGACGCCGGTGGCCACGACTCAAAGGCGCCACAGAGGGACAAGACTCAAGACAAGTGCCAAAACTGCGGCAAAGCTGGGCACTGGGCACATGAATGCTGGCAACCCAGGTGGGGTGATGAAGCGCACCTCACGAAGGCCGATGACGACGAGCCAGCTCTGTTTCTGGCATACGCGATCACGGTGGCCAAGCCTATCCCAGCGGACACGAATCGTGTCTTCCTCGATGAGCCAAAGCTGCTGGGTCTGCATGGGAATGACGGCAACCGTCGTGATGAGGCATGGTACCTTGACACAGGTGCCAACAACCATATGACGGGGCGCCGTGACAACTTCGCTAAGTTAGATACCGGTGTCACCGGGAACGTGATATTCGAAGATGGATCCATCGTTACTGTGCAAGGGCGTGGCACAGTATTGTTCACGTGCAAGAATGGACAACACCGTGCCCTCACTGGTGTCTACTTCATCCCACAACTTCGTTCTAACATCATCAGCCTTGGCCAGCTAGATGAAAAGGGTGCAATGTGCTAATCGAGAACGGCGTACTACGGATCCATGATCAAGACAGGAAGCTACTCACGAAGGTAAATCGAGGGCCTAATCGCCTGTATGTATTGAAGCTGGAGATGGCATGGCCAATTTGCCTGGCTGCGCACCAAGACAACAAGGCGTGACACTGGCATGCCCGGTTCGGCCACCTCAGCTTCGACGGGCTCCGCAAGCTGGCACGAGGAGGCATGGTACGTGGGCTACCATCGATCGACCACCTAGAGCAAGTCTGCGATGCGTGTCTTGCCGGCAAGCAGCGACGCACGCCATTCCTGGGGGAGGCGAGGTTTTGCGCTACTAGTCGGATCGACCTCGTTCACGACGACTTGTGCGGCCCGATCTCCCTGGCAACCCACGGTGGCAAGAAGTACTTCCTGCTCTTGGTTGATGACATGAGCAGGTACATGTGGCTGACCCTGCTAGCATCAAAGAGCGATGCACCAGCGGCGATCAAGCAATTCAAGGCGAACATCGAGGTGAAAACTAGGCGGAAACTCCATGTGCTACGAACTGACCGCGGCAGCGAGTTCAACTCCATCGAGTTCGGCCAGTACTGCGTAGATGAAGGTGTGACACGACATCTCACGGCGCCGTATTCACCACAGTAGAATGGTGTTGTCGAGAGGCGTAACCAAACTGTGGTGGCAATGGCACGGTGCATGCTCAAGGCGAAGGAGATGCCCGGCAAGTTCTGGGGGGAGGCGGTGACCACTGCAGTGTTCATCTTGAACCGCTCTCCAATATGCAGTCTTGTAGGTAAAACACCATTTGAAGCATGGCATGGAAGAACGCCGGCGGTTCACTTCATGCACACGTTCAACAGTGTGGCACACGTGAAGCTCGTCAAGCCACACCTATAGAAGCTTGAAGACAGGAATAGGAAGATGGCCTTCATCGGATATGAGGCTGGATCGAAAGCGTATCGCATCTACGATCCAGTAGCCAAGTGCGTTCACATCACGCGTGACGTGGTATTCAACGAAGCGACCAAGTGGGACTGGGATCATGACGAAGGCACGGCACAAACATTCACCGGCGGGGACATCTTCACGGTGGAGTACGAGATGCAGCAGGGACCACCATCGGTTGAGGAGCTTGTGACTCCACCACCTCACGACGAGGAACCGTGAACTCCATCACCTGCACATGGTGTCAACCCGCAATCACCAAACGGGGGAGTCGAGTTCATCTCCCCGCCTTCTGATGCCTCTGCAATGTTCGACGATGACAATGACGTACCACAAAGATTTCGCACCACAAGGAACCACGAAGATGACACCAAGGTTCTCCACTTGCTCGAGGAGCCAAGCACCTTCGCTGAGGCAGAGCGCGAGGACTGCTGGCGCACGGCGATGATCGAGGAGTTGTGGTGCATTGAGGAGAACAAGACTTGGGAGCTTGTAGATCTCCTGGTTGGCTACTGTCCGATCGGCGTCAAGTAGGTGTTCAAGGTGAAAAAAAATGAAACAGGGGACACCGTCAAGCATAAAGCCAGGTTGGTCGCAAAAGGGTATGTACAATGCTAGGGGATTGACTTCGATGAAGTCTTTGCTCCGGTGGCGCAGATGGAATCAGTGCACCTACTTCTCGCCATGGCAGCGCACGAAGGCTAGACTGTTCATCACATGGATGTAAAGTCCGCTTTCCTCAACGTGGAGCTATCCGAGAAAGTCTATGTCATGCAGCCCCCCGGCTTCGTCGACAGTGACCACCCCGACAAGGTGCTCAAGCTGAAGAAGGCACTATACGGTCTGAGACAGGCACCACGAGCATGGAACACCAAGCTGGACAGTTGTTTGGTTCAGCTCGGGTTCAAATGGAGCCCATTAGAACACACGATGTATACTCACGGTGGAGGAGCTCCACGGCTCATCGTCGGTGTCTACATGGATGATTTGATCATCATTGGCCCTGATGAGGATGACATTGGCAAGTTCAAGGATGTGATGCGCACTTTGTTCAAGATGAGTGATCTCGGACTTCTCTCTTAGTACCTTGGCATTGAGATACATCAGCACAAGACCGGCATCACCATTGGCCAGGCGGCGTACGCACGGAAGCTTCTGGAGAGAAACTATCGGACCCCGGAGCAACGACTCCTGGATCCTCTGTGTAAATCGCACTAGTCCAGGATCATGCTAGTGCACACAGTGGATAACAAAGATTCATATCATACACAATGACATTTATTCCTTAACTAAATATGGGCCTGATGGCCAAAGTTTACATCAATAGTTCATAAACCAAAATAAATATAAGCAGCGGAAAAAGAACCATAAAGCAGCAGCCCTTCCTGCCTGCCCAAAGGCGAATGACTGTAAGACGTGGCCTACTCATCGTTATTCTCACTGAAGTTGATGAAATCCTTATCTGAAAATAGTGAATGAAGCAACATAAATACATAAAGTACTCCACAAGTTACACTAGGTGGTTTAACAGAGTTCATGCATGCATAAGGGCTGACAATGGAAGGCATAATAGGTTATTTGTGCGTAAAAGCAGAATTAAGGTAAATACAGTAAATAGATTCAAAAACTGAATTTGATACAATAGATAGAAAGAGTAATTTAACAAAATAATATCGTTAGTGCAGACTCCGACCAAACACTAACCTATTCACAGGTATCCCACCTGGTCCATCTTTTCCAAAAAGATCTCATATGGATTGCATCCATACATATGCTTTTTAATATCCCATGAATTCCATCCATCCATGGACCTTTTTAGTAACCATTTTGAAAACCAAAATCTAATCCATGAAAAACTTTACTCAGCTTGCCCATGACTGTGGGAACGGCTATCCAGGATAGGTTATACACTCTGCAGAGGTTGTACAGCTTTACCCACAAGACATAATTATCCCATATTGTCACTAGATAAACACACTTCCTTTGGTGTGCAGCGAGGAGACTCAGCCAAGGGGCGGTCAAGAATCTCTAAAAATTATGAAATATATACTAAAAGATAGATTATGATTTTATATGAATTTAAAAACTTGAATCACTAGATTCGGAGTTCGGACGAAGGAGAACGAGCGATTGGACGATTGGCGGATCAGAAAATTCTGAAAAAAAAGAAATCAGGAAGGAATATTCCTGCGCATGAATAGTAACCCGTGAGAGTGTTTTGGCTGCGGAGGTGGTGAGAAAAGTCACAGGAGGTGAAGCCAACTAGCAAAATGGGTTGCTAATGACCTAAGGCACATGTAGAAAGTAACGACATGTCAAATGGTGCACGGTGACAACGTGTACGGCGACAATGTCATAGGGTTGGAGAAATAGAATAATTTTCGGACATAGAACATGGAGAAGTTAGGTGAGCATGGCCTAGAACGCGGCGAGGCGAGTCTAGGAAAAATATCGGCTAAGCTGAAAACTCACCGGAGGCGACGCAATCGTCGTTTGACGATGATGGTACCGAAAAATAAAAAACTCAATATCTTTTTGCTCGGTGAGGCGAATCCGAAACTGTCTGAAACATAGCCTCCTGGGATGGTTTGGCATGTTTTGATGGAAACGGATTGTTGAAAGCATTCCCGGACAGACGGGGACGCGAAGTGCCATTTGCAGCCATGGCAAGGTGTCGGACACAAAAATTCGTGAAAGGTTTTTGGACGAACGGAGGGGAGCACGACGTAGAATGCATCGAGACAAACTCAACGGCGTAGACGGCTCGGCCAACGGACTAGCGAAACGCGGTGGACAAGTCTTTAGGTAGCCGACAGGCTGACATCGGCGTTCCGGGCAAATGGAGAGGAATTAACATGCGAGACTTGCGGCGAAATGAAGAGTAGAACGTGGGGAACGTGATGCTCACCTTGGTTTTGGATGGGCATGCACGGTCGGTTGGTGGCGACGCGAGGAACGGGGACCCGATTTGGCCCATGGTGGCGACGATGCTCCGGCGAAGGCGAGGTGAGCACCACGTAGAACGCGGCGAGGCGAAGCCGGGGATGTGGTCAAAAGTGGCGGGGCTCCACTGGACGAGGCGCAAAAGGGTGAAGAACGACGCTTGTACGATAAAAGTAAAACTCCGATTGCGGCCAAACGAATGGGAGTGAAGACTTGAGATTTTCGGGGTTGGGTAAGGATGAGGAGGGGCTCACGGTGCTCCCTTTTATAGGGGTTGAGGGGGTACGAGGAGGGAGATCAAATGACCATGTTTTTGAATGGCATGGTTTAATTTCTCGCGAAACGGCTCATGAATGAGAGGGGAAACGATGGGGAATGAAGGAGCTTGATGAGAGGAGTTGAATGCAATTTATTTCGCTAAAAACCGTTGAAGAAATCAAGAGTTACAAGAGCTCAAAAATCTGGCCATGGCGGCACACACGAATGGACATGGCTTCTGGAGGTTCAAGAAAAAGAGAGGAGAGAGAAAAGTGAGAAAAACAAAAAAAGAAAAAAAATTCAAAAAAAGTTCAAGAAAATTTTCTAAAGATCCTTGCAACCTGAAAAGATTAAATAAATTAATTTTAGAATTATTTGACTTTTATTTTAATTTTAAAAAATATTTTTCTTTTCTTGCTTTAAAATAATACAATAAATAACAAATAAAGCATAAAAATCTTAGAAATATTCATAGAAGTTTATAAAGCTATTTTACACTAATAAAAATATTTCTAACTAAAATTTGATTATTTTTCTTTGTAAAATATTTTTTATTTAACAGAAAGGCTCTTTTCTTTAGCAGAAAATCAGGTTAGCTAAAAATTTGAAAATTTCAAGAAACCAAATAACTTTGATTTTAATTTTAAACTAAATTATTTATTATTTTATTTATTTTATTTTTTACTTAAATTTCTTTTCATAAAATAACCTTTTTTAAAGCACAAAATTAGGCAATTAAATTTTTAAAAACTTAAGAAACCAAAAGTAAATATTTTATTTTAAATTGAATCAAATATTTTAAAATAAAACAGCTGGGCTATTACAGAAATGGCATGGACTGGTGTAATCCATGCCAAGTCCCCATGGAGGCCAAGCTGAAGCTCAGCAAGGAGGGTGTTGGAAAGTCAGTGGATGCCACTCAATACTGAAGCCTTGTGGGAGCATTGCGCTATCTAGCTCACACCCGTCCGGACATCACATATGTCGTGGGCTATGTGAGCCATTTCATGGCAGCACCCAAGGAAGACCACCTCGCCGCGGTGAAACATATTTTGCGCTATATTGTAGGGACAATAGATTTTGGATGTCTGTACCTAAGGAAGAAGGAGGAGCGGCTTGCACTGACGGGGTTCAGTGATAGTGATATGGCTGGCGACATTGATGATTGCAAAAGCACTTCAGGTATTCTCTTCTTCCTCGGCCAAAGCCCAATTAGCTAGCAAACCCAGAAGCAGAAGGTCATGGCGTTGTCTTCATGTGAGGCGGGATACATCATGGCGACCTTAGCCGCTTGCCAGGGCATATGGTTGGCAAGGCTGCTGAGCGATCTCACCGGAGAAGCAGCTCAGGTAGTTGAACTCAGGATGGACAACATGTCAGCAATCTCACTCTGCGACAACCCGGTGTTCCATGACAGGAGCAAACACATAGATACCAAGTATCACTTCATTCAGGATTGTGTGGATCCAGGGAAGATCAAGGTAAAACACACCAGGACTGAAGAACAACTCGCGGACATATTGATGAAGCCGCTCGGTCGAGTCAGGTTCCATGACCTCCAAGCACAAATTGGAGTCTCTGAAGTTGGTAGAGCGTGTCAGGATTAGGGGGAAAAGTGTTGCCATGATCCTACGCGCCGAATGGTTTGCAAAGAGCTAAGTCAGCAGGATTTGTTTTTTTCCTTTGGTTGTTAGCATCATGCATGGATCTGAGTAGGTGGCATAGATCTAACGAGTGGTCATGCATGGATCTGAGTGGTGGTGTAGATGTTTTTAGCTATGACTTTTTCTTCGGTTGTTAGTGTTCATTTTGCTATAAATAAGAGCTCAAACCAAGAGAGCTGTGCATCAGTTCAGTAGCAAACAATTGTCTCCAGTGCTCATTTGTGTTAGCAGTTCCATAGCAACACAAGTGCCTCTAGTGTTCCATTGTCTTCTCAGTTTTTGGTGTGTGTGATCGAGTGATCACCGAGCGCTTTGCTAACAAAATATTAGCATGAGGTGCAGAAAACATGTAATGGTGGATGAAATCTGGATCACTATTATTATTGCATTCTTTTACACATTTAAACAAATCTGTTTTAGTTAAACCTGCTAAGTCTTAGAAATTTCTAATTATTGTAAAATTTTAAGGCATTTGGCAAATAAAAATAGCCCGAGTCTTCCTTTGACAAGGCATGCATCTATATAATTACATATTGCGTGTTGGCTCGTAGAGCATGATGGTTTATGCTTACCCTCGCTCACTTAATTAATCTAGAATCATTAGTCAGATTGCTACGCTTCAGCAATACACCTAGTCATGATGGTAAAGAAGAGGTCAAGAACTAGGTCGCGAACCTCAGTTGGCTGCCTGTGGACA
Source organism: Melocanna baccifera (assembly GCA_036346265.1). NCBI lineage: Eukaryota > Viridiplantae > Streptophyta > Magnoliopsida > Poales > Poaceae > Melocanna > Melocanna baccifera. The sequence continues at coordinate 103,427 of JAYEVJ010000114.1, forward strand.
CGTCCTGAGAGTCCCATCTGTGTGTACCATTTTCACAACTGTATTTTATTCATTTCAGCCTAGTCGACCCCTGAGTAAGTCTACTATTATATTTACAGTATCGCATGATATATAATTTGATGTTTAGAAATGTATCTGTGAGTACTATCTACTGATCCAGGGAATAGTACGGTATCACAGGATTCTAGATTATAAAATTCAGGTCCGACAATTTCCATACAAATTCTGAAGGAATTGTAATGCTTTCACCTTTGAGGCCGGAGACATTGAAAAGTGCATTTCTAGTGTACATCAATAGTGAGGACTTGAGGGCACCAACATTATAGCACTCACTATTTGTCATCATTTTTTTCCCGAAGTATATTTGCCATCAAGTTACTGTTCCATAACTCGCGAAACTAAATAGCTTACAAACAAGAGTACTTGTATCATCCCAATTTTTCAGGGCATGTTGCCATTGCTTGTAACACGAAAACTTAAATGAAATTTGTTTTCAGGCCTTAGAAGCTGGTATTTGATTTTCTGTCTTAGTTTTGTGCTCTACTAGTTTTCCTCCTTTTTACCCCCTTCAAAAAAGAAAGAAAAGAAAAAAGAAAAGAAAAAGAAAAAGCTCGCGGTCCAACGGCCCAGCCGCCTAACCGCTTCCCCCCTTCTCCCTTGCTCGCTCGTCCTCTCGCTCCCTTGCTCTGTCGTGCGCCGTTGACGCCATCTTGCGTCGCCGCCCCGTCCTCCTCTCGCCTACGCCTAGCACCAAATCTCCCCGTGGCATCGTCATGGTCACCCCGTACCCCTTCCCTAGGGCTAGATCCCTGCCTTCTCCTCCTAGCCTCGCCGCCCATCACTTTTCGTCGTCTCCCTGTCGCAGTCACAACACAGCTCCCCGGGGATTCGCCATTGCGTCTAAGCCAGCGCAGCTAAGGCAGGGTATTGATTCCTCTCTGCATTTGCTCCACCTACGCCGGCCTCGCTTCACCCTATTCGTACCATCGCCCCGTGGCTTCCTCGTTGCTCCACCGTACCCGAGCACCATTGCTTCAACGCGTCTCCCACCCCCTGTAGAGCGTTGACACCTTAGGAGGAAGTAACGTACGCGCCAGCCCCCTACCCTAGCTCGTGGTAGAGCCACTTGAGTGCGCGTCGTCCACTTCCATCGCCCATCTTAAATGCGCCCAACGCTCCCCATTTTGATTCCGCAATATAAATTCGCAGTCAATCTCTAGTCCAACTCGCTCACTCCCTCGTTCGACTCTCCAGAACACGAAATCACCGCCGCCCAGGAGTTTTTTGGCTGCCACCACTGCCAGCCATTTCCAGAGTATAGCAAGTGACATTGATCCTTCCCTTGAGCTCCTCGCACTCCCCTAGTGCTTCTCTGAAGCCTAATCAGCTTTCCCTTCCTCGCAGCTCGTCGAAGCAGATTCTTCCCCAACTCTGGCCGCCCAGCCTCACCGATGACTCTGACGACTGCCAATCGATTCCATTCACTAATAGCTTACTCACTGCTTGGCGAAGACAGTCCCGGTGCCAATTTGAAGATTCGCTAACCGCTCTTTCCCCACGCTGATCACCCCTCTCCGCCGCTCGAGCTCACCATCGCCAGCTCACCTCAAGCATCCTTGCTTCCGTTTCTGGTGAGTTTCTATCACTTCTCAGTAGCTCCCCTCCCGTTTAATTGAGCCTCCACCGGTATTGCTGTCGCGCACCATGCCCTGTTTCCACCGCTGCTCGGCTCGCCGCCTAGGCTAAATACGGCCGCGATACTTTGCCCTTAAGTGCACACAAGCCCAATAGAACCATTTTTGGAATGCTCATGTGACATCGGGCCTTCCTTCATCATCATTGAGTCATGCCACCAATCGGCTGAAGATGAAGAACTGTTCCAGCATCATTATCGTTAATCTTACATTAGTGGTTAATGGCTGTGATTAGTTTATGATTAATGAACTGTAGATCGGTGGACCCTATACTAGTTTAACACTGATGTTACACTAACAGGCGAACCCCACCTCAATTAAAAATCTTTATATCTGGTTTTAAAGATTAGTATCTCTGACAGGTGGGCCCCACTTCACTGTTGCATAGTACCAAGGTCCCACATGTGAAAGCATCTAGACCCCTAAAAATGGTTTTGGTAATTAATTACAAGATGCGAATATGGGATTAACATATTTGTTAAGTATTGCATAGGTTAAGTCCCAAAAGTGAGCATGTCAAAAGCAAGATGCATGCTAAACGATGAAAAGAAAACCAAGATGGCTCAAAACAAAGGTACAAATAGTATAGGATCCCTTTTAATTTTTACCAATCTTAGGAGAAAGATCAGAAGACCGGGTTATAGGATAGTTACCATACTATTAAGAGGGATCATAGAAAGTAACTTGATAGAATGCTCTAGTGCCATTTGGATCAATCTAGTATCATGCATGTACTTAAAATTAAGTTTGAAAACCGACTGTGCTTTGTCAGAAACATCGGAAGTACCGGCATGCATATTGCAGAACTACTGGAGTCCGGTAGTACCGATGTGTAAACTACGGAACTACTGGAACTTGGTAGCGTCGGAATACTGAGCTGTACGTTTTTTCCAAAGTGCACCCACTTTGAGACTTAGGTTTGCCGAAATAGGTAGTACCGAGAAATACATGGCGGGACTACCAATTACAGTAGTATTACACCTGAAATCGAAACTACCAGACTTCGGAAGCACCGAAAAATCCAGCGGTACGTTTTTTCCAAAGAAGGTTGTTTTTGGACCTAAGGAAATCGGTAGTACCGCGCCGATAGAATGGAATTACCGATGATCAGAACTACCACATGCACAACAACAGTAATACCGTACCGACTTTCAACGGCTAGTTCTAGCATTCTGACATAGCCGTTACTATGTACTATAGTACTTTGCAGTTGTACCGCAAAATACACGCCGGTACTACCGATGTCCCTGATTTTTTAGGATTGTTTTTTGTAACGGCTAGTTTTGGTTGGTAAGGGTATAAGTACCCCCCCCCCCACCAGCTCAAGTATATGCTGCTAAATTTGCATTGAACATCCTAGAGCCTTGAGCATTCATTTCACATCTCCTCTCTTTGTGACATTCTTTTTGAGGTGTTTGAACCAAAATCAAGTGCATATTTATTTTAGATTGATCCTTGGCAATTGATTGTCGTCAAGCAAAGCTACGGTTCATTACTCTTGGTGCTTGCTGGCATCTAGACAATTTGGCGGAGGTTTGCATGTTGATCTCTTTAACAAGCTTGTGAAAAGACCCGACGCTGGTTTGTGAGTGGTTCGATGTCCACTATCTCTAGAGTGGAGAAAGGGCAACCACTAGAGGATTCGAGGTGGAAGGCTTAATTGTGGAGTCGGTCCAATTTATTTGGACTTACCTTAACGTGGACTAGGGAAAACTGGCAAGTTTCCAATCACCACGGTAAAATATCGTGTGTCTCATTAATATTATTTGTGTGATTCTATTTGTCTTTATATATTCAATCTTGTGTAATTGATTGTTTTATAACCTTGTGTAGTCATTGATTTTAAGGTGTCTTGGGGTTACTAGAATTGTGTAGGTTTAAACTATGTATCAAATTTGTTAGACTATAATTATCTTGTAAAAATTTTATTACCTTCTATTCAGCCCGCTCTAGTCGGTCATTCTTGATCTTACAACATATCAGTCTCTGACCGTTAATTAAAATTTTAAAAATAAAATTAAAAGCTGTGGGCCTCACATGTCATATTCTAATATTTTAAAAATCACAAATTAATACAAAAATTAAAATAAACCCATGGGACCCATATGTCAGAGAGTGAACTCTCTCCTCTATTTATTTTTGGGATTTTTCCTAAAAAAATTTGGAGAGCTCGTTTTCTCTCGTCGTAGTTCCGATTCAAGTGAAACTTAATTGTAAAACTTTCTAAATTCAAGCTCTTTCTGTCAGTGGTGGTTTGTTCAATTTGAAATTCATTTACATTTATTTGGGTATTATTTTGTTCTCTTGCTTGTTGGTTGCATTCCGGCGACTCTGTCCAAATAGATTTCGAGGACACCCCTGACCCGCAAGTCGACGCACCACAAGACCCGCATGACTTTCCAACCAGAGATGTAGGTGAGTTAGCATTTTGATCCTATGTTTTATGCAAATTATGTCCATTTGAAATTATTCAAAATACATGCTTTATTTCATGTACAATCATATGTTACTTGTAAGTTAGCTATTGCCCAAAATTTTAAAGTAGCAATACATAGCTATGCCATCCTTGATAACACGATGAATCTATTATAACTGTCACCCTAAGTACTATGTCTAAATAGTTAATAGTCTTAACTATGAGCCATGCTAGTTGAGTCAAAGCTAGGGTCTTAGCTACCCTAAACATCATCTCTTTTAAACACAACATCTCATTTGGGACAGTTATGAGATGCAAATGGCTAATACTTTGATATAACTTATCTTATGCTTCTTAAAACCCCCAAAAACTTGCTTTACCTGTCTAGACGGATGTAAAAAAAGGTTGGTGTGGATGTAACACAAGAATTTGTGGTTTGTATTATGCACCGTTTGGATAAATTAAGGACTTCATCATGTGATGGCCTCTTCATGTAAAACAGTACAACCACAAGCTGGCAAAGTGTAGGCATGGCTAACTAATTTGCATCGTTAGTAGAGGAAAGCACCGTTGGAGTAACCCACGAGTCGTGGTGCTGGTTTAAGCCGTCGTAGACACGGATCGTGGCGCTGGTTTAAGCTGTAGTGTGGTGCAAGAGGGGATCTGGGTAGGGCAAATATAGCTTTTTCCCCCCAGATGAAATCTTAGCGGGTGCAATCCTTCGCTAGGTGCGTTGTAAAGGCCATGTGGTAATCCTCTTGATCTGCATGTCGAAAGAAATATGCGGAATATAGCAATTGGGTTATCTCTTGTAGGTAAAGATGTATAATCTCTACAAAGTATAAACTGTTTAAACAGTCGCATCCACGGTCAAAGGCATACATGGGAACCTCCTCGAGTTAGTTCTATTTATAAATCTTTGCGGGAGGGAGAAAATGAGTTGAAGGGATGTACTTCAATTTAAATTTTTCCTAGAGGGATAGACTCCAGCAATGTTAAATATGATGGATGTAACCTAATAGTCAAAATTTAGCATTGGTGGATAGAACCATGTAATTGGTAGATGGAACCATCTACACTATAACTATTGCATAAGTTCAAATGAAAGGCATGATTTGATAAAATGCTATGTCATAGAAAATTTTACCAGTGATATTTACAAATGTTGCTTTCCGTAAATTAAAAGAAACCGAGCTACGCTTTGTTGAGCCTTGCATCTACTATTATTATATTCTGTATGTTGGCTCGTGGAGCACAGTTGTGTGTGCTCACTCTCACTCTCAAACTCTCCAGAATTTGATAATCAAGATCAATATGTATTCTATGAGGACCAAGACAACAACGGAGGAGAAGACGATGGCAATTAGACATAGAGCGTGGTAGACTAGCCCCTCTCCACAGTCTAACCGACCACTTAACTATTGAGTGTATCTAATATTGGTTAGGGCCTAACTAATATCGGTTCCACTTGGGTTGTATCGGTCGCTGCCTGTGAAGGGATGTGCTTTTTCCGCTTCAGTTTCCGCTGTCTTTTGGTGATGTTATCATTTAGCCTGTTGGCCATATGTAAAATTGATCTCGATGTGGATTTATTTAACTCTGATATTATATTACTGCTATGAATTGTACCATGTATGAGATGAATCAATCATGTACCTATGAGTAATATTTACAGATTCAGGGAATAGTGCAGAGTATTCACAGAGGATTCAGATTTACTAAATCTGGGTCCGACAGTACTCCTTCTACTTAATGTGAAAAAGGAAAATTTTGCCAATAGAAAGGCACGGTTGAAAATGGCTGCTGAAGAAGATCAAAGTCAAATCGTTCGCAGATAACAATCATAAAAAACTTTTACATTACATTAAACAAAAAAATGATGATGTACCTAAAGTGGAAGGATACAAGTACTTAAACAAGATATCTTTCTGGGAACACACTTGTTTTGCGTAAACATATTTCAGCTGGACAAGCTTCATTGAATTTGCATCCTGGAACACATTACATTGAAAGAATATTCATCTATCCGAGGAGGTAATTCAAATTTAGGTATTCAAAGCTTTTCGATTATTAAATCTTGCAATTCAATGAGGCAAAATCTTTATATGGGCATTCTCTTCAGGATGGCGAGTTTTGCAAGGGAATGGTTCTACTCAAAGAGCGCTTCTCCATGTGTATGTGTGGGAACAGTTCTGCAAAGATGCCATACACAATCAATACCAGAAAAAAACTTAGACCCTAAACAAACATGACATATAGTGTTAGAAGCATTGTGATTTGGCCTTAAAGATGGCAAGCAACTTCTTTCAATAGACCGGATATATAATTAGAACATGAAGCATAAAATTTTTTAAAAAATCTACTAGCTTATCCTCGTAAAAATTAAAGGATCCATACAGTGTTGATATTACAAACCTGCTTGATAACTTTCCTTGGTAATTCCATCGAGCTATTGATAGCTGACTAATTTCTACGGATGGCATATTTCCACGTCTTTGGTTTCAATAGCCTAGGCCCTGATCACGAATGATGTCAGAAATTAAACACACATCTGTACAAATCAATGTATCATGAAAAAATTATACTACAAAAACACTAAGGAAATGAAAATTTATACTACTGATGCTATTATATCTATCTAAACACTTCATTTAATACTCACTAGTAAGTGCACAAGCGTAACACATTGTCTGTTACATAAAAAAATCATCACCGTCTACTGTCACATACATTTGTCTAACTTGATAAATGATCCATTTTAAAACATGTATTGCGAGTGCGAACCTGTCCTAAGCTTACAACTTTTGGAATCGTGTACATATCTTCAAACTAATTAAATCCCTAAAGTACTCCGGGTTGAGTATATCTCCAAACAGCAGAATGGCACATGGATGGATGCTTGAATTTGTTGCTGAAATGTGGCAAAGAGAGAAATTGGTGTGTACCTTCGTAACGGGCATCTAGATGTTTCTCCTCGAGGCTTCCCAGTCGTTGCTGCAGGCATCTAGGGAGTGCTTTAATAGCAGGACAATTCAAAATTCGAAGGCTTCGGAGAGATGGGTATGCTTGGTACCCATCCGGTAGGGATGCCAGGGTTTTGCAGCGCCAAAGCACGAGGAATTCCAACGATGGGAGCTCTCCCAAGAGAGATTTCAGTGATTTCAGCTTACTGCAGCCAAAAATATCTAGCCTTTGGAGTGCATCCAGCTGGCCTGATAGGGACTGAACATTATCGCACTGGACAACAAATAGTTCCTTGAGGGACGGGGGAAGATGGAGAAGCTCTGTGAAGCTGTCACACCTCAGTATGGATAGAGATTCTAGACATGGAGGAAGGAAATGCTCCCTCGCTGATGATGATGATGGCTGTGGTTCACTTGTGGAGGCAGTGACGTCCAGCTGCCACGACAGGGTTTGAAGATTACGGCAGCGGTCAATATGTATTCCCTTGAGGGATGGAGGAAGATTGAGAACCCCTGACAAGCTATCACACCCGTCTAACAATAGATATTCTGGGCGTGGAAGGAAGTGATCCGCGGCTGATGATGACAGCTCCGATATAGCTGTGGAGGCAATGTCATCACTGCAAGACCCTTGAATTAATGCTGATTTGCCCTGCTGCTTCCCGAATATGGACTCAAGCTTAGGGCATTTCACAATATACATTTTCTTGATAGATGCCGGGACGTCGAACACCTCCACCAAATTTTTACAGCTCCAAATTTCTAGAGACTCGAGACGTGGCAGGAGTTGACTCCTTTCTGATGTTGATGGCTCAGGACCTTGTGTCGCGCAACCAGTCAGACAGTCGCATTCATTAATCATTAACGTCCTCAAATATTCCAAGCTTTGGAACTCTTTCTCTGGCCAATGCACGAGCGCATCGCAGCTACGGATTTCCAAATCTTGAAGCTGTACAAAACATGTCCACAGCGCTCGTGCACCTGAGCGGAACAATGAGTTGCAGCCACGTAACTCCATAACTGTCAGAGGAGATTTGTGGTTCCATTTCTCCATGCCGTTCAGCAGCTCAATCAAATGCTCATCCAGCGATGCTGATTCTGTGCCTTCGACCGACAATCTCAATTTGGTCAATGAAGTCATATATCTAGCTACTCCATAAATGACATCAATCTCAAATTTGTTGCCTTCTGTTATGTCTAATACACCGAGCTTTGGTGCTTCGGGTAGAATTGTCAACTCTGGGCATTCCCTAATATGAACAGTCTCAAGGATAGGGAATGCTGGCTGTTGACCATCTGCTCCTTCCATCAAACCACAGCTCTTGAAGCTCCTTAAATCATATAATTCGAGTTCCTTTAATTCTGGAAATGCACAGCATCCCGTAGTATCGTTACCACCAAATGATCTTCCCAGAAATATAGCTGCTGGTAATGCTGTCAGAACTGGGCATTCCCGAATTGATAGTTTCCTAAGCTGAGGAAATATAAGCTGTTCTTCTTGAGTTCCTTCGACTGCTCCCCATCTCTCAAAGCTCTCCAAGTCTTCCAATTCTAGTACCTTCAATGCAGGAAATGCTGAGGGTGTCATAGTATAATCTCCACTATACGATTCTCCAATCAGTGGTGCTTCCGGTAATGCTGTCAACTTTCCACAACACTTAATAAACAACTTCTCAAGCCGAGGAAATATTAGCTGTTGTCCTTGCCTTCCATTTATTTCGCACCAACTCACAAAATCCGGCAGATCTTCTAGCGTAAGCTCCTTCAGTTTTGGAAAGGTGAAGGATGTAACACGGTTGCACAAACATTGCAATTTTGTCAATCCTTCCAAATAAAGAACTTGTAGAGCCGGTAGCTGCCACAGTAGCGGAAGATGCCTGGACTGACCACAATTGAAAAGACGAATCTCAACCATGCTTTGCAATAGATCCATCCATGATGGAAAAGTGGTGCCTCCGAAGGAATGTATCCTTAGAACCTGTAGCCCATCATGAGGTTTGAGACCCTCGAGCACCTTATCATACTGTCGTTTGTCCTCCCCAGGACTGGAAGTCCATCTTAATGTCAGTCCTTTGAGTTCCTTCTTATTTCCGAGGTTCGCCTTTTTTGCGTCTGCTTCTCTCACATTCTCAAGCTGAAGTAGCTCTAGTTGACCACCAAGGTTTAAATGCTGCAGCTGTCCAACATTACTGCAATCAGAGCTAGTACCTGCTACAAAACATGTAAGTGTCTGAAGGGAAGTGAGTTGTCCGAGGTCTGGAGGCATGCTCTTCAACATTGGACACCCATGAGTGTAGAGGTGACGGAGGGCAGTCATATACTTCATTTGCCTTGGAAGTTGATCAAGACTGTAACAGCGAGAAAGGTTCAATGTTTGCAGGTTATACAGAATGCTTATATCTTCCGGCAATGCTTTGATTCTGCTTTCCGAGAGGTCGAGATACCTTAGGTGATGCAGATGCTTTGGTTTCAATAGGAATGCACTCCCATAGTGGCGGAGTTGTAGTGCACGCACGGAGCTGTATTTTGATAAATGTTGCAATGAATGACCTTCCCTTAGACCATAATTATGACATAGCAGTGTTTGGATAGTTGGAGATCTTTTCTTCAGAGAATCATTCAAAATGGTTGCTGGCTCATCACATGACAAAAACAAATGTCGAGCAGTTTTGGGTAACCAGTCTAGACCAGGTTTCTCAGTTACAGTAACACGTTCTTTCTCCATAATAGACAATGCAACATCATGCATAAGATCATGGATCTTACATATAATTCCCGAACAATACCCATGCTTCAAATCCTGAAATGGATCTTTGACAAATGGGACTCCCTTCAACTCCTGAAAGAATGACTTTGAGGCCAGCTCACAAAAAACTTGTACACCAATCTTTTCAATTAGAGCTGCTTGTTGCTCTGGGATAAATCCATTTGCCATCCACAGTTGGATAAGCATTTCCACATCAATCTCGTAATCCTTGGGGAACACAGCACAGAATGCAAAGCACTGTTTCATGTGTGACAGCAAGTCATCGTAACTGAGCTTGAGTATACGTAAAATCTCAGTGTCCTCACTGTGGGCGCTGCTTTTGCTTAGCACTTCCTCCCATTCTTTCTTGCTTGTCTTGGTACGCAGTACAGATCCTAGTGCTTTCGCTGCCAAGGGAGACCCAAAACATTTTTTCACAAACTCATCAATCATATTAAGTAGAGCCTCAGGATCAGGCTTACTCTCTTGCGAACTTAATGCTCTTCTTTCGATAATCTCCTTTATGAATTTGGCGTCCAAATCTGCGATGTTATGTCCTTCAACTGTACCCATGAGTTGAGCAATTCCTCGATCACGGGTTGTTGTCAGTACAACGCTACCTGCACCACCAAGTTTCTGGAGGCAGGCCTTTAGCTTTTCCCACTTGTCAACATTCAGATTCCAGATGTCATCAAATACAAGCAGGTATCTCTTTCCACGGAGTTCTTCTTGAAGCTTCTGCAGTGCTTTCTCACTGTTCTCATGAGGCAAATCTTGTTGGCAAATCTTGCCGGCAAGGTTACAAACATCAAAATCATCTGATACACAGACCCACCTCTGTAGTTGGAAATGCTCCAGGACTTTAGGGTCGTTGTAAATGAGCTGAGCTAGGGTGGTCTTGCCCAACCCACCCATTCCAAAGATGGGATAGACCATGAGATCTGCAGTGTTAGCTTGATCAATTAGTATCTTGACAATCTTCTGCCTCTCTTCAACTCTAGATCCGCTGACAATATTCTCTAGGTCAACAATGATGGAATCTGTCTGCCGCCACTGCTTGGATGTCGATGCTTGCTCCTTATATTTGAACCCAAAGGCATTCATTTCAGCCACAAGGATCTCAATGGTCTGCACAATCCTGCGAAGCTTGTTGCCCATCCTGTAACGGAACACAATACGGTTGTGAGTGGGAAAGAGTTTTACTGCTTCGAAGCCAAGCTTGCTGTAGTGGCCTTTCTTCTTGGCTTCACGACGGAGCGCCTCGTACTTGAACTCGTCAAAGACTTCATTCGCCTCGTAGGCCACCGTTTTGAGCTCCTCAAGCCAGGCCTTCGCTCCTTCTCGGCGGGTCGCCTTCTCCTCGGCATCGGTGATGATGTCCAGGATGGCCGGCAGCTTGCGCTTGAGGATTTTGTGCTGCTCCTCCATCCCCTCCATCACTTTGTACTGCTCCAGGAGGTAGCTGGACGCTTTCTCCTTCACCATGGACACCAGCGGCCCGACCGCCATGCTGGTCACCAGCTCCGCCATTGTTGCACAAGAACACACAAACAGGGGACTGGAGAGAAAATACGCACTTGCAATTGCGTAGTATCAGATATTGCGCCTATCTCTATTTTGCCTTTTTCTTTCCTTCTCAAGGATAACCATCCTTTAGCGTGTAGAGAAAGCAAGGAATTTTGTGGATGCTTTGCAGGAAAGAAAGCAAGTAATTGCGGTGGGACATGTTGTCGGTGCGTGAGAGAGACTGCCTATACAAAACATCAGGTTGCACCTCATTTGATTTCCTGAAAAAACTGTAAGAAAGAAAAACTCTCATGTAAAATTTCTTGGATTACAATTCATGTAAATGCCTCCGAAGGAGTTTTGTCCATAGATAACATTTCAAAAAGCATTTCTGAATTTTAACTAAAATCCTATTTTTCAAATATTTAAGTTAAAAATCAAATTACTATGTAAATCTATTTTTTCATTATTCAGTTTCCAAGATTATAAGATTGTGAATTTCATTTTTCTAGTTTTACTTAATTGAAATGTTTGGATAAGTTTCTATGATTAAATGAAATGGGTGTTATCTAATAATAGTAAATAGGCTGCTACCAGCGAAGTAACAGTTTTCGAAAATACTACCGAGGGTGTGAATGACATGTAGGACCAGGCCCGCTTGTCATTTTTACATCCAGATGGTATTTTAGCAAATTGTGGATTTGTCAGCGGTATGTTCGGCAAGTTCCCAAATATGTTTGACTAAATTAAGGGCCAGATGTTTTCCGTTTTGTGAGTCTTTCTAGTCCTTTTTCTCAATTGGTATGGAGAGTTCTCATTTTAAATATCAATGCCTCAGTAAATTTTGGAATTCAAGATGTCGAGTCTGAAAATACTGGCAGTTCACAACCTTTACTACTCTTTCACTTTTGGCATATTTAATATCATGTTTTAATTATTATGGAAATTTTAAAATAAGAATATCCACGATTTTCTGTTTGCACTTGAAGCAACTCTGTTTGTGGCAGAGTAAATTAGATCCACAGTGTGCTTTAAAATGTGTGCTTTTCAGAGAGTACGCAAAATATTTGTGCGTCTTTGCATTAAGATAGAAAACAAAGATGCATTAAAAATTTATGCTTTTCACTTTTAGAGAGCATTGAATCGCTTCCTATAGGATAAAGATGCTTATGCACTACTTACATAGAGGTACTCCACTAGTAAAGAAAGAGCTTTAGTAAAGAAAGAAACTGACAGTAGTTGTCCATAGCCATGGCATAAATCAACATACATCTTAGTATAAAGGGCAATCCGATTGATTTATTCTTGGTTTCAATGAACAATGAAATGGCCAATGAACCCGGTCTGAAGATGCAGGAACGCCGGATAATACAAGTCCTTATCCAGCTTTGACAACTAATAAATATAAAGGTCTACCAAGATTGGCCATACGAAAATGACTCAGAGCCTATTCTTTTTGGCTGCGACTGATGGCTTTTGATTGCGGCTGATGGTTTTTGGCTGTTTACGATTGAGATTGTGGAAAGAGAGATACTTGTTTGCGATTTTTGATGATACAGATATTAATTTTTTAACGTGTACTACAATTAACTTATAAACCTCATCTTAAAAAAATACTCCGTTTAAAAATTAGTTACTATAACAAAAGCCAAAAGCGATTTTTAGAAACCACAAAAGAACAGGCCTCAGCCGAAAGTAAGAGCCTTTTCTTTTTTTTCCTGGGGGACACCACGGGACTACAATCAAATTTGGTCGCAGTGAGTTTTGACGTTGTATTAGTTTTTAGGGAAAATTTATTCACTAGCACTGAAAGATCACTGTTTTTAAAAAATACCATCAAAAAATCGGGTTTCGGAAATTACCACCGAAAGATTCAAATCGCTTCAGGATTTAACACTCTGTTAGTTTTCGCCCGTTAACTCTTATTTTTCGTCAAATAACGATGCGTAATATCATTTTTGCCCTCAGATAATATCTCCCTCTTCGCTCTCTCTCCGCTCACTCGCCGCCGCTCTCTCCGCCGCGCGCCATCTCCTCCCCTCCCCGCCCCGCCGCCGCCTCCTCCCCACCCCGGCCGCCTCCTCCCGCTCCGCCGCCTCCTCCCGCCCCGCCGCGCCTCCTCCCCCCCGCCGCCGCGGCCTCCTCCCACTCCCCGCCGCCTCCTTCCCGCTCCCGCCGTCGCGGCCGCCGCCGCCGCGCCGCCAGCCTCCTCCCGGGATGCTCATGCGCCCAGCCGCGCCGCCTCCTCCTCCGCCGCAAGGCGTCGCTTCTTCATCGCCGTCGGTTCAGCTGGGAGCCGCTGTCGATCCGCCTCGCTCCGTCGGGATCGCGGTGGAGGAGGAGGCGGCGTGGTCTGGGCCGCACGAGCATCCCGGGAGGGAGGCTGCGTGGTGGCGGGCGGCGCCGCGCGGCGGGAGCGGAAGGAGGCGGCGGGGAACGGGAGGAGGCCGCGACGGCGGGGCGGGAGGAGGCGCGCGGAGCGGGAGGAGGCGGCCGGGCCGGGAGGGTGTCGAGACCGAATATGCAAGTCGGACTCTCTGTGTAAACTGCACTAGTCCAGGATCACGCTAGTACACACAGTCAAACATAGATGTAATCACAACCATACACACGATAATAATAAAGGAAAACTCAAATAACGATAAATCTCAAGGTACGACCTTATGGCCAAGCTTACAATATCTCTAGCTGGAAGGGCTTAACAAAAATAGCAGCGGAAATCCAAAATAAAGCATAGCGGCCAATCGAAAAACCCACAGGCTATCGAGTGGAGAACGAAGCCTAATCCGTCGCCAGAACCCCCTCGCCTTGCTCCGCCGGCCGCCGCGCGGACCTCGCGACGCCAGCGCGCCACAAGGCGACGATTCGCGCGCGCCGGAACCACGCGTCGTTCATCGCCGCCGTCCCGCCTCCGCACCACTGCATCCCCGCCGCAGATCCGGATCTGAGCCGAGGGCTCAGATCGCACCGCGTGTCACCTCCGCGACCGTCGGATCCCCGCCGCCGCCGAGCCGCACCGCGTCACCCTCCCACGTGGCACGCCACGTTAGCCCTAGGGCCACATGGCATGACACGTGGCAGCCACGTCAGCAATATCCCCCCAGGTGCCACGTGGCAAGCCACATCAGCGTCCACGTCACTCGTGCCACGTGGCAACACCAGCTGTTGCCACGTCAGCCCTACCCCGCCGCGTCAGCGCCGCCACCCCGCGTACACTATTCCGTGCGCCGAGCTCACGGTGGACTCGGTATTCCGTGCGCCGGGTTCACAGCACAGTAACTTTTCTGATTTTCCCGATTAAATTTAGGTTTAATTTTTCGAGAGCCCGTTCTCCTCCGTTCTAGCTCCGATTGACCCTGTTCTTTTTTCTAAATTCATCTAAAATCGAGCTCTAGCTGTTGGTTCTGGTTTTGTGATTTTTGGAGTTCATTTGCTTATCATTTTATGTGTTTGTTTTGTTTCGGTCGTTTTCTCCCTCGTTAGATTCGGATTCCGGAGGAGCAGGTTCTACGCCCGAAGACCAGGAGTACTCCGCTAAGCATAACCAAGGTAAGTCGTGTCCTTTGATCATGTTGAACCCAGTTTGCAATCTATTATTTAATTATTTTGTTTTAAACTACATTGCATCGCTATTTTTATTCAAACCTTCGTACTGGTAGCTATTGTCCCAATTGAGTTCATCCCTCCTTGATAATTTATAATGCCATGATACCATTGTCACCATAGGTTGGGAAACTTACTAGTGATGTATGATTATTGTCACATGGGTTGTACGAGTAGGTGCTTAGTTTTGCTTATAATTGCGAATGGTCTTATCATCACATGTTAACCTTTAATTTGATTTAATGATATATGGAACTGTGGTCGGTGCCACGTTTAATAAAATGTGTGCCACGTCATTGGTGTGTCGTTGGCTTGGTTATACAAATTTGGTTTTGCACTCGGGCGAGTGATCGTGCAGTAAAGGGGGAAGTGCAGGTGCACTTTGGGGGATGTGGTAGTCTCGTCCGGGTAATGTTAAGGACTTAACTTTGTGCGCCATTGATCTGAGCTTAATCGTGCAAACCACATGTCTATTATGGGATGGACCTGGTTGATTAATTTGTAATACCTCAATTCCAATTCTGCCATCGTGATGAACATGGTTGCTGATTTCCATGTGGCGCAAGGAGGGGTGTGATGCGAAACCCTAGCGGGCAGGATTGGGTTGAGGTAGAGCGTTCTAAAGACCTTGTTGTGATTACCTTAGGCCTAGGCTGATCACATCGTGTGGGTACAGTTGTGCAACCTCTGCAGAGTGTAAAACTATTCGAATAACCGCGTCCTCGGTCATGGACAATGCTCGGTGATTTCACACAAGGGTTAGTGTTTTAATTTATAACTTGGTGGTTTATGTTGGAGGTGGACAGGTAGTCCCTGTTGGTTTAGCTTGTGAATTGGTGTTCACAAGTGGTTCATGTTTATTCCTTTGATTAATTATTATTATTGTTTTCCTTTAAATTTCGCTTTCAATCTATTTATTCACATTTACTATGAAATGCCTTTTATGCAAATTAACCTTTCAGTCTTCCTTTGGTAAGCCTTGCATACTATATTGCATTCATTTGTTACAAACGACTTGCTGAGTACCAATGTACTCACGGCTTTACGCCTATGTTGCTCAGTTGAGGGAGAGGAGTACTATCAGCAGGAGGATCCAGAAGGAGAGTACTACGACGACTTCACGGATTAGGCTTCGTTCTCCACTCGATAGCCTGTGGGCTTGTCGATTGGCCGCTACGCTTTATTTTGGATTTTCGCTGCTATTTTTGTTAAGCCCTTCCGGTTAGAGATATTGTAAACTTGGCCATAAGGTCGTACCTTGAGATTTATCGTTATTTGAGTTTTCCTTTATTATTATCGTGTGTATGGTTGTGATTACATTTATGTTTGACTGTATGCACTAGCGTGATCCTGGACTAGTGTAGTTTACACAGAGAGTCCGAATTTGCATATTCGGGTCTCGACAGAGGGAGGCGGCGGGGGGGGGGCAGGTAGGGAGATGGCGGCGCGCGGGCGGAGAGAGCGAGCGAGCGGAGAGACGAGAGAGCGAGCGAGCGAGTGAGCGGAGAGAGCGAAGAGGGGAGATATTATACAGGGGCAAAAATGACATTACGCATCGTTATTTGACGAAAAATAAGAGTTAACGGGCGAAAACTAACAGAGTGTTAAATCCCGAAGAGATTTGAATCTTTCAGTGGTAATTTCCGAAGCTCGGTTTTTTTGGTGGTATTTTTTGAAAACAGTGCTCTTTCAGTGCTACTGAACAAATTTTCCCTAGTTTTTATGTTTAGTTGACATGTTTGAGTAGAGTACAAGATGTTGGGTTTGTTTTTTTTTTTTTTGCTGCGGCTGATAGCTTTTGGCTGCGGCTGATAGCTTTTTGGCTATGTGCAACAGAGATTACGGAAAGAGAGATACTCGCTTGCAATTTTTGATGATACAGATATTAGTTTTTTAATGTGTACTACAATTAACTTGTAGACCTCATCTTAAAAAAATATTTCGTTTAAAAGTTAGTTACTGTAGCAAAAGTTAAAAGCAGCTTTTAGAAGTCGCAAAGAACAGGGTCGTTGTTTGATCCCATTTCTGTACGTGTGCGTGCAGCCCATGTTTAAGTTGAGACCAACTGGGAGCAAACCGAGCACGTGTAGGGAAGCTGAAGTTGTGTCCGATTTCCACACAAATTCGAGTCCGAGTTTGAGCCGTTGTATACTCTGTTTAAAAACGTGAGTAAGAAAATAGCAAATGTCCTAGTTGTGCCGTGCCACATATTTTTCCTTCTGTCGTTCTTTTGTTCATGCTTGATTTCTCCTGATACTCTTACTGAAAGGGGTACATGTGTGATGATCCTGGTTGAAGCTAACAATTGGTATCGAAGGCATGACGAAGGAAGGGGGAGATACAAACATGAAGGTAAAGGAGGGCACTGTTTTGCTGCAATATCTAATGCTCACCAAGAGCAATTATGCGGCGTGAGTCATCAGGATGAAGGTTTACTTGAAGGTGCAGGGTGTGTGCAAAGCGATCGACTCATAGAAACCAGTTAACACACGTAGGGATTAGCTGACCCTAACAACCATCTATCAGCATCAACGAGGACACCCTCTCGCTGCTTGCCAATAAGGAGACAGCAAAGAAGCGCATTTCTTTAATTCCAAAGTATGTAAAGTTTAGTACCATATTACTAAGGTAAAGTGGGGTAGACTAATTTATAAGGTGGAGTCTATGCCACTCCTTGAATTATGGAAGTGGATGGTATAAGGATGGTTTTGGCTAAACACACACGCACGCACGCGCGCGCGCGCGTATTCGTGTATTTTCGCGTGAAAATCGCGTGACTTGTAACTTACCACTTGGTAGACCATGTCCAGCTTATTTTTTGCTAAATCTTGTACCGTCTCTATATTTTTGACTGGTCATAAGACTGTTTAATTTTCATTAATCTGATTTGAATATCAACAGTTACCAGTGAATAATGGAGTCGGTTACTTCTTTTGACTGGTAATGAAACTGCTTAAATATTTGGTTCGAATATGAGTTGTTACCAGCGAATAATGGAGTCAGTTACTTGAGTATTATTTCAGTCTAATAGCGTCAGTTACTAGAGAGTAATTAGCACGTCTATAAAAGGCCTGGAGACATCCAGGTTTGGGGCTGAACTACTCCATTCCTTTTTTCCATTGTCTTCTACCTCTTTTGTACGAAGTGTTGAGCGCTCGAACCTCATCGACCTTTCTTCTCGGCGTGCACCGGTAAGAGAGGAGAGCGGGATCTCCGAACCATTGTCACAGAGAGAACCTGCACGGGGCGGCAATAAGGTTTCTGGGCAGCGCATTTGCGCGACCACTCCTACTACATCCTGCACTGCATCGAGCCTTCACTGCATCACGCCTGCTCCTCATCAAGCCCAACAGTAAGTCGTTTGTGTGTTCGTACGACTTTGATACAATATTTTTCTTGTGTATATTCTGAAGTATGATGAGTAGCGTACTGTTACTAGTTAGTTGTGCATCACTAGTATATTGTTTTTGCCTCCTACTAAAACTTAGAATTAAAATATTGCCTACATTTTCAACAATCTAGAAACCTTATTGTGAAATTTGTTGCAATACAGAAATGGTTAGCGTTTCTGATGCGATGAAACCTGAGAGGTTTTGTGGTCAGAACTTTCGTAGATGGCAGACTAGAATCAAGTTTTGGCTCATATCTTTGAGGCTGTGGTGGGTTGTCCACCCGCAGTATCCATTTACGATTGAGCAGTACATGCAATTTGATAGTGCAAACAACACTGCTCTTGGTTGCATCATGACTGTTCTGGCAGATCAGCTCTACGATGTGTACATGGACTATAAGTCCACCACAGAGTTGTGGAATGCACTAGAGCACAAATCTGCAGAGACAGAGGCTGGTCGCTAGCTCTACATGTGTGAGCAATTTTTTGACTTTACCATGGATGAGGCTAAGTCAATAGTTGGACAAGCTCATGACCTCCAGCTACTAGTCAGTGAGATTGCGCACCTGGGCTGTGTGTTACCTCCTAAGTTTGCGGCTGCAGGCATTGTTGCTAAACTCTCTCCTGCTTGGCGGGATTTTGCAACTAGCCTGAAACACAAGAGGAAAGAGATTTCTGTTGAGGATCTCTTTACTGCCCTCGATGTGGAAGAAAAAGCAAGAACAAAGGATGCACCAAGCACCTCTGACCAGAACAATGCAAACTTCATTGAGAAAAAGACTATAGTAAAGAAGTACAAATCCAACAAACCGAACAAGACAACTAGCTTTAAGAAGAAGAAAACTGAGAAAAAGGATTTGAAGGATATCACTTGCTTTGTGTGCGGAAAAGATGATCATATGGCAAAAGACTATCACTTCTGCAAAATCAAATATAGTGAACAGCCAAAGAAGAAGGCTGTCAACGTGATCATAGGCGAGGCCTCGACTTCAGGAGGATATGGTAATCCACCTGTTGTTTTTTCAGCATGTCAATCCACCGATTGGTCGGTAGATACTGGTGCTAATGTTCACGTATATTCTGATATTTTCTTGTTTTCTTCTTACTAGGCAGCAAGGGCTTCCTCCGTCCTAGTGAAAAACGGCTCGCATGTTTCTGTTCTTAGTGTTGGCACGATGGATCTGAAACTTACTTCAAGGAAGATTGTCCACTTAAAGAACATGCAGCATGCTCCTACAATAAATAAGAACCTCATTATTAGTTCTCTTCTATGTAAGGATGGTTATAAGCTAGTTTTTGAGTCGAATAAAATTATATTGTCTAAGTTCGAAAACTTTGTTGGTAAAGGATATGAGAGCGGAGGCTTGTTCCGCCTAAATACTTTAGAGTATTGTTATAATCTGAATTTTGCAACAAATTTAAATAAATGTGAGGCAAATGTTTGGTATTCCCGTTTCTGTCATATTGGTTTTGATAGTATTGTGAGAATTTCCAAATTAGATTTAGTTCTAAAATGTGAAATTGTCAAAAGATCAAAATGCTAGTCATGTATACAAGCAAAACAACCTCGAAAACCCTTTAAAGGATTAGAGGATAAAAAGAACTTCGCACCGTTAGATCTTATTCATTCAGATTTGTGTGAAATGAATGGACTATTGACAAAAGGAGGCATAAGATATTTTCTAACTTTTATTGATAATGCAACACGCTACTGCTATGTGTATTTGTTAAAAACTAAGAATGAAGCTTTAAACTACTTTAAAATTTATACGGCCGAGGTTGAGAACCAACTAGAAAAGAAAATTAAAAGATTGAGATCTGATCGTGTAAGAGAGAATGTCTCTCATGAATTCTCCCAATTCTATTCTGAGCATGGAATAATCTATGAATTAGCACCACCATACTCACTCCAATTAAATGGGATAGCTGAGAGGAAAAACCGGACACTAACAGACTTAGTTAATGCCATGTTAGAGAGTTCTAGTATGTCTAAGGCATGGTGAGGGGAAGCTATATTGACAGCAACCTTCGTCCTAAACAGAGTAATCACTAAAAAGAAGTGAAATTACTCCATATGAGGGATGGAAGGGGAGAAAATCTAATATTAATTTTCTGCAAACTTAGGGGTGTTCGGCAAAAGTCAATATACCATTACAGAAAAAGAGAAAACTTGGATAAAAAACAATCGATTATATTTTTCTAGGATATGCTCAAAATAGCACTGCCTATAGATTTTTAGTAGTTAAATCAGAAACTCCTAAGATTACTACTAACATAATAATGGAGTCTAGAGATACTTCATTTTTTGAGAATATCTTTCTTATAAGAACAGTAGACAGCATTTCAACGCGAATTGAGAATGTTCAAATCGATAATATCGAAAATGAGAATAATCAAACTTCTGAACTTTCCACCATTTCTGAACCATTTTATGATGTCCCTGAGGAGGACAACAATTTAGTCGCAGAAGCTCCTCGAAGGAGTAAGAGACAAAGAGTTGAGAAGACCTTTGGTGATGACTTTGTTATATATACCTCGTAGATGATGTGCTAAAGACTCTTTTGGAAGCTTATGCATTTTCTGATGCTGAGTATTGGGAAGAGGCTCTCCGTAGCGAGATGGACTCTATCATGGCTAATGAGACTTGGCAGATCACCGATCTTCCTATTGGGTGCAAACCTGTAGCATGTAAGTGGATTTTTAAAAAGAAATTAAGGCCTGATAGTATTATTGAGAAGTACAAAGCAAGACTTGTAGTCAAGGGTTACACCCAGAAAAAGAGAGAAGATTTCTTCGATGCCTATTCTCCTATCGCCAGATTAACCACCATCAAAGTGCTTCTTGCGTTAGTATCTTCCTATGATCTGCATGTTCATCAAATGGACGTGAAGACAGCTTTCCTTAATGGAGAGTTGGTGGAAGAAATATATATGGATCAACCCGATGATTTTGTGATTTCTGGACAGGAAAATAAGGTATACAGCTTATTAAAATCCTTGTATGGTTTAAAGCAAGCACCTAAATAATGGTATGAAAAGTTTGATAAGATTTTGACAACCGTTGGCTTTATTGTGAATGAAGCTGATAAATGTATATATTACCACTATAGTAGGGGTCAAGAAGTGATCTTGTGTTTGTATGTAGATGACATACTTATATTTGGAACAAACACTGCCGTAATTGACGAAGTCAAATCTTTCCTATCCCGATATTTTGATATGAAAGACTTAGGAGAGATAGATGTCATTCTAAATATTAAATTGGTAAAGAATGAGGATGGGATCACTTTGAATCAATCCCATTATGCTGAGAAAATCTTGAGCTGGTTCGGCTTTAAAAATTGTAAAGTTTCTCCAACGCCCTATGATGCGAGCATTAAGTTTTGAAAGAACTAGGGGCTAGGACAAGATCAATTAAGATATTCACAAATTATTAGGTCACTCATGTATTTAGCTAGTGCTACAAGACCAGATATTACATTTGCTGTGAGCAAACTAAGTCAGTTTACTTCTAAACTAGGAGTTAATCACTAGGAGGCACTTGAAAGAGTGTTACGCTACTTGAGATGCACAATATCTTATGGAATTCATTACACTGGATACCCTTCTGTATTAGAAGGGTATAATGACTCCAATTGGATCTCTGATACTGATGAGATCAAAACTACAGGTGGTTATGTGTTTACTATATCTGGTACTATAGTTTCATAGAGGTCTTCTAACTAGACTATATTGACGAGGTCAACCATAGAAGCATAACTTGTTGCACTTGACACAGCCACTGTTAAGGCTGAATGGCTAAGAGAGTTTCTGATGGACTTGTCGTTGGTTGAGAATCCAATACCAGCAATCCTAATGTACTGTGATAATCAAACTGTGTTGACCAAATGCACAAGTACAAAGAATAATATGAAGTCCTCTAAACATGTGAAGCGTAGGCTTAAATATGTCAGAAAGTTGAGAAACTCCAGATTAATAGCTGTGAACTATATTAACACTGAGAAAAATCTGACAGACCTTTTTACAAAGGGATTAGCATAGAAAGCGATTTCCGTTGCTTCTGTGGATATGGGAATGAGGCCCATTTAAATTACATCACAATGGTAACCCATACCTTCTTGATCAGAGATCCCGTGACTTAGGTAATAGAAAAAACAAGTTGATGTTGTAACAAGAGAGTACATATTGATTTTGTGATTTCTGGACAGGAAAATAAGGTATACTGATTATTAAAATCCTTGTATGGTTTAAAACAAGCACATAAATAATGGTACGAAAAGTTTGATAAGATTTTGACAACCGTTGGCTTTATTGTGAATGAAGCTGATAAATATGTATATTACCGCTATGGTAAGGGTCAAGGAGTGATCTTGTGTTTGTATGTAGATGACATACTTATATTTGGAACAAACACTGTCGTAATTGACGAGGTCAAATCTTTCCTATCCCGATATTTTGATATGAAAGACTTAGGAGAGGTAGATGTTATTCTAAATATTAAATTGGTAAAGAATGATAATGAGATCACTTTGAATCAATCCTATTATGCTGAGAAAATCTTGAGCCGGTCCGGCTTTAAAAATTGTAAAGTTTCTCCAACGCCCTATGATGCAAGCATTAAGCTTCAAAAGAACCAGAGGTTAGGATAAGATCAATTAAGATATTCCCAAATTATTAGGTCACTTATGTATTTAGCTAGTGCTACAAGACCAGATATTTTATTTGCTGTGAGTAAATTAAGTCGGTTTACTTCTAACCTAGGAGTTAATCACTAGGAGGCACTTGAAAGAGTGTTACGCTACTTGAGAGGCACAACATCTTGTGGAATTCATTACACTATATACCCTTCTGTATTAGAAGGGTATAATGACTCCAATTGAATCTCTGATGCTGATGAGATTAAAACTACAGGTGGTTATGTGTTTATTTTAGATGGTACTGCAGTTTCATAGAGGTCTTCTAAACAGACTATATTGACGAGGTCAAACATGGAAGCAGAACTTGTAGCACTTGACACAGCCGCTGTTGAGGCTGAATGGTTAAGAGAGCTTCTGATGGACTTACCGTTGGTTTAGAATCCAATACCAGTAATCCTAATGTACTGTGATAATCAAACTGTGTTGACCAAATGCACAAGTACAAAGGATAATATAAAATCCTCTAAACATATGAAGCGTAGGCTTAAATATGTCAGAAAGTTGAGAAACTCTGGATTGATAGTTGTGAATTATATTAATACTGAGAAAAATCTGGCAGACCCTTTTACAAAGGTATTAGCACGGAAAGCGATTTCCGTTGCTTCTGTGGACATGGGAATGAGGCCCATTTAAGTTACATCACAATGGTAACCTATACCTTCTTGATCGGAGATCCCGTGACTTAGGTAATGAAAAAAACAAGTTGATGTTGTAACAAGAGAGTACATATTGATTGTATCCATGTCTAAATAAATAAAATACTCTCAACTGTATGGAAGGTTGGCATAAAGTCTTAATGTATTCTGTTGCCCAAATAAGGAAAAGGTATTAGCCTGCAGGATATCTAGAAAGAATACACCTACTTGAGCCTAACTGTATAGTCACAGTTCACGACAACAGAGCATTCTCTAAAAAACTCATGAGCAGATAAGGGAGCATGACCACATAACGCTCCGTTTAGACGTAGTTCATTGGTAGCCTAGTATCAGTTAAAATTTCAAGTGAAGTCTGATTACGAAAAGCTGTAAATTCAAGACATAGTCCATTCATTATCTGTGAGAAGATGAATCTTGCTAATCTAAGTGCAAGTTTAACCCGTACGGGACTTACACTGTAAGACTGGTATATTAAACAACACTTCAATACAATATCTTTTGCTTCCTGCTTTGGAATTGGTGGTGGATTGTTGAAATTAAGCCCATAATTGAGACGCATTTCCTTAATTCCAAAGCATGTAAGGTTTAGTACCATATTGCTAAGGCAAAGTAGGATAGACTAATTTATAAGGTGGAGCCCATGCCACTCCTTGAATTATGGAAGTGGATGGTATGATGATGGCTTTGGCTAAACACACACATGCGCACGCACGCGCGCGCGTATTCGTGTATTTTCACGTGAAAATCGCGTGACTTGTGACTTGCCACTTGGCAGACTATGTCCACCTTGTTTTTTGCTAAACCTTGTACCGTCTCTCTCTTTTTGACTGGTCATAAAACTGTTTAATTTTCATTAATCTGATTTGAATATCAACAGTTACCAGTGAATAATGGAGTCGGTTACTTCTTTTGACTGATAATGAAACTGTTTAAATATTTGGTTTGAATACGAGCAGTTATCAGTGAATAATGGAGTCAGTTATTTGAGTATTATTTCAGTCTAATGGCGTCAATTACTAGAGAATAATTAGCACGTCTATAAAAGACCTGGAGACGTCCGGGTTTGGGGCTGAACTATTTCATTCCTTTCTCCCATTGTCTTCTTCTACTCTTGTACGAAGTGTTGAGCACTCGAACATCGTCGATCTTTCTTCTCGGCGTGCACCGGTAAGAGAGGAGAGCGGGATCTCTGAACTATTGTCGCAGAGAGAATTTGCATGGGGGTGGCAATAAGGTTTCTGGGCAACGCATTTGCGTGACCGCTCCTACTACACCCTGCACTGCATCGAGCATTCTCTGCATCACGTCTACGCTACTTCCTGCTCTTCATCAAGCCCAACAGTAAGTCGTTTATGTGTTCGTACGATTTTGATACAATATTTTTCTTATGTATATTCTGAAGTATGATGAGTAGCCTACTGTTACTAATTAGTTGTGCATCACTAATATATTATTTTTATTTATCATTAAAATTTGAAATTAAAATATTACCTACATTTCCAACAATTCAGACTTTCAAAACTGAGTTCAATGGGCTGAGGATGAAGGAAGCGGAGTCAGTCGACAACTTCATTGTGCAGTTGACAACTGTGGTCCACAAGATCTATGCGCTCGGTGAGAAGATGGAGGAAATGCACGTCGCCAAGAAAGTCCAATTTTCAGGCTTAAGAAACACAAGAAATTGAAGGAAGTTTTCTAGTGCCATCAGCTATACAATATTACCAAGTTCGTAAATCGTAATAGATGGAGAAACTAAGGATTCAATAGTCGTGACAGACACCAAGAAGCACTTTCTGGGAATAAAGAAAATGTGAGTTTGACGAAATTACCTGGCAGTTACCTGTCTTTGCTCCAAAGAGACGGACAGAACAAAGTGGAAATGCAATTAGGTTCCGCTCAAATTAGCGATGGCTTTTGATTTTTGCTTTTTTTTACTATTCTTTAATTTTATTTTTTTTGTTTTTTTAGGTTTTTTGTCTTTTTTTTTCCTGTATTCTTTTGCATTGTTTGTGATGTGCTAACTTGTTTTTTCTATTTTTAAATTTTTTTAAATTTAATTACGCCAAATAAACTACCTCAGCTACAGTGAAAAATAAATTAGCTACAGTAAAAAAAGTATAAACCATTGTCATTCTGAACTCTCAGTAAAGTGGAAATGCAAACAGGTTGGTTTGACCGTCAACAGCTGCCCTCAGTAATAGAAAATCGGTCAGATCATGACACCCGTACAAGTCTAACCATCACCAATACATCAGATAGATCACCACCCCATAGTTAGTCAGATCGCTTAGCAACACTAGAAAACACTCTCCAAAATTTCAGTAAATCACTATCTAGTTTTAGCATAGCTCCAAATTCAGTGAAACCTGATATAAACGCACCTTCAAACAACCTTACATGAGTGTTTGGTGAGTAATTGACCAAAAGATGCATCACCGGTCTAATTGTCATTGAAAGGTCGATCAGACCTCTCCTGGTCGATCTGATCATGGCCCCAATACAGCCCCAATACAGGTCAGACCACCTGCTCTGACAGCAAATGAAACTATAAAAATGCAGACAAAAATCAAACTCAAATAATTTAATAACCAAAATTATAAATCAAATACTTATCGTCAATATGAGTTGGGTTCTTTTGGATTTATGGTTTGATTTTTTTAAACGGTATATTTTTTCAAAGCAGGCTCTACTAATCGATTATAGTATATACTGTATCGACTTTAGCTTTTTTAGTCAAAATCATATGTAATTATCTCTCTTTATAATTTTTTTTATAAATAATTAAAATTTAAAAGATACCTTAAAGAACCCGTCCAAGGACGTGGTCTTACACAGTTGCCTTGTTCTGTCGGAATGCTCGCACTCCGCACTCATGTTTCGTCCCTTGTCAATTTTGTTTGGCTGATGACAATGCATGTGCACTCTGTACGAAAAGAACGCCAACTAAAAATGTAAGAAATACAACCTGCATACCAGAACAAACTCACGAGCAATCTCAAAAAAGATAGAGCAATTCAGTCACCTTCAATGGCATCATATACGAAGGTGAAAAGAGACCAACCAGCGCACTTTATGTTGTGGATATAGATATATTTAGTATTTTGTAGTTAAATATATTATTTAACTAGAAAAAATTATTAAATCGTATTAAAAATTACCAGACAAACTAGCTTATAAGTAAATTTAAATTTTATTTATATAAAAATTGGTTACTACGTAATACTTTGATTCATCAACGTAGGAGTTTCGCTCGTGTACAAGAAATAAAGAAGCGTGGCCTGCATGGCAACGATAGTCCGTGTGAATTAATGTTGGGCGCATGGCTGCTTGCATGTGTGACCGAGAAGGAAGGAAGGCAGCCGGGTGGAACTAAGGCGTGCATACGAACTATTCCCTCTCTCCAAATTTATAGAAAGTATTTTTAAATACTTTTGTTTATAAATATAAGATATATTTTATGTTTGAATACAAAATTAGTGTTATGTTCTTTTTATATCATTACTAAATATATAGCTTTATTTGATATTATCAATATATATGTATTGAATATAGTGCTTAGAGATAATAATTAGGAATGGTTTAGTTATTTTTAATATTTTTTTGTGTATGTGTAAACAGAAAATACGTTATATAAAACTGGACGGAGGGAGTAGGACAAAAGGAACTGTGCACGCAAGAGATAAAAGAAAAGAACAAGCTTTCGGTTATATGGAAATCAACCCAGTGCATGAGAAGGAAATGAGCACCTACATGGAATCTGCATACCGAGCTGATTGCCCTTCGGTTGGAATAGGAAAGAAGGATCTGGATATGATCTTCAAGCTGAAACAGAGGAGAAAGCGCGTGGGACGCTCGCATACAAAACGGAAAGGCCAAGGAAGGCGCGTTATCAATTAAATTTCTATCCGTGTTCGCATATTGATAACATGCCAAGGAGTTCACAAGGGACACGCCAAGTGCATGCAAGGGCGCTACACTGGTTGTTTCCTTTTGGTTGGCGACACAAGAAAAGGAAATTTTGGAATGCGTGCCTTTCGACTGAACCTACTCGATCCTTGTATTTTCTTTTGGCATGTTGTTTTGAGTCCAAACTAATTAGAGATCGAGTCTAATGCGAATAGGCATTGGGATCGGTCCTAAGGCCTAACCAAGAGGAGAGCGTGACCCCATATATTTTGTAACCGATTTTTTTGGCAGATCATGTTATTCAGATTAAAGATTTTACTTTTGATTCTATAACTTATACTGCAACGCTTCTGATAAAAATAAGGAGTTTCAATCTAAATATTACTATCGTTCTTCTTACGATTTCATCGTGTTTTCCTATACCGGGTCACGTCTGACTCAGGCAAGCTCACGGTGGGAAGAAAATTTGATTTCTGAAACTATCCATTAGCTGCTGGCCACCAGCTCCGCCATTGGAATGCCCAAAACTCACAACACGCGCAGAACACAGGGAAACAAGACTGCAGGCTGGAGAAGAGAGAGATCTGAACAAGTGCTGCTGAGGATGATGGAAACGAATGCGAGTATTGACTTTCTTGGAGCCAAGTTTGATTGGTTACATTTCTTTTGTACAGATGGTTGTTGTCTCATAAATGACGTTCGTACACGTGGTTGGTGTCTCATAAATGACGTTCGTACATATGGTTGGTCTCTTATAAATGCGACTATTTATCAGCTCATGGGTCCTCCAGTTTGTGTGCAGTGTACTAGATGGCTTTGTTTAATGTCTTTCTTTCTCTTTTCTCCTTATATCTGATCTCCATCTCCAGATATCCAAAACTACACTGAAAATTGAGAAAAGCTTCAGATAACACTTAGTTTATCATTAATTTATAGCTTTTTATTATAACTAGTTTATTTTTTTACTGTAGTTGAATTAACTTATTTAGTATAATTAAATTTTAAAAATATAAAAATAGAAAAACATGTTAACCCATCATGAACAATACAAAGGGATATGAAAAGAAAAGACAAAAAAGCCCAAAAAACCAAAAAAATTAGAAAAAGACGAAATTACTGAATAGTAAAAAAAGCAGAAATCAGAAGCAAAAATTGGTTTTAAATCAACTTTAGTATAGTCAAACTTGGGCCATTGACAAGGAAAACTAAATATTCGAAACACCTGGAAAGCATTTTCAGGATAAACAAAAAAAATTGAATTTGAGCGGAATTACCCGGTAGTTTCTTTTCTTGTTGGAGATGCATTAAGTAGGTGGCAATTGCCTTTTTCTCTCAGAAGGCCTTTACTTTGCGCCCATGTTTCCTCACGCCCATGTTTCGTCCTTGCCAATTTTGCTTTGCGGATGACAATACCTGTGCACTCCAGACTTCTCGTCATGTCCAATTTTCAGGCTTAAGAAACACAAGAAATTGAAGGAAGTTTTCTAGTGCCATCAGCTATACAATATTACCAAGTTTGTAAATCGTATTCGTTGGTCGAAACACCAAGAAAGCATTTTTTTCTGGGCGAATAGAGAAAATATGAGGTTGACGAAATTAACCGGTAGTTACTTGCCTTCGCTCCAAAGAGACGGACAGAACAAAGTGGAGATGCAGTTCTAGGTAAAGTGGAGATGAAATGACAGAACAGGCTGGCTGACCGGTTAACACCGATTTAAACTCCTCGGTAACATAGGACAGGCCAGACCGTGGCATCCATACCGATTTAACCGCCACCAACACATTGGACAGATCATCATGCTATGATCGGTCAGATCACATAATAGTATCAAAAACACTCTCTAGAATTTCGATAAATCTCTACGTAATTTTAGCACAGCTATAAATTTAATGAAACCTAGTGCAAACCCACATCTAAACAACCCTATATAAATGTTTAGTAAGCAATTGACCAAAAGGTATACCACTGATTTGACCGTTATTAAAAGGCTAGTCAGAACTCTCTTGGCCAATCTGACTGCGGCCCAATGCCAGTAAGACCACCTGCTTTGATAGAAAATACAACTGTACAAATTCAGATAAAAATCAAATTCAAACAATTCAATAATCAGAATTATAAAATCAAATACTCATCACTAATGTAGGTTTGTCACCACTTGGTCTTGAACAGTTGCCTTTTTCTCTCACGATGCTTGCACTTCGCGCTCATGTAATCAGAATTACGTCCTTGTCAATTTTGTTTTGCTGATGACAATGCATGTGCAACGCCAAGTAAAAATGTAAGACAAATACAACCTACATATCAGAACAAACTCATGAGCAATCTAAAAAAAGAGAGCAATTCAGTCACCTACTTCAATGGTAGCATACACTGAAAGGTGAAACGAGACCAACCAGTACACTTCCATAAGTGTTCCATGTAATTCTTTCGGCTATAGCTAATGGCTTATACTTGCAGCTGATGTTTTTTGATCCTAGCGTAAATGCTTATGCGAACAAACCAAATACCAATAAGTTATTTTTAAAAAATTATCTTGATAAATTACTTCAAAAAGATAATAGAGAAGCTATCATGTTTATTTGTCAAGCTTCCATACCACCGCCCATAAGCTGAAAAGAATAGGACCAATTAGCAACTTGCAGTGGTATGGAAGAAGGAAATGGCTCCTATTTGCATTTAACTAGATAGGGTAGTGCACTACGTTGCGCCGAACAAAAATACGCAATTTAATATGTTCAATCAGGCAAGAAATATTAGCCTATGTGATTCACAGCACAACAGCTCTTTAGGGGATCCACATAGAAAGCAGAATTATAGCATGCATATGCAAAAAATAGGTGTAATTTTTTATCAACACATATATATATCTCCATGAAGAGATGGTATCCAAATGTATAGATAGATCTCAAGACTTTTATGTTATAGCTACATATAGGCTACATAATAATCTAGTTGCAACGTCGTGGTCGAAGCGCCATGATTGAAGCCGTGGTCGAAGCGCTGTAGATGAAGTTGTGGTTGAAGCGTTGTAGTCGGTGCCTTGGTCGTGCTCGAAGGGCCGTGGTTGAAGTCGAATGCGTGGTCGAGGCGCCATGGTCGAAGGTACGTGGTCGAAGCCATATTTGAAGTCAAAGCCACAGTCAAAGTCAAAGCCATGGTTGAAGTCGAAGGTGTCGAGATGCCGTTGTGGAAGGATCGTGGTCAAGGCCGTGGTCGAAGTCAAAGTCACGGTCGAAGTTGGGTGCCGTGGTCGGCGCGGTGGTTGAGGCACCATGGTCGAATGGGTGTCATCGAATGAGCGTGGTTGAAGTCGAAACCGTGGTCGAAGTCTAAGGCGTCGAGGTGCCATGGTTAGCACCATGGTTGAATGGGCATGGTTGTCTGTTGTCGACACGCCGTGGTCGAATGGGTGTGGTAGAAGTCGAAGCCATGGTCGAAGTCGAAGCTGTGGCCAAAGTCGAAGCCATGGTCAAAATCAAAGCCGTGGTCAAGGCATCGTGGTTGAAGGGCCGTTGCCGAAGTAGAAGCGCCGGGGTCGGTACCATGGTCGAAGGTCCGTGGTCGAGGCGCGTGGTTGGGGTCATGGTTGAATGGGTGCGGTCGAAGGGGCATGGTCGAAAAGGTGTGGTCGAAGTTTCATCAACATGGAATAGTTGAAACATAATACAATAAAGTATATTTTAAGAAGAACGAAATACGTACCTTATGGGGCACTTTAGGGAAACTCCTAATGGTCATTCAAGTATATCAGAATCTACATGAAATTCAAGTAGTGTCAAAGTGAAATTTTCCATTCACATAATAGGCCAGTTGCTAAATTTGAGCCTAGAAATTAACAAAGCAAAATATAAACATACTGTTCGAATAGTCCCACATTGGTTATAGAAAGATAAGGGATCTAAGTTAAAACTAGAGGAGTCTTTCACCTTATTGGCTAGTTTTGAGGTGAAAATGCCCTTATGATCTTACAAATAGTGTCAAAGCCCCGTTCTAACATCTTTGGTTCAATAGACACTAGTGTGTGAACGTCTGATAGACTATGACGCTAAGGGACCGTCGGTATACAGCGAAGGGGTGGTAAACGGTGAGGGACAACAATGTGTGAAGGGGAATATTGTTCGAACAGTTCTACATTGGTTGTAGAATGCTAAACGATCTAACTTAAAAAGGGGAGTTTCTCACCTCATTGGCTAGCTTTTGATATGAGAAAGCTTTTACAATCCTACACATATTGAACATGGGCATCGTGGTTGAAAGACTGTGGTCGAAATCGAAGCCGTGGTAGGCGCCGTGGTCGAAGTCGAAGATGTGGTCGACGTCTAAGGCATTGAGGCGTCTAAGGCATCGAGGCGCCGTGGTCAGGGCCGCGGTCGAATAGGTGCGGTCGAAAGGGCAAGGTCGAAGTTTCATCAACATGGAATAGTTGAAACATAATACAGCAAAGTATATTTCAAGAAGAACGAAATACGTACCTTATGGAGCACTTTAGGGAAACTCCTAATGGTCCTTCAAGTATATCAGAATCTACATAAAATTCAAGAGGTGTCAAAGTGAAATTTCCCATTCACATAATAGACCAGTTGCGTTCCATAATAGACCATTCAAAGTGAAATTTGAGCCCAGAAATTAACAAAGCAAAACATAAAACATATTGAACATGCATTCCATACTGAAGGAATTAAAAAACAATTTGCGTACCAGGAGGATCAGTGGTGACTGGTTGGGCATAGTCATCGAGTTTTGGAGCATCGAAGGACCTCAAAGTTGGTCACAAACGCTACAGCTATGATATAGTTAGCTGCAGTATCAAGCTAAATCAGCATAAATTAAAATTGTGTGTATGCTTCAGACGTAGAAATGAAATGACAGAACATTATGACCAAGCATACCATTAAAATATCAAACGGCATGTATGATGTTTGCCCCATGTTTGAACATCTTGGTAATATCCAACGGCAAGCGCCGGAGCGTACGGATGCAAGGAGAGCACAGGAAATCTTCGGCGTGTAATAGATGTTGATTAATTACACGTGAAGGTGCGTGTAATAGATGTATGATTAATTACACGTGAAGGTGCATGACAGCGAATTCATCCCCATTCCTTCACCCAGTTTTTCATCTTATTAAACGCTCCCATGTGGCATGCCGGACTGGCATGAATAGGAGGAGAAATGGAGAATCGAGAAGGGGATCAGATCTGATATTCCCAACTAATTAGTACTAGTACATTTTTCGGTTGCTCGTCATGAAAAAATATGCAACAATCATGCTTGTTTCATCCAAAAATAAATATAGCACGTCCCAAACAGAATGAAACGAACTGAACTTACTGTAAAGATGAAGTAAATCCAAAGGTAAGGTGCCCTTAATAGTGTTCACCAATTCCAACAAGTCAGCACATCAAGTAAAAGATTTCGTTGCAAGTAGATGTACATGTTTCAATTTTTCACAAATGAACGGTTGTGCACACAAGAGGCAAATAATCTCAGCTAAAATGCCATCTGAAAGGGAGAAATTAATTTCAACAACAAAAAAAAGGGATTTCTAAAACTTTGCAACCGAATGGTTAGTGTTGCCAAGGCAGGCCAAGCGGTGTTTCATCTTCGGGATCGAATTTTAGTCGATTCATGCTTGTTTCGGTTTCAGTTTCTGACTTTTAGTTGACTATTTCTTAATTTTATTTTTTTCTAGTTTTTTGGTTTTTTTAGCTTTTTCTTTTTTTTCCGTTTTCTTTTTGTATTGTCCGTGATGTGATAGCCTATTTTTTATTTTTATTTTTTAAAATTTAATTACGTCAAAAAAGCTACCAACACGTACAATGTAAAATAAACCAGCTACAGTAAAAGAATTATAAGTCACAAAAAACCAAGTTGAGTAAGGCAAATTCGGTGTTGATCATATTGCTACCCAAAAAGACGGATGCTTTACTCCCCAAGGGCATTTTTAATGGTGACATCATATAACAATATCCATAAAATGCTACCTTATATAGACATCAAACTAGGTATCATCATCCCAATGTACTACGTCTATCATCTAGTTCACCTAATCAATATTATAATTTAATATTTATTTCAAATTCCCTCCTAATAGACCATTTAATGTAATGGCACATACTTGTAACGTGGTAATACATAGCTTTGCCAAGTTGATCTCCAAAATTTTAGCTAACCGTCTTGCGAAACACCTCCGTCAGATGGTTGAACCGAATCAATGCGCCTTCATAAAAGGAGGATCAATATTGGATAATTTTAAATATGTTCAAAGCGCAGCCAGGCTGGACGCGGCTCCCCTGCTTCTTCTCTGCATTCCCGTCCATGTTCCCTGAGACGTGGCGTCTACCTATTGGTGCTGGCCTTTGTGATGGGACCCACAGGCCCGGCGGCGCCGGCGCGATTACCAGTTGAGCAGCGCAATCACCTGAGGTCGATGGACGAAATTAAGCGAATTGGATCTCTAGTTCTTTGTGTGTTTAATTAAGCGAATTGGATCTCTAGTTCTTTGTGTGTTTGGTGATAGATATACCCGTTGTTTTCTTTCTAAGTTATAAGCTCATATCTCTAATAACCAACTAAATAAATGACGCAGGCAGGCCTCTATTCGATTCCATCATGCGAACAACAATTAACAGTAAAAAAATCCCTATTCCTCAAATGATTTAACAAACTAGTATCGATAAGATTAGCAGAGCATATCAAGAATGACACCAGAGCTGTGGCAATCTACTTCTCGGAAAGAGTTGGGTTCGCTTCTTGCCGAAGTCGACAACGGCCATGATGCCGCCTCGGTTTTACTGCATCCTCTTGCGTGCAGACCCGGCTTCTTCTCGGCCTTCATCGCCGCCTCCGACGTCTGCCCCCGCACCGGGCATCCCCATGCGATCCATCCATCTTACCCACGGCCGCGGTGGCGGTTAAAGTAGTCGTCTACGGCGGCTTCTCGCAGCGGCGCATCAGTCGGAGGTTTTGCCGCCGTTGATGTGGGATGGACCGATGGGAGCAAACAAGAAGGAAACAGACTGTGGGGTCCACCGGGAAAAACCACACAAAAGGATGGATGCCACGTAGAGGGAACATGGATGGGAATACAGAGTGGAAACAGGGAAAGCCTCATCGAGCTAGGCCATGCCAACAAAGGAAAAAAAAAATCAAAGAAGTTGGTAAAGTTGGATATTTTCAAAGCCTTTGATTCAGTGTCATGGCCCTTTCTTCTTGAGATCTTGCAACAAAGGGGATTCGGTTCTCGTTGGCGTAATTGGATTTGTCGTCTTCTTTCCTCAGCAAGGACTAAGGTGTTGCTTAATGGTCATCCTGGGAAGGAAATTCTAAATGCATGTGGCTTGAGGCAAGGTGATCCGTGGTCTCCTATGTTATTCATCCTAGTTATGGAGGTCCTCAATAAACTCTTGCAAAAAGCTAGCGATGAAGGCTTAGTACAGCAGATAGGGCATACGGCAATCAAGCATAGGGTTTCAATCTATGCAAATGATGTAATGGTGTTTATCACACCAACAATCAGGGATTTCAATATATCTAAAACAATTCTGAAAATATTTGGAGCTGTGTCGGGATCGCAAACAAACCTGGAGAAATGTTCGATTACACCGATCAAGCTGTTCGTAAGAGGAGGTGAACGTGGCAGCACAGAATTTTAATTGTAAAATTTCGGATTTTCCTTGCAGTTTTTTGGGGCTGCCTTTATCTACAAGGCTCCTACGCAAAGTTCTCCTCTAGCCTATCATCGACAAGGTAGTAGCTGAACTACCAAAGTGAAAAGTGATGGAGATATGCTCTAGAGATAATCATAGAGATGATTCTATTTATTATGTTCATGAATTATTGGATAATTTATCTTGTTCCTTGAATAACATCGTCAATATTTATTATCAAGTGTGTGACTTGATTGTGAAACTCTATATTGCTGTGATGATTATTCTTAGATGATCCCTAGTCAAACATATGAGGACACATATTAATAGACTAGCATATGTATTGGTTGATGACCATGTTTCACGGGTCATAGATATAAAGATATTAAACCAATAATATGGACACATGTTAGCAAACATGGGGTTGGATCGACCCACCATGAAACACTGCGAGAATGTTGCATTCTTACCATCATCAGTTGGTTTCATTCACAAAGCGTATGCTATGTCCTTAAAACTTGAGATCGTCGCACGTACTCAAGATGCATAATGACTGACTTAGGGGTTGCCAAACACTACTCCGTAACTGGGTAGTCATAAAGGTAGCTTTCGGGTTTGTTATGATGCATGCATTGAGGCATGATCGATCAAGATAGGATTTGCCCCTCCAAGCAACAGGAGAGATATCTCTAGGCCTCTCGAGTGATTGGATTCCAGAAATGCATGGCCATGCTATTCACGGTTAAAGAGTTAACCGTAGTCGGGAATTCAAGTCACATAATCGAGAAAGAGTGGTTGAGCTAACCAAACAAGGATGACACGTACTCGCCTTGAGTTTAACCGATATCGTGAGGCAAAGGGAAATGCATAAGTTTTGTTGAGGTTCGTCCGATATGATCTTTGCATATACTTAGAGTCGGTATGTCTTGCTAAGGGGCCGCTGCCGATTAATGGACGAGTAGGAGTACTCGGGCTATGTCTAAGTGTATGTGAACCTATAGGGTCGCACACTTAAAGGGCTGGGACTTAATTCGGATAGTGATCCGAATTCTTATGGGCCATGAGTTCCTAATGGGCCTCCAGTTCGAGACCCATTATGATGGATACCTATAAATAGAGGAGGTGGCATAGGGTTTGCTAAGAGATTTTGAATTCCGAAACCCTAGTTGCCACACCATCCCCATCTAATACCGCGCGGCGCTAGCACTCGGGCGCGTGGTGTTCCCGCCCGCACGTGTGGATACCTTGGAGGTGTTGATGCGAAGCTTCAACACTAGGACGATCCGCAACTTGTGACGAACACAAGGACTTAAAGGAGGAGACGTTACGCAAGAACGACTACAAGCTGCATCAACGCGCTACATCGACTCTACTTCGCTCACGAGTCTGCGGCGTCTAGAGGTAATCCGTGATCTATTACTAGAGGAGGTCCCTTTACGCGGTAGAATTTTTGAAATTATGCTTGCATAGCCTACCCGTAGATCTTGATGGTATCGAGCCTTCCCATCTAGTATTAGATTCGGATTAGATGCATATTGTGATATGTGGGAATAGTAGATGTGATCTATCCTTATTTCGTGATCGTTCTATGTGATAGATTGATTTTGGTGATGGTCGATATGATCGTCCATGCGCGGTGGGGTATAGATGTGTTCATAATCGCTATTCTATGATCGTGTTTCATGGTCGCATCACAACTTGCCTCTACGGTCGGATTTCGCCATCGAGGCGACGGTGATACGTAAATCCATAGAACACGTGAAGATGATCGCCGTAATCGTGTTTCATGGTCGATTCACAACTTGCCTCACGGTCGGGTTTCCACCATCGGGGCAGACAGTGATACGTAAATCCATGGAACACGATCGAATCAGAGTTGCGATCGAATAGGGTTAATGTGATTAATCCGATGCGATTTACATGGACGGAATAGTAGATTGAATCTACACGGTCGGATTGAATCTACCGCCGAACAGGACCTTTGTGACTAGAATAATAACCTGGCATATTAGATAGAATACGATTCTATGCATATTTGCTTTGCAGGGATTGTTGTGAAATAGTATGGCCCATTATGCATATGAATGATGTATGAGATGCATATATGTATGTAATGTTCATGGCCTGCGAGTCATGATTATTGCAGCCCAAGGCTGTTTATATTTGTATAACGACCTGCGTGTCGACTTGTGTTGCTTCTTCACTCCTTGTAGACTTCACTAGTATGCCATATGGTAATAGCTTAGTGGGAGTGTTTGGAGGTTTTGGCCACTTGGAGACATGGTGAACAGGAAAGCACGGCGATAGAGATCACCATGTGAAAGGGCCATACTATATCACGACGCAATGTGATTGTTTTGTGAATGGTTTTATCTTTCTGTTCATTTATTTCTATGCATGTTATTACATTGCTCTAAATGCTTTTAACATAATAGAAATAAAATTCTCTCACATAATATTAAGTTAAATTGATGCCCTCCCAATTAGTTTGCACCATCTAAAGCCATGTATTTTAATGGTAGGTCTTGCTAAACAGTGCCATTAATTCTCCTTGACTAGATGGGTTTGTGTTAGACACTCACACGCAAAGCATTGGTTTAACTTGACAAGGTCATCATAACGGTTATGGACCTTGGGGCATAAGGTTGGGTGCCGAACATAGAGATGTTGCCCAACAACAAGAGTTATATAGAGATATAATTAGCAAAGGGTTGCTTACCAAATTCACCTATCCTCTAGCAGTGATGCCAACGCTCACTAGTAGATAAGTTGATTATGGATCTTGAATCACTAAATGTCATAAGAGAGATATGGTATTTAGTGGGAGTATCTTTATTAAATTGTTTAATAGAAGTTACTTTTCTTGAACATATATCTTAGTTTTGCGTATTTTGTGTTGTAGATCATGGCACCAAATGTTACACCTACTTCCAGTTTTGCTTTACGTTCGATACTTGAAAAGGAAAAACTGAATGGAACAAACTTTGCGGATTGGTCCCGCAACCTAAGAATCGTTCTTAGGCAACACAAAAAGGAACATGTTCTAGAGCAACCAATTCCAGAAGAGCCTGATGAAAATGCTACTCGCTGCTCTGAAAAATGCCTACGTAAAGGCATGTGATGAGTCCCTTGATGTTAGTCGTCTCATGCTTGCTGCCATGAACTCAGACCTTCAGAAGCAGTTTGAGAATATAGAGGCTTACGATATGATCGTAGCACTCAAAGACATGTTTGAGACACAAGCAAGAACTGAGAGATATGAGATCTCAAAGAAATTGTTTGGAAGTAAGCTAGCTGAGGGTAGTCCGGTGAGCCCTCATGTGATCAAGATGGTTGGTTATACGTGAGCTTGGAAAAACTTGGTTTTCCCTTAGCCAAGAGTTGGCTCTTGATTTGATTCTTGCATCGCTTCTCGCAAGCTTTAGGCGGTCATTCTGAATTTTCATATGAATGGCTTAGACAAGAATCTCACCGAGTTGCATATGATGCTCAAGACCGCAGAAGATAGCATTAAGAAAAGCAACAGTCATGTGATGATGGTGCAAAAGACTACCAACTTCAAAAAGAAGAAATCTAAGGCTTTTTGCAAAAGAAAGGGTATGGGCAAAACTCAAGATGAGATCTCGAGTGTCAAATCTAAGCTTCAGAAGCTTAAAATTGACGCTGCACCTGATACTATTTGCTACCATTGCCAAGGCCTTTGGACATTGGAAGAGGAAGCGTAAGAAGTACTTGGCGTAACTAGAAAAGAAGAAGGGAAGTAAGACTTCAACTTCAGGTATAAATGTTATAGAAATCAATCTTGCTACTTCTCATATTGGTTCTTGGGTATTTGATACCGGATCGGTTGCTCATATTTGCAATTCGATGTAGGGGCTGATAAGGAGTAGAAGCTTAGCAAAAGGTGAAGTTGATATTCGCGTCGGCAATGGAGCAAGAGTTGCTGCGTTGGCTGTTGGCACTTTACCATTATGTTTACCTTCAGGATTAGTTTTGGAATTAAATAATTGTTATTGTGTTCTGCCTTAAGCAAAACATTATTTCGCTTCATGTTTGGGAGCGAAGGTTATGAGTTCAGAATAAAGAACAATTGTTGTTCAATTTATTTGAATGATATGCTTTATGGTAATGCTCCATTGTTGAATGGATTGTATGTTTTAAATCTTGAGGATGTGCCTGTCTATAACATTAATACTAAGAGGCTTCGACCAAATGATTTGAATCCCACTTATATCTGGCATTGTCGTTTGGGTCACATAAACGAGAAGCGCATGGTGAGACTCCATAAAGATGGTCTACTCAACTCATTTGATTTTGAATCATTTGAAACATGTGAGTCTTGTTTACTTGGCAAAATGACTAAGGCGTCTTTCACTGGTATAGGTGAGAGGGCAAGTGATTCATTGGCCTTAATACATTCAGATGTATATGGACCAATGAGCTCAACGGCCGAGGTGGTTTTCAGATTTCATAACTTTTACCGATGATTTTAGTAGATATGGTTATATCTATCTAATGAGGCATAAGTCTGAATCCTTTGAAAAGTTCAAAGAATTTGAACGAAATACAAAATCAACTTGGCAAGACAATTAAAGCCCTACGATCAGATCGTGGAGGTGAATATTTGAGCCATGAGTTTGGTGATCATCTAAAACAATGTGGAATTGTTCCACAGCTAACTCCGCCGGGAACACCTCAATGGAATGGGGTGTCCGAACGACGGAATCGGACCTTGTTAGACATGGTTCGGTCTATGATTAGCCAACTGATCCGCCATTGTCCTTTTAGGGTTATGCTCTAGAAACTGCCGCTTTCACTTTAAATAGAGTACCATCTAAATCGTGGATAAGACACCATATGAGATGTGGTGGGAAGAGTCCTAGTTTATCTTTTCTCAAAATATGGGGATGTGAAGTATATGTAAACGTTTGACGCCCGATAAGCTCACACCTAAATCGGATAAATGCTTCTTCGTGGGGTATCCTAAGGAAACAAAAGGATATTACTTTTATAAAAGGGATGAGAACAAAGTGTTTGTTGCCCGAATTAGTGGGAGCACGGCTAGACTCGAAGAAATTCAAGAGCCATTAGAAAATGTTTCAACTCCTCTCTGAACCTCCACGGAGTGTACAAGAAGTTATACAACTTTGTGGAAGAGGCACCACCCACGTAGGTGCGAAAGGCCACGTCAATTGCCGATAAGGTATCGACATGACATTTTATTGTTAGACAATGATGAGCCTAAAACTTATGAGAAAGCAATGATGGACTCAGACTCTGAGAAATGGCTTGTAGCCATGAGATCTGAAATTCAATCCATGCATGATAATCAAGTTTGGAACTTGGTTGATCTACCTGATGGCGTAAAAACCATTGATTGCAAGTGGATTTTTAAGAAAAAGATAGACATGGATGGAAATATTCATATCCATAAGGCACGATTGGTGGCGAAGGGTTTCAAACAAATTCAAGGTATTGATTATGATGAAACCTTCTCGCCCGTCGCTATGCTTAAGTCTGTCCGGATCATTCTAGCTATTGCTGCATATTTTGATTATGAGATATGGCAGATGGATGTCAAAACGGCTTTCCTAAATAGAAACCTAAGTGAGGATGTGTACATGACACAACCTGAGGGTTTTGTTGATCCCCAAAATGCTAGAAAAGTATGCAAACTTCAGAGATCCATCTATGGATTGAAGCAAGCATCTCAGAGTTGAAATAAACGTTTTGATGAAGAAGTCAAAAGGTTTGATTTCATCAAAAACAAAGAAGAACCTTGTGTTTACATGAAGATTAGTGGGAGCGCACTCGTAATCCTAATCTTATATGTAGATGACATATTATTGATTGGGAATGACATTTCTATCTTGGAATCAGAAGGTCTCATTGAAAAATAGTTTCTCTATGAAGGACCTAGGAGAGGCAATATACATCTTAGGGATAAAGATCTATAGAGATAGATCGAGAAGGCTGATTGGAGTAAGCCAAAGTACTTATATTGACAAGGTGTTGAAACGGTTCAACATGCAGGATGCCAAGAAAGGGTTCTTGCCTATGTCACATGGCATAAATCTCAAGAAGAATCGGTGTCCTTCGACAAACCAAGAGCGAGACCGTATGAATGGTATCCCATATGCTTCAGCTATTGGATCTATTATATACGCCATGATATGTACTCGACCCGATGTATCGTATGCTCTAAGTGTTACAAGCAGATACCAAGCTGATCCCGGTGAAGGTCACTGGACAGTGTGAAAAACATTCTTAAGTACTTAAGAAGAACTAAGGATGTGTTCCTAGTTTATGGCGGTGATGAAGAGCTCGTTGTAAATGGTTACACCGATGCAAGCTTCCAAACCGACAAAGATGATTATCGTCGTAATCTGGTTTTGTCTTCATTTTAAATGGAGGAGCGGTGAGTGGAAAAGTTCCAAGCAAGAGACGGTTGTTGATTCTACAACGGAGGCCGAGTACATTGCGGCTTCTAAAGTGCGAAGGAAGGTGTTTGGATAGGAATTTTATTTTCGAGTTGGGTATAGTCTCGAGTGCCCCGAGCCCAATGAATCTCTATTGTGATAATAATGGAGCCATTGCTTGAGCTAAGGAGCCTAGATCCCATCAAAAGTCCAAGCATATACTCGGATGCTATCACCTTATTCGCGATATTGTGGATAGAGGAGATGTAAAGATATGCAAGGTACACACGGATTTGAATGTGGCTGATCCATTGACGAAACCTCTCACACAGCAAAAGCACGAGATGCACAAAAGAGCTATTGGTATTAGATACCTAAATGATTAACTCTAGTGCAAGTGGGAGACTGATAGAGATATGCTCTAGAGATAATCATAGAGATGATTCTGTTTATTATGTTCATGAATTATTGGATAATTTATCTTGTTCCTTGAATTACATCGTCAATATTTATTATCAAGTGTGTGACTTGATTGTGAAACTCTATATTGCTGCGATGATTATTCTTAGATGATCCCTAGTCAAACATATGAGGACACATATTAATAGACTAGCATATGTATTGGTTGATGACCATGTTTCATGGGTCATAGATATAAAGATATTAAACCAATAATATGGACACATGTTAGCAAACATGGGGTTGGATCGACCCACCATGAAACACTGCGAGAATGTTGCATTCTTACCGTCATCAGTTGGTTTCATTCACAAAGCGTATGCTATGTCCTTAAGACTTGAGATCGTCGCACGTACTCAAGATGCATAATGACCGACTTAGGGTTGCCAAACACTACTCCGTGCTGGGTAGTCATAAAGGTAGCTTCGGGTTTTGTTATGATGCATGCATTGAGGCATGGTCGATCAAGATAGGATTTGCCCTCAAGCAACAGGAGAGATATCTCTAGGCCTCTCGAGTGATTGGATTCTAAATGCATGGCCATGCTATTCACGGTTAAAGAGTTAACCGTAGTCGGGAATTCAAGTCACATGATCGAGAAAGAGTGGTTGAGCTAACCAAACAAGAATGACACGTACTCGCCTTGAGTTTAACCGATATCGTGAGGCAAAGGGAAATGCATAAGTTTTGTTGAGATTCGTCCGATATGATCTTTGCATATACTTAGGAGTCGGTATGTCTTGTTAAGGGGCCGCTGCCGTTTAATGGGCGAGTAGGAGTACTCGGGCTATGTCTAAGTGTATGTGAACCTATAGGATCGCACACTTAAAGGGTTGGGACTTAATTCGGATAGTGATCCGAATTCTTATGGGCTATGAGTTCCTAATAGGCCTACAGTTCGAGACCCATTATGATGGATGCCTATAAATAGAGGGGAGGTGGCATAGGGTTTGCTAAGAGATTTTCGGAATTCCCGAAACCCTAGTTGCCACACCATCCCCATCTAATATCGCGCCACCGGCACTAGCACTCCGGCGCGTGATGTTCCTGCCCCGTACGTGTGGATACCTTGGAGGTGTTGATGCGAAGCTTCAACACTAGACGATCCGCAACTTGTAACGGCACATACTTGTAACGTGGTAATACATAGCTTTGCCAAGTTGATCTCCAAAATTTTAGCTAACCGTCTTGCGAAACACCTCCGTCAGATGGTTGAACCGAATCAATGCGCCTTCATAAAAGGAGGATCAATATTGGATAATTTTAAATATGTTCAAAGCGCAGCCAGTGGACGCGGCTCCCCGCTTCTTTCTCGCATTCCCGTCCATGTTCCCCGAGACGTGGCGTCTACCTATTGGTGCTGGCCTTTGTGATGGGACCCACAGGCGGCGCGCGCGCGATTACAGTTGAGCAGCGCAATCACACCCGAGGTCGATGGACGAAATTAAGCGAATTGGATCTCTAGTTCTTTGTGTGTTTAATTAGC
The DNA here is from genome assembly GCA_036346265.1 of Melocanna baccifera. Lineage (NCBI taxonomy): Eukaryota > Viridiplantae > Streptophyta > Magnoliopsida > Poales > Poaceae > Melocanna > Melocanna baccifera. The sequence goes on from JAYEVJ010000114.1 coordinate 147,017, forward strand.
GAATTGGATCTCTAGTTCTTTGTGTGTTTGGTGATAGATATACCCGTTGTTTTCTTTCTAAGTTATAAGCTCATATCTCAAATAACCAACTAAATAAATGACGCAGCGAGCCTCTATTCGATTCCATCATGCGAACAACAATTAATGAGAAAAAATCCTATTCCTCAAATGATTTAACAAACTAGTATCGATAAGATTAGCGAGCATATCAAGAATGACACCGCTGTGGCAATCTACTTCTCGGAAAGAGTTGGGCCCGCTTCTTGCTATTGGAATACGCGTGAGGCTACGGAAGCGCGAAAACAAAACTTTTCTACCGCGCACCAAGAACATCATGCTAAGGAAGGATCATGGATCGTTACCACTTAGACGCCAGCAATGTGTGAAGAAGAATTGAAACCGATCCAATCTCGCGTCGAGGTAGTAGTGGAAGTAGCCGATCGTCCGAACAGATCGTCTCTCCACGCACGCCGATCGAAGATCGCAACGAGCAGCGCCTCCACCGGTATCCACACGCCCGGTGAACGCCGATCGCGAGTGTACTAGCACTCGTGAGCGGCTAGGGTTTGGCTCGGGAGGTGGCGGCTAGGGTTTTGCTAGATGTTAAGCGGGACGAATCCTCCGCCCCTCGCCTCCATATATAGACCTCCTCACGTGGGCCTCGTGGACCGAGGCCCAATAGGAGTCTATTCGGATCTCTATCCGAATTGAGCCCATATCCGAATCATATTCGAATTAGTGTTCCAACCCGTTAAGCGTGCGACCACAGAGGTTCACATATACTTGGTCGTGACCCGAAACGCCTTTCGAGTTACCATGTTAATAGCGGCCTCTAGTAAGACATATTAACCCCAAAGTATATGTAAAGATCATATCGGCTGAACTGTAATGTTCTCTCATGTACGAATCCCTTTGCCTCACGATATAGATTGAGCTCAAGGCGAGACTCCGTGTCATCCTCTTAATAGCTCAATCACTCTCTCGATTCCGTGATGGATTATAAACTCGTGATTGACTCCTCAATCACCTTGGCATGGCCATGCACTTTCATAATCCATTACATCGAGGGCCCGAGATATCTCTCCCATAAGGAGGGCAAATTCTATCTTGATCATTCACATCCCACTACATGTTTCATGGCAAACCCGAAGACTACTTTTATGACTACCCGCCACGGAGTAGTGTTTAGTAGTCCCAAAATAAGCTACTACTCATGTTGGGAACCATGATGATCTCAAGTCTAAGGACTCTACATAAACACTACTTGAGACCAACTAATGACACATGGAATCTCTGCAGTGTCTCATGGCGAGTCTATCCAACATATGTTCACTAACACATGTCCATATTATTGATTTGGTATCACCATACCATGATCCATGAGACATGATCATCAATCAATACATATGCTGATCTTTGTCTTTGAATCATATTTGTTCCTCATATGATATACGATCAGGGATCATTTAGAAATAGCAACATCTTAGTATTTAAGAGTCTCATGAATAAGTCACATACTCATTGATCAATAATGATGATGTCTATTCCAAGGAACAAAGTAATGTATCATAAACATAGTATGTGATATATACAACATCTCCATGTTGCCTCTAGGGCATATCACTAACACTTGCCGAAGTCGACAACGGCCATGATGCCGCCTCGGTTTTACTGCATCCTCTTGCGTGCAGACCCGGCTTCTTCTCGGCCTTCATCGCCGCCTCCGACGTCTGCCCGCACCGGCATCCCCATGCGATCCATCCATCTTACCCACGGCGCGGTGGCGGTTAAAGTAGTCGCTCACGGCGGCTTCGCAGCGGCGCATCGATCGGAGGTTTTGCCGCCGTTGATGTGGGATGGACCGATGGGAGCAAACAAGAAGGAAACAGGTATGGGGTCCAGGAAAAACCACACAAAGGATGGATGCCACGTAGAGGAACATGGATGGGAATACAGAGTGGAAACAGGAAAGCCTCATCGAGCTAGGCCATGCCAACAAAGGAAAAAAATCAAAGAAGTTGGTAAAGTTGGATATTTTCAAAGCCTTTGATTCAGATGTCATGGCCCTTTCTTCTTGAGATCTTGCAACAAAGGGATTCGGTTCGTTGGCGTAATTGGATTTGTCGTCTTCTTTCCTCGGCAAGGACTAAGGTGTTGCTTAATGGTCATCCTGGGAAGGAAATTCTAAATGCATGTGGCTTGAGGCAAGGTGATCCGTGGTCTCCTATGTTATTCATCCTAGTTATGGAGGTCCTCAATAAACTCTTGCAAAAAGCTAGCGATGAAGGCTTAGTACAATGAGATAGGGCATACGGCAATCAAGCATAGGGTTTCAATCTATGCAAATGATGTAATGGTGTTTATCACACCAACAATCGGGATTTCAATATATCTAAAACAATTCTGAAAATATTTGGAGCGTGTGGGATCGCAAACAAACACGGAGAAATGTTCGATTACAATCGATCAACTCGTTCGAAGAGGAGGTGAACGTGGCAGCACGTAATTTTAATTGTAAAATTTCGGATTTTCCTTGCGCTTTTTGGGGCTGCCTTTATCTACAAGGCTCCTACGCAAAGTTCTCCTCTAGCCTATCATCGACAAGGTAGTAGCTGAACTACCAAAGTGAAAAGTGATGGAGATATGCTCTAGAGATAATCATAGAGATGATTCTATTTATTATGTTCATGAATTATTGGATAATTTATCTTGTTCCTTGAATAACATCGTCAATATTTATTATCAAGTGTGTGACTTGATTGTGAAACTCTATATTGCTGTGATGATTATTCTTAGATGATCCCTAGTCAAACATATGAGGACACATATTAATAGACTAGCATATGTATTGGTTGATGACCATGTTTCACGGGTCATAGATATAAAGATATTAAACCAATAATATGGACACATGTTAGCAAACATGGGGTTGGATCGACCCACCATGAAACACTGCGAGAATGTTGCATTCTTACCATCATCAGTTGGTTTCATTCACAAAGCGTATGCTATGTCCTTAAAACTTGAGATCGTCGCACGTACTCAAGATGCATAATGACTGACTTAGGGGTTGCCAAACACTACTCCGTAACTGGGTAGTCATAAAGGTAGCTTTCGGGTTTGTTATGATGCATGCATTGAGGCATGATCGATCAAGATAGGATTTGCCCCTCCAAGCAACAGGAGAGATATCTCTAGGCCTCTCGAGTGATTGGATTCCAGAAATGCATGGCCATGCTATTCACGGTTAAAGAGTTAACCGTAGTCGGAATTCAAGTCACATAATCGAGAAAGAGTGGTTGAGCTAACCAAACAAGGATGACACGTACTCGCCTTGAGTTTAACCGATATCGTGAGGCAAAGGGAAATGCATAAGTTTTGTTGAGGTTCGTCCGATATGATCTTTGCATATACTTAGAGTCGGTATGTCTTGCTAAGGGTCGCTGCCGATTAATGGACGAGTAGGAGTACTCGGGCTATGTCTAAGTGTATGTGAACCTATAGGGTCGCACACTTAAAGGGTGGGACTTAATTCGGATAGTGATCCGAATTCTTATGGGCCATGAGTTCCTAATGGGCCTCCGGTTGAGACCCATTATGATGGATACCTATAAATAGAGGAGGTGGCATAGGGTTTGCTAAGAGATTTTGAATTCCCAAACCCTAGTTGCCACACCATCCCCATCTAATCGCGCCGCGGCGCTAGCACTCTGGCGCGTGGTGTTCTGCCCGTGCGTGTGGATACCTTGGAGGTGTTGATGCGAAGCTTCAACACTAGGACGATCCGCAACTTGTGACGAACACAAGGACTTAAAGGAGAAGGCGTTACGCAAGAACGACTACAACTCGCATCAACGCGCTACATCGACTCTACTTCGCTCACGAGTCTGCGCGTCTAGAGGTAATCCGTGATCTATTACTAGAGGAGGTCCCTTTACGCGGTAGAATTTTTGAAATTATGCTTGCATAGCCTACCCGTAGATCTTCAGTGGTATCAGAGCCTTCCCATCTAGTATTAGATTCGGATTAGATGCATATTGTGATATGTGGGAATAGTAGATGTGATCTATCCTTATTTCTGTGATCGTTCTATGTGATAGATTGATTTTGGTGATGGTCGATATGATCGTCCATGCGCGGTGGGGTATAGATGTGTTCATAATCGCTATTCTATGATCGTGTTTCATGGTCGCATCACAACTTGCCTCTACCGGTCGGATTTCCGCCATCGAGGCAGACAGTGATACGTAAATCCATAGAACACGTGAAGATGATCGCTTTCTGTAATCGTGTTTCATGGTCGATTCACAACTTGCCTCTACCGGTCGGGTTTCCACCATCGGGGCAGACAGTGATACGTAAATCCATGGAACACGATCGAATCAGAGTTGCGATCGAATAGGGTTAATGTGATTAATCCGATGCGATTTACATGGACGGAATAGTAGATTGAATCTACGGTCGGATTGAATCTACCGCGAACAGGACCTTTGTGACTAGAATAATAACCTGGCATATTAGATAGAATACGATTCTATGCATATTTGCTTTGCAGGGATTGTTGTGAAATAGTATGGCCCATTATGCATATGAATGATGTATGAGATGCATATATGTATGTAATGTTCATGGCTCATGAGTCATGATTATTGCAGCCAAGGTCATTTATATTTGTATAACGACTGCGTGTCGACTTGTGTTGCTTCTTCACTCCTTGTAGACTTCACTAGTATGCCATATGGTAATAGCTTAGTGGGAGTGTTTGGAGGTTTTGGCCACTTGGAGACATGGTGAACAGGAAAGCACGGCGATAGAGATCACCATGTGAAAGGGCCATACTATATCACGACGCAATGTGATTGTTTTGTGAATGGTTTTATCTTTCTGTTCATTTATTTCTATGCATGTTATTACATTGCTCTAAATGCTTTTAACATAATAGAAATAAAATTCTCTCACATAATATTAAGTTAAATTGATGCCCTCCCAATTAGCTGCACCATCTAAAGCCATGTATTTTAATGGTAGGTCTTGCTAAACCAGAGTGCCATTAATTCTCCTTGACTAGATGGGTTTGTGTTAGACACTCACACGCAAAGCATTGGTTTAACTTGACAAGGTCATCATAACGGTTATGGACCTTGGGGCATAAGGTTGGGTGCCGGAACATAGAGATGTTGCCCAACAACAAGAGTTATATAGAGATATAATTAGCAAAGGGTTGCTTACCAAATTCACCTATCCTCTAGCAGTGATGCCAACGCTCACTAGTAGATAAGTTGATTATGGATCTTGAATCACTAAATGTCATAAGAGAGATATGGTATTTAGTGGGAGTATCTTTATTAAATTGTTTAATAGAAGTTACTTTTCTTGAACATATATCTTAGTTTTGCGTATTTTGTGTTGTAGATCATGGCACCAAATGTTACACCTACTTCGATTTTGCTTTACGTTCGATACTTGAAAAGGAAAAACTGAATGGAACAAACTTTGCGGATTGGTCCCGCAACCTAAGAATCGTTCTTAGGCAACACAAAAGGAACATGTTCTAGAGCAACCAATTCCGTAAGAGCACGATGAAAATGCTCTGCTTGCTCTGAAAAATGCCTACGAAAGGCATGTGATGAGTCCCTTGATGTTAGTTGTCTCATGCTTGCTGCCATGAACTCAGACCTTCAGAAGCAGTTTGAGAATATAGAGGCTTACGATATGATCGTAGCACTCAAAGACATGTTTGAGACACAAGCAAGAACTGAGAGATATGAGATCTCAAAGAAATTGTTTGGAAGTAAGCTAGCTGAGGGTAGTCCGGTGAGCCCTCATGTGATCAAGATGGTTGGTTATACGCAGAGCTTGGAAAAACTTGGTTTTCCCCTTAGCCAAGAGTTGGCTACTGATTTGATTCTTGCATCGCTTCCTGCAAGCTTTAGGCAGGTCATTCTGAATTTTCATATGAATGGCTTAGACAAGAATCTCACCGAGTTGCATATGATGCTCAAGACCGCAGAAGATAGCATTAAGAAAAGCAACAGTCATGTGATGATGGTGCAAAAGACTACCAACTTCAAAAAGAAGAAATCTAAGGCTTTTTGCAAAAGAAAGGGTATGGGCAAAACTCAAGATGAGATCTCGAGTGTCAAATCTAAGCTTCAGAAGCTTAAAATTGACGCTGCACCTGATACTATTTGCTACCATTGCCAAGGCACTGGACATTGGAAGAGGAACTGTAAGAAGTACTTGGCAGAACTAGAAAAGAAGAAGGGAAGTAAGACTTCAACTTCAGGTATAAATGTTATAGAAATCAATCTTGCTACTTCTCATATTGGTTCTTGGGTATTTGATACCGGATCGGTTGCTCATATTTGCAATTCGATGTAGGGGCTGATAAGGAGTAGAAGCTTAGCAAAAGGTGAAGTTGATATTCGCGTCGGCAATGGAGCAAGAGTTGCTGCGTTGGCTGTTGGCACTTTACCATTATGTTTACCTTCAGGATTAGTTTTGGAATTAAATAATTGTTATTGTGTTCCTGCCTTAAGCAAAAACATTATTTCTGCTTCATGTTTGGGAGCAGAAGGTTATGAGTTCAGAATAAAGAACAATTGTTGTTCAATTTATTTGAATGATATGCTTTATGGTAATGCTCCATTGTTGAATGGATTGTATGTTTTAAATCTTGAGGATGTGCTGTCTATAACATTAATACTAAGAGGCTTGACCAAATGATTTGAATCCCACTTATATCCGGCATTGTCGTTTGGGTCACATAAACGAGAAGCGCATGGTGAGACTCCATAAAGATGGTCTACTCAACTCATTTGATTTTGAATCATTTGAAACATGTGAGTCTTGTTTACTTGGCAAAATGACTAAGGCGTCTTTCACTGGTATAGGTGAGAGGGCAAGTGATTCATTGGCCTTAATACATTCAGATGTATATGGACCAATGAGCTCAACGGCCAGAGGTGGTTTTCAGTACTTCATAACTTTTACCGATGATTTTAGTAGATATGGTTATATCTATCTAATGAGGCATAAGTCTGAATCCTTTGAAAAGTTCAAAGAATTTCAGAACGAAATACAAAATCAACTTGGCAAGACAATTAAAGCCCTACGATCAGATCGTGGAGGTGAATATTTGAGCCATGAGTTTGGTGATCATCTAAAACAATGTGGAATTGTTCCACAGCTAACTCCGCCGGGAACACCTCAATGGAATGGGGTGTCTGAACGACGGAATCGGACCTTGTTAGACATGGTTCGGTCTATGATTAGCCAATCTGATCTGCCATTGTCCTTTTAGGGTTATGCTCTAGAAACTGCCGCTTTCACTTTAAATAGAGTACCATCTAAATCTGTGGATAAGACACCATATGAGATGTGGACTGGGAAGAGTCCTAGTTTATCTTTTCTCAAAATATGGGGATGTGAAGTATATGTAAAACGTTTGACGTCTGATAAGCTCACACCTAAATCAGATAAATGCTTCTTCGTGGGGTATCCTAAGGAAACAAAAGGATATTACTTTTATAAAAGGGATGAGAACAAAGTGTTTGTTGCCCGAATTAGTGGGAGCACGGCTAGACTCGAAGAAATTCAAGAGCCATTAGAAAATGTTTCAACTCCTACTGAACCTCCACGGAGTGTACAAGAAGTTATACAACCTGTGGAAGAGGCACCAGCCCCACGTAGGTCTGAAAGGCCACGTCAATTGCCGATAAGGTATCGACATGACATTTTATTGTTAGACAATGATGAGCCTAAAACTTATGAGAAAGCAATGATGGACTCAGACTCTGAGAAATGGCTTGTAGCCATGAGATCTGAAATTCAATCCATGCATGATAATCAAGTTTGGAACTTGGTTGATCTACCTGATGGCGTAAAAACCATTGATTGCAAGTGGATTTTTAAGAAAAAGATAGACATGGATGGAAATATTCATATCCATAAGGCACGATTGGTGGCGAAGGGTTTCAAACAAATTCAAGGTATTGATTATGATGAAACCTTCTCGCCCGTCGCTATGCTTAAGTCTGTCCGGATCATTCTAGCTATTGCTGCATATTTTGATTATGAGATATGGCAGATGGATGTCAAAACGGCTTTCCTAAATAGAAACCTAAGTGAGGATGTGTACATGACACAACCTGAGGGTTTTGTTGATCCCCAAAATGCTAGAAAAGTATGCAAACTTCAGAGATCCATCTATGGATTGAAGCAAGCATCTCAGAGTTGAAATAAACGTTTTGATGAAGAAGTCAAAAGGTTTGATTTCATCAAAAACAAAGAAGAACCTTGTGTTTACATGAAGATTAGTGGGAGCGCACTCGTAATCCTAATCTTATATGTAGATGACATATTATTGATTGGGAATGACATTTCTATGCTGGAATCTGTAAAGGTCTCATTGAAAAATAGTTTCTCTATGAAGGACCTAGGAGAGGCAATATACATCTTAGGGATAAAGATCTATAGAGATAGATCGAGAAGGCTGATTGGAGTAAGCCAAAGTACTTATATTGACAAGGTGTTGAAACGGTTCAACATGCAGGATGCCAAGAAAGGGTTCTTGCCTATGTCACATGGCATAAATCTCAGCAAGAATCAGTGTCCTTCGACAACTGAAGAGCGAGACCGTATGAATGGTATCCCATATGCTTCAGCTATTGGATCTATTATGTACGCCATGATATGTACTCGACCCGATGTATCGTATGCTCTAAGTGTTACAAGCAGATACCAAGCTGATCCCGGTGAAGGTCACTGGACAGCTGTGAAAAACATTCTTAAGTACTTAAGAAGAACTAAGGATGTGTTCCTAGTTTATGGCGGTGATGAAGAGCTCGTTGTAAATGGTTACACCGATGCAAGCTTCCAAACCGACAAAGATGATTATCGTTCGCAATCTGGTTTTGTCTTCATTTTAAATGGAGGAGCGGTGAGCTGGAAAAGTTCCAAGCAAGAGACGGTTGCTGATTCTACAACGGAGGCCGAGTACATTGCGGCTTCTAAAGCTGCGAAGGAAGGTGTTTGGATAGGGAATTTTATTTCTGAGTTGGGTATAGTCTCGAGTGCCCTGAGCCCAATGAATCTCTATTGTGATAATAATGGAGCCATTGCGCAGGCTAAGGAGCCTAGATCCCATCAAAAGTCCAAGCATATACTCAGATGCTATCACCTTATTCGCGATATTGTGGATAGAGGAGATGTAAAGATATGCAAGGTACACACGGATTTGAATGTGGCTGATCCATTGACGAAACCTCTCACACAGCAAAAGCACGAGATGCACAAAAGAGCTATTGGTATTAGATACCTAAATGATTAACTCTAGTGCAAGTGGGAGACTGATAGAGATATGCTCTAGAGATAATCATAGAGATGATTCTATTTATTATGTTCATGAATTATTGGATAATTTATCTTGTTCCTTGAATTACATCGTCAATATTTATTATCAAGTGTGTGACTTGATTGTGAAACTCTATATTGCTGCAATGATTATTCTTAGATGATCCCTAGTCAAACATATGAGGACACATATTAATAGACTAGCATATGTATTGGTTGATGACCATGTTTCATGGGTCATAGATATAAAGATATTAAACCAATAATATGGACACATGTTAGCAAACATGGGGTTGGATCGACCCACCATGAAACACTGCGAGAATGTTGCATTCTTACCGTCATCAGTTGGTTTCATTCACAAAGCGTATGCTATGTCCTTAAGACTTGAGATCGTCGCACGTACTCAAGATGCATAATGACTGACTTAGGGGTTGCCAAACACTACTCCGTGAATCGGGTAGTCATAAAGGTAGCTTTGGGTTTTGTTATGATGCATGCATTGAGGCATGGTCGATCAAGATAGGATTTGCCCCTCCAAGCAACAGGAGAGATATCTCTAGGCCTCTCGAGTGATTGGATTCCAGAAATGCATGGCCATGCTATTCACGATTAAAGAGTTAACCGTAGTCGGGAATTCAAGTCACATGATCGAGAAAGAGTGGTTGAGCTAACCAAACAAGAATAACACGTACTCGCCTTGAGTTTAACCGATATCGTGAGGCAAAGGGAAATGCATAAGTTTTGTTGAGATTCGTCCGATATGATCTTTGCATATACTTAGGAGTCGGTATGTCTTGTTAAGGGGCCGCTGCCGTTTAATGGGCGAGTAGGAGTACTCGGGCTATGTCTAAGTGTATGTGAACCTATAGGATCGCACACTTAAAGGGTTGGGACTTAATTCGGATAGTGATCCGAATTCTTATGGGCTATGAGTTCCTAATAGGCCTCGATTCGAGACCCATTATGATGGATGCCTATAAATAGAGGGGAGGTGGCATAGGGTTTGCTAAGAGATTTTCGGAATTCCCGAAACCCTAGTTGCCACACCATCCCCATCTAATATCGCGCCACCGGCACTAGCACTCCGGCGCGTGATGTTCCTGCCCCGTACGTGTGGATACCTTGGAGGTGTTGATGCGAAGCTTCAACACTAGACGATCCGCAACTTGTAACGGCACATACTTGTAACGTGGTAATACATAGCTTTGCCAAGTTGATCTCCAAAATTTTAGCTAACCGTCTTGCGAAACACCTCCGTCAGATGGTTGAACCGAATCAATGCGCCTTCATAAAAGGAGGATCAATATTGGATAATTTTAAATATGTTCAAAGCGCAGCCAGGCTGGACGCGGCTCCCCTGCTTCTTCTCTGCATTCCCGTCCATGTTCCCTGAGACGTGGCGTCTACCTATTGGTGCTGGCCTTTGTGATGGGACCCACAGGCCCGGCGGCGCCGGCGCGATTACCAGTTGAGCAGCGCAATCACCTGAGGTCGATGGACGAAATTAAGCGAATTGGATCTCTAGTTCTTTGTGTGTTTAATTAAGCGAATTGGATCTCTAGTTCTTTGTGTGTTTGGTGATAGATATACCCGTTGTTTTCTTTCTAAGTTATAAGCTCATATCTCTAATAACCAACTAAATAAATGACGCAGGCAGGCCTCTATTCGATTCCATCATGCGAACAACAATTAACAGGAAAAAAAATCCCTATTCCTCAAATGAATTAACAAACTAGTATCGATAAGATTAGCAGAGCTTATCAAGAATGACACCAGAGCTGTGGCAATCTACTTCTCGGAAAGAGTTGGGCTCGTGCTTCTTGCCGAAGTCGACAACGGCCATGATGACGCCTCGGTTTTACTGCATCCTCTTGCGTGCAGACCCGGCTTCTTCTCGGCCTTCATCGCCGCCTCCGACGTCTGCCCCCGCACCGGGCATCCCCATGCGATCCATCCATCTTACCCACGGCCGCGGTGACGGTTAAAGTAGTCGTCTACGGCGGCTTCTCGCAGCGGCGCATCAGTCGGAGGTTTTGCCGTTGTTGATGTGGGAGGGACCGATGGAAGCAAACAAGAAGGAAACAGACAAAAGGATGGATGCCACGTAGAGGGAACATGGATGGGAATACAGAGTGGAAACAGGGAAAGCCTCATCGAGCTAGGCCATGCCAACAAAGGAAAAAAAAATCAAAGAAGTTAGTAAAGTTGGATATTTTCAAAGCCTTTGATTCAGTGTCATGGCCCTTTCTTCTTGAGATCTTGCAACAAAGGGGATTCGGTTCTCGTTGGCGTAATTGGATTTGCCGTCTTCTTTCCTCAGCAAGGACTAAGGTGTTGCTTAATGGTCATCCTGGGAAGGAAATTCTAAATGCATGTGGCTTGAGGCAAGGTGCTCCGTGGTCTCCTATGTTATTCGTCCTAGTTATGGAGGTCCTCAATAAACTCTTGCAAAAAGCTAGCGATGAAGGCTTACTACAGCAGATAGGGCATACGGCAGTCAAGCATAGGGTTTCAATCTATGCAAATGATGTAATGGTGTTTATCACACCAACAATCAGGGATTTCAATATATCTAAAAAAATTCTGAAAATATTTGGAGCTGTGTCGGGATCGCAAACAAACCTGGAGAAATGTTCGATTACACTGATCAACTGTTCAGAAGAGGAGGTGAACGTGGCAGCACAGAATTTTAATTGTAAAATTTCGGATTTTCCTTGCAGTTTTTTGGGGCTGCCTTTATCTACAAGGCTCCTACGCAAAGTTCTCCTCTAGCCTATCATCGACAAGGTAGTAGCTGAACTACCAAAGTGAAAAGGTCCTCTCTTAACTTATGGTGGTCATTAAAACTGTGCTTTCAACTATTCCTGTTTATCAGCTTATGGCCATAGCAGTGCCCCAATGGGTGCTTAAAGCGACTGATAAAAGAAAGTGGAGCTTTCTTTGGCCAGGAAAGGAATCAGTGAGTGGAGGAAAATGTTTAGTCGCTTGGAGAAAAGTTTGCAGGCCAATTGAATTTGGAGGTTTAGGGGTGCAGGACCTGCAGATTATAGGATACGCTTTACGATTACGTTGGTTTTGGTTGAGGCGGGCTGATGCTACTAAAACATGGTCTGAACTGTCTATGCATCAAGAGAAAATTGTTCAGGCTATGTTTGAAGCCTCAACTATGGTTGAGATAAGGGGTGGCAATCTCACTTTATTCTGGACTGACAATTGGTTGAGTGGCTTCTCTGTCAAGATTATTGCACCTAATCTTTTTGAATGTGTGAGTAGAAGGGCAAGGCAAAAAAGATCGGTTAGAGAGGCATTAACAAAAACGCTTGGACTGAAGATATTCAGGAAAGCTTATCCATCGTAGCTATAAGAGAGTTTCTTCAGTTATGTAATCCATCGTCTCAGATTCAGCTCCAAGAAGGCAGTGAAGACAAGATAAATTGGAAGTGGTCAGCTTGGTTGTCCTACACAGCAAAATCAGCATATGGAGCGTTTTTTCATGGAGCTACTAGGCTGCTTGGTAGTAAACAGATTTGAAAGTCTAAAGCACCGTTGAAGTGTAAGTTTTTTGCTTGGCTTGTGATTCAGAGAAGGTGTTGGGCGCTTGGTAGAATGCAGCGTAGAGGATTGCCAAACCCAGGAACTTGTGTGATGTGTGCGCAAGAATCAGAAACAACAGAACATCTCTTTGCAACTTGTGTGGTGGCCAGGCAAGTTTGGCATGGAATTCATTCTATCTTTGTGAGTGGTTTCCTTACACCAAACATGGATTCTTCATTCATGGATTGGTGGTTCAACACACGAAACAGATTTCAGAAGGAACTTCGGCTGGGTTTGAGTGATTTCAGAAGGAACTTCGGCTGGGTTTCAGAAGGAACTCCGAACTGATCTGGAGGCCGAATTGGATTCCAAAACGTGTCCCACTTGAACTCTTGCTTGAATTGGTCTACAAGTGACGTGGTGACCATAAGAAAGAGTTGGGAAAGACATTGACATGATCTTAATATGTTGATTGGCTTCCTTTTTGGTAGACCCCAACTACGAGCTCGTAGTGTTGATGCAATCCTCCTTATATAACTGATAATTTAAGTGATGCGCAGGAACTCTTGTAATTCGAACAACAAGCATTGCTAATATGATTGTAACCACCGGGGCCATGTCCTCATCAGACACTGCACGGTGTGACGGAAAATGAGAGCGACATAAGGGCAATTGGGTGAGGGAAAAGGTGAATCCATGTCCATGGACGGTGAGGGTGGCTTCTTATAGGAGAGAGATGGAGTAATGGCCGAGCAATTGCTCGTCGGTTTTGAAACGCTCCTGCACACGAATTGGCGTAACGACAAGTTAAAGGAAAGGGAAAAACGGTCGGGTCGGGTGCGGCGGAAATGGGGAGATAGATGCGCATTTGCACGGGAGGGAAAAGCGGAAGAAACCAAAGCTTTAAAGATTCGATTTCGGCTTTGAATGGTGGTAGCGGCGGCTCGGGGAGGAAGGAGGCGGGGAAGGGGACGGGTCCGACAAGTGGGCTCCGCCTGTCGGTGAGAGAGGGTGAGGGAGAAAGAAAAGGCGGCGGCGGGATTCGTGACACGTGGCATATGAGCATGATCAGGGCTACGGGTGGTGAGATTAGCTCCGACGGGTGGAGATTTAATCCGGGCTTGACATGTGTCAGCCCGAGGGGAAAAAAGGTTTAAATTTCATTTTAAGTTTTTCAGAAATACTAGAGAGTTCCAAAAATGCTTGGAAAATATCAAATAAAGTCCGAAAATTCCAGAAAAATTCAAAAAATTCTCTGAAACCATTCTAGACTTAATAAAAATATTTTGAACCTATAATGGCATTTAGTTTTTACATAAACACTAGTTATCTTTAAAAAGAGAGTTTTCAATTGACATGGTCTCTAGAAATCGTTGCAATAGGTACTACTAGTTTTCAGGTCTAGGACCTTTGTGGTCCTAGACCTGAAAACTAGTAGTATCTATTCAGGTCTAGGACAACGGAGCAAAATCGTTGCGGTAGGGCCAAAATAGATGCAATATGTACCTATTGCAACACATCACTTCCGTTGGCAAGCATGGCACGTACTTGCGTGCTTAAAAGATTGTGCAACGGATTGTGATTTCGTTGCAATACCTATGGTTATTGCCATGCAATGTGTTGTGGCAATTGTTTGTTGTTGCAACGAGTGATGTCGTGGCGATATAGGCTATTACCACGGCTGACTTCGTGGCAATAAATTCTTTCGCCACGAAGTTTGGTCGTGGCAATAGTATCATTTGCCACGAAAATATTACATGGTAATACGTTCTATTGCCACGCCAATGGTTCGTGGCAATAGACCCTATTGCCACGGAGAGTATTTTGTTGCAACATGATATATTGCCACGAAATATTTTCGTGCCATCAGAAAAAAGCCAATCCAAGAGACGTCCAGATGAATCAATTGGATTAACTCTATATGACTCTTGGCAACAGAAACGCACGTACTCTCGATTTAGAGATTACATAAAGATCATAAAACAAGAGAATGTAACATGGAATAACTCTGTTCCTTCTAACGGACAAAGTCACGCAACAACGCCTAGGAAAACAAGCATTGGCTCTTCAGTCTGTACAAATATAAGTATCCATTAGCACAATACTTCCAATAATCTTCTTGCAAGGTGCAGCGATGTGATAGCACTGACCACTGAGAAGCATCTAGTAGAAAATTGGCCATTGATTAGCCGACCACAAGACTCCCAAGGGAAATGTAAACGAAGTTGTTCCTCCACATGAAGAAAGGTGGAACCAGTTCTTGAATAATTGCTAGAATAAATTGAGAGCCAACATTTACTGGTCCTTTCTGGGATTTTTCATCCTTATCTGGAGAGGACTCCCATCAGTCCTTCCCATCATCATCGTCCCAACGACTCCCAACAGGAGGCACCCAGAAATCTGGATCATCTGAATCATAGACCTCTGGTTTAGGTTCTTGTGGCAAGGAAGGGCTGACAACAGCAGCTTTCTTCTTGTCCTTACTCTTTGGCTGCCTCACCTGATGCCATCTTTTCTTCTAGTTTTTCTGTTAAAATAGGGATATGCATGTTACACGTAGGAGCAAGCAAACATTCCAGTGGAATGGCTTACAAGTAGTTCGTTGTGTGGGAGATGAGAATTCCAGACAAATTCTATTGGAAGGGATTTCAATAACCACAATTATTCCTTATCATTTCCAGACCAAAGAGAAGAGGAATGAGAGAGAGAGAGTGCAAATAGCTATTCCAGAGCAAGGTGCATAATCCGCTCAAATAATCATTCACAATCAATCCATACAAAATTGTTCTAAGAAAGGCACCGAGTACTCATCCAGTATTAATGAACCATTTATCTTTAAATTCATTGTTGGCGAAATTCCAAAATGATAAATCACATGGGTATAAAAAATGCACCATTAAAAAAAAGCACAATTATATGGAAGTAGTCAAGCAAATCCATCATGGGTTCTTCAACCAGTTGAGAAACATATGAAAACAACACAGTTCAATTCAACAGCAATAGTATATGATGTGCCAGCTGCCACATCTGGCAATACAAACAGTACATGAGCAATTCTTACCTATTTTGTTCAGAAACCTCTTCCCGTTGATGTGCTTCCAGATGTGCTCCTCCAACTTGTTTATCATATCCCCAGTAATGCTGCATATCAGCTTCGACCTACAACGCAAAACACAACTAAATTCAGCACAACCACATCCTAAAAGGCAACAGCCAAAGCACAACACAATTACAAGCACGCGCATCAACTGATTGTTACTATGTTTCACATTACAATCTGCATAGAACTGCCAGATTTTAATACGATTAGAACCCTATAATCCCTCAAAAGAGCACTAAGGGATAGCCGATCAAACCCTCGGCCGCGGAGTGATCCATACGCTCCTAAACAAATTCGGGACAAGATCGTTGGATGCGCATCACGCGCAACGAGAATAGAAGATTAGTAGCGAAGGGGCGGATCGATGCGCACTTGTGCTCGGGGTGGGGCTTGGCGTTAGCGGCTTCTTGCGCGGCGGCGTGGTCGATGGCCCGCGAGGCGGCAGCGCGGGACGCGCGTCTGAATCCTTCTCCCGCTCCGGCAGCTTGTGCCTCGTCTCCACGCACCGCCACCGCCTGCCGCCGACGTCCTCCCAGGTCGGCTGCCCAGCAGGAAGGTGCCCTCCTTCTCCCCACCGCCCTCGCCATGGCTCGAGACGCCCGTGTCGGCGAGGAGGAGGCGACGCGGAGGGGTGGGGGGAGGAGGAGGCGGCGCGGGGTGGGGAGGAGGGGAGGAGGGCGGCGGCGCGGGGTGGGGAGGAGGAGGAGGCGGCGGCAACGCGGGGTGGGGGGAGGAGGTAGAGGCGGAGCGGAGGGGTGGGGAGGAGGAGGAGGCGGTGGCGGCGCGGGGTGGGGGGAGTCCGCACGGTGGCCATGGGGCGGTGGGGCAGGGAGACGGCGGGCGAGATGAAGGCAGAGGCAGCCATCGAGCAGAGGGTTTGTGGGTTCTGGAAAATTTGGAGGCGGAGAATTTTAATCAGGGAGGAGATCGTGGGGGAGTAGTGGGAGGCGGTTTCTGCATAGACGTCGGTGTGCAAATTTTTTTAGGGGGAGGAAGGGAAGAACAGATATTCTACCACTAACTCATATTTTTAAAGTAGTAGAGATGAGAAGGGAGAGAGAGGTCGTATCAACCACCAACTCATTCTTTTATAATAGTAAAGATAATTCCTCCACACCAATTCGGCCCTTGCGTTGAGCAGTTAAGCCCACGAAAACAAAGCGTTGCAATAACAAATTATTGCCACGAACAATCATCATATATAGCAACAAATTTATTTCGTGGCAATACAAACTCATTTCATACGCATTGCATGGGAACCTTTTGCAACGCAATTGATAACTATGACAACGCAATAAAATTGTGGCAATATTGTCATCCACTCGCAACGAACTTCTATAAGGTGGCAATACCTCCTAACTATTGCCACGAATATCAATATTATCATAACGCAAGACAACCGTGGCAATAAAGTCATACTGCTCGCAACCATTTTTTAAATGGTGGCGATAAAATCACCTTATTACAACGATTCAATGACTATCGCAACGCAATATTTTAGAGGCAATGCTGTGCACATATCGCCACGATTTTGGCAAAACGTTGCAATAGCACATACCTATTGCAACTAATTTAGTGTCGTTGCGATGCGTTTCGTGGCTAAAGGGTTGGAATCTAGTAGTGTTGCAACCACATCACTGCAGAAGAAGATTAGGAAGTCCCGGACATCGTACTGAGTGCGTTACTCGCCAACTCAGTACCAGCTACAATATTGTTTGATTCTAGAGCTTTGCATTCATTTGTTTCCAAGAATTTCATTAAGAGGCACCATATGCCCATCTTTTTGCTCAAAAACTCCTTGATAGTTCAGTCACCCAAAGGTGATATAAAAGCCCATCTAGTCATTTCCCATACCAGAATTCAGATTAAAGGAGTAGAATTTCGAGCCAGCCTAATAGTATTGGATTCCCAAGCCCTGGATGTGATCTTATGCATGGATTGGTTATCCCAACAACAAGACCAGATCCATTGTGCCCTCATACTAGTGACCTTAGCGAACGCCCAAGGAATTCCAATGGAATTCATAGCCAACCCTTCGCCTTAGAAGACCTTGATAGTGAACAACCTGAAGTGCGTTGGGTTAGATGAAGTACCCGTAGTAAGGGAATACCCTGATGTCTTTCCTGAAGACTTACCTAGTGTGCCACCAGATAGAGTTTCGAATTTGTCATAGAATTGACACCTGGCACCGCACCGATATCCAAAAGACCATATCACATGCCCATCACGAGTTGGAAGAGATAAAGAAGCACATGCAGGATCTTTAGGATAAAGAATTTGTGAGACCAAGCTCGTCTCCATGGGGATCGTTAGTGCTATTTGTTAAGAAGAAGGACAATAACATGAGAACATATATGGATTACCATGCCCTCAATGAGGTCACTATCAAAAATAAGTATCCTTTTCCCAAGATAGATGATTTGTTTGATCAATTCAAGGGAGCCTATGTGTTTTCTAAGATAGATCTCCGATCGGAATACCATTAGTTGAAAATCAGACCAGAAGATATTCCAAAACAACATTCTCTACTAGATATGGATTATATGAGTTTATCGTTGTGTCATTTGAACTGAGGAATACCCAGCATATTTCATGAACTTAATGAAAAAACATTCATGGAATACCTAGACAAATTCGTGGTCGTTTTCATTAACGACATCCTCATTGATTCTATGACCAAGGAGGAACATGAAGAACACCTAAGACTTATTTTGGAGAAACTCAGGGAGCATAAGTTTTATGCCAAATTCAGGAAGTGTGAATTTTGGCTAAAAGAAGTTGCTTTCCTAGGACATGTTATGTCTACATGAGGAGTTGTTGTAGACCCATCCATGGTAGAAACCGTTCTTCATTGGAAGCTACCATCTGTTCTTAATTGGAAGCCGCTATCTTTCGTAACAAAAATTAGAAGCTTTCTTAGATTAGTCGGTTACTACCGATGATTCATTGAAAGATTCTCTAAGATTGCTAGACCCCCTACCCAACTCCTTAAGAAGGAAAAGAAGTTCACATGGACAGAGAGTTGCGAACAAAGCTTCCAATAGTTAGAGAAGAGACTGACTTTTGCCCCAGTGCTAGTATTGCTAGATATCAAAAATGATTTTGATATTTACTGTGATGCATCCAGGCAAAGACTCGGATGCGTATTGATGTAAGAAGGTAAGGTAGTAGCTTACACTTCTAGGTAGCTAAGGCCACATGAAGAGAATTACCCGACCAATGTTTTCGAGTTAGCATCAGTGGTTCACACACTGAAGCTATGGAGGCATTACCATATCGGCAATTGCTGTGAGATCTGTCCCTAGCCACCTGGCTCATTTCCCTTAGCGGCGCCGGATACAGCCCATGTGATTTGGGTGGCGATGCATTCGGTGGCGGGCACGTGAGAAACCGGCGGCCGACGGGGCGCATGCAGGTGGAGGAGCCCACCACGGGCGCTCGCGTGAAGCCAGCGTCTAGTGGCGGTGGGATTTGTCTTCAGGCATCCTCCGGTGGGAAGGCCCGGGAGGCGGCAAGGCGAGGAGTTGTCTCTGGCAACGGCGACTTCGGGCGCTCCGGTGGCCGGTCGAAAAGCGGTCGCAATGGCGGCGAGAAAGCATGGCCGACGACCGAGCATGGCTAGGCACAATAGCGGGCAGCCAGCTTCGGGCGGCAGTGCCTTGTGGGCCGAATTTGGACAATCGGCGGTCGATGTAGGAGATGCCGGGCGGCGGGGACCGAGACATGCATCTTTAGGTGGTGACCAGCCTCGACTTTAGCAACAACCACTTCGGGTGGTAGCTTTGAGATCTAGTGGAGGCACTGGGCTTCGGGGGACTTCGGTCTTCGGCAGCTAGCGCGACTTCTAGTGCAACGGCCGACCGCGAGTTCGTCGGCTTTGGGCTCGGTGGTGTGAAGGTGGCCGACGATTGCGCGGCGACGTCGGGGTCCGGTGCCATGTGGTGGCCGGGCCAGCTTCTGGCTAATGCCATGAGGTGGCTATCGGCCATAGCGAAAATTCAAGATTCAATCTATATTCTAATATGAGCATGTAATCCGATCTAGAAGCTAGATTGTTTAATCTATTGGATTTCTAGATCTAAAGCCCAAATAGCAGGTCAATCTACTACTAGAAACAATTACTATGAGATTGATCTAAACAAGGCATTGCTAGATAATAAGAAATCAATCTAATGGAAATAAGAATAGCAATGCAAAATAGATTGGTTTGTGATTTGCATACCATGCACCTCGTAGAGCTTTGTGCTGATAACGTGTTAAGAAATCGATGTAGAAAAGATAAACGGTAACACAATCACGCAATCAATCACCAAGAACAATAGATCAATTACAGGAGACACCAATTAAGAGAGAACACCAGAACGTAGTTTTTTTATTAATTCTCAGATATATATATTTACATGGTACACCAGGGGCAACCTACCAGGGGCAATTCTAATATTTTTTCACACCGGAACCTTCTAGGTTTCGTAACACCAACGATATCTAGCATCTGGAGTGCATCCAGCTGGCCTGATAAGGACTGAACATTATCGCAGCCATGAATATATAGGGTCTGGAGGTAGGGGCGATGGAGAACCCCTGACAAACTGTCACACTCTTGTAACCATAGAATTTTTAGGCGTGGAAGGAAGTGATCCCCGGCTGATGACAATCCGCAAGTTCTAATCCTTTTCAATTATCAAATTAAGGTTAATAAAAATTAATTAAGCAATTGGATAACGCATTTGTACATGGATTTTTTATGAAAAAATAACATGAATAAATTGGAATTTTTTCATGCAAAATAGAATGAACAAATAATCATTTCCACGAGGCAAGTTTAATTAAAGATTTACCCGCCATCTTGAGTGCCAAATTTCAAATACGAATTTCCCTCATCATAAATTAAATCAACGCAGGTCAAGTAAAATATTTTCAGCCCATTCACAATAAATAATTTCAGCTATCAAGAAATAATTAAAATCACTCATCGAATCCAATAAAAATATTAACAATCCATAGTACATTAATATAACAATCTGAATTACATAAATTTTACCTCTCTAGTTACATCCACTTTTAATTTCTCAACTTCTAACAATTACAATTTAAATTACATCAGTTCACCAATCTCAACCTCAACTAAAGTCCATCATCTCCAAGATAAAGTAATTACATTAGATTTCATTTACATAAATATTGTTGAACAAGAATTCAAAATTGACTCTTGCAAATAAACTGAAAATTTTACAACACCTGATTAATTACAAAAATACATGGTGCACCAAGAAATAAATAAATTACAAGAATTTCATTAGAATGGAGAATACCAAATGAAATTGCATTTGCATCCTTCCCTTGTGTTACTTATCCATTGCCGTGCTCAACGTGTAGTGACCAACCAGCAGCCACCCATTTTCTTTTGCCATTAATAAAACAAGGAATAAAAACAATTCAAGAGAAGAAAAAATAAAATATTTTGCCATTAGAGCTCTTGAACTTTAGAATAATGAATCAAATAGCGCTCATCGAGGTACCCCAGACTGTCTGGGCCTGATCGGCTTCCTCTCACTTAAGAGGGCCTCATCATTCGACAGCTAGAAAATCCAGCGCCCATATTTTTTACCGACATACCTTCACCACAAAAAAATCCGAAGCATAGTATCACGAACCTCCTTTGGACCGAAGGTCCTTGAGCCAACAGTCCGCTGTGAGAGTAGAGAGGATAAGGTATTAACATGCATAGTCAAGAGAGAAACACAAGCCAAAAGCCAGGCAAAATCCAACACCAACATCGCACACATCCATTCCCCTCCCTCACTCTCCAACCGAGAGCACGTCTAGAGCCAAGCCATTCTATCCTCCTCCTTCTTCTCTGCCAACCAAGCAAATCGAGAGCCATAGCCGAGCTAGCCAAAGCCTGTATTGCCCACAGCCACCGAGAGAGCACCACCACCAGAGAGAAGACAAGTAGAGCCAAGAGGAGAGGAGCTCACAGGGATTTGGGAAAGACCGACGGTGTGAAGACAGAGGTCGCGACAACCACAAGTCGCCAAGGACCACCGGACTACACTGAACCTAACCGGGATAAGGAGGAGACGAGAAGGACCAACAGAAATGCCTAGAGAGCGTCACCACCACCACGGCCATCGTCATCGCCTTCATATCCCCAATCAACCCGAACCGAGTAAGGTCCCCACAACCACCTTGTCGAGACCCGAATATGCAAATTCGGTCTCTCTGTGTAAACTGTACTAGTCCAGGATCACGCTAGTACACACAGTCAAACATAGATGTAATCACAACCATACACACGATATAAATAAAGGGAAACTCGAAATATCGATAAAATCTCAAAGGTACGACCTTATGGTCAAGCTTACAATATCTCTAGCCGGAAGGGCTTAATAAAATAGCAGCGGAAATCCAAAATAAAGCGTAGCAGCCAATCGACAAGCCCACAGGCTATCGAGTGGAGAACGAAGCCTAATCCATGAAGTCGTCGTAGTACTCTCCTTCTGGAACCTCCTGCTGATAGTACTCCTCTCCCTCAACTGAGCAATATAGGCGTAAAGCCGTGAGTACATGGGTACTCAGCAAGTCGTTTGTAACAAAGGAATGCAATATAATATGCAAGGCTTACCAATGAAAGGCTGAAAGGTTAATTTGCATAAAAGGCATTTAACAGTAAATATGATAAGTAGATTGAAAGCGACATTTAATTGAAAGCAGTAATAATAATTAATCAAAGGAATAAACATGAACCACTTGTGAACACCTATCCACAAGCTAAACCGATTAGTGAACTACCTGCCCACCTCCGACATAAACCACCAAGTTATAAATGAAAACACTACCCCTCGTGTGAAATCACCGAGCAATGTCCATGACCGAGGACGCGGCTATTCGAATAGTTTTACACTCTGCAGAGGTTGCACAACTGTACCCACACGATGTGATTAGCCTCGATCTCAGGAAATCACAACAAAGCCTTTACAATGCTCTACCTCAAACCAATCCTGCCCGCTAGGGTTTCGCATCACACCCCCTTACGCCACATGGAAATCATCAACCATGTCCATCACAATGGCAGAATTGAATTGAAGTATTACAAATTAATCAGCCAAGTCTATCCCATACTAGACATGTGGTTTGCACGATTAAGCTCAGATCAATGGCGCACGAAGTTAAGTCCTTATCATCACCCGGGTGAGACTACCACATCCCCCAAAGTGCATCTACACTTCCCCCTTTACTGCACGATCACTCGCCCAAGTGCAAAACCAAATTTGTATAACCAAGCCAACGACACACCAATGACGTGGCACAAATTTTAGTTAACATGGCATCAACCACAGTTCCATAAGCCATTAAGTCAAATTAAATAATTTACATGTGATGACGAGGTCAATCGTAAATCAAGCACACTAAGCATTTAATCGTACCAACCCATGTGATAAATAATTTAGCATCACTAGCATATTTCCCAACCTGAGGTGACAAAGGTATCAGGATATTCCAAATTATCAAGGAGGGATAAACAAGCATCGGACAATAACTACCAGTTGCAAATGTTGAATAAAAGTAGCGATGCAATTTACGTAAAAACAAAATAATTAAATAATAGATTGAAAAATTGGGTTCAACATGATCAAAGGATACGACTTGCCTTGGTTATGCTCAGCGAGGTACTCCTGGTCTTCGTGCGTAGAACCTGCTCCTCCGGAATCCGAATCTAACGAGGGAGAAAACGACCGAAACAAAACAAACATATAAAATGAAAAGTAAATGAACTCCAAAAACCACCAAACCAGAACCAAATGCTAGAAATTGATTTTAGATGAATTTAGAAAAAAGAACGGGGTCAATCGGAGCTAGGACGGAGGAGAACGGGCTCTCGGAAAATTAATCAGGAATTAAATCGGAAAAATTAGAAAAAGTTACTGTGCTGTGAACCCGGTCCACGGATTACCGAGTTCACCGTGAACCCAGTCCACCCAACAGCAGAAGCGGGGCGGCGGCGTCGACGCGGCGGGTGAGGCGGCGTGGCGGTGCTAATCTTGCCGCGTGGCTAAGGCGGCGTGGGCGCCACGTGGCTCGGGGGCGCGTTTTCTTGACATGGCATGCCACGTGGCTGCTGACGTGAACTAGGGCTGACGTGGCACGCGCTGGTGCTGCCACGTGGCTAGGGCTGAGCTGGCGGCTCGGGCGCGGCGGCGGCGGCGGCGAGATCGGACGGTCGGGGTCGCGACGCGTGGCGCGAGCTGGTGCCTCGCGGCTCCGATCCGGATGGACGGTCGGGATGCGGCAGCGAGGCGGGAAGCGGCGATGGGCGTGCGTGGCGGCGCGACTTCGCGGCGTCGCGGTGCGGTGCGGCGCGGCGCTCGGCTGAATCCGCAGCCGCGCGGTGGGCCGCGAGCGTCTAGGCCTTTGGCTCGAATCTGGATGGGTGGCGGGATGGAGCGGCGAGTGCGGTGGCGGGCGGTGCCGCCAGCGTGGCGGCGCAGCGCTTGGCTGGCACGGCGGCGAGGCGGCGCAGAAGGCGGCAGGCGGCCGGCGAGCGATCGGCGGCAGGGGTTAGCGCGGAGGCTCACCGGCGGCGGAAGAAGTCGGCGGCGACTCGGCGGCGTCAGGCGAGCTTCGAGGGCGTCGCGGCGGCAGCGGCGCGGCTCGAGGCAGCGGCGGCGAGCGGAAGCGGCGGCGGCGGCGGTGCGTGCACGTGAACGAGAGAAGAACACATTAAATACACGCGAACCGCGGCGGCAATCCGGATTCGGCGCGGGCGGGCGCGAAGCGCTGCGGGCAACACGGGCGGCGAGATCGGGCCGCGTGGCCTCATCCGGCGGTCGGGTGCGGCGCGCGCGCTAGGGTTAGGGTTAGGATTCGCAGTGCGGCGCGCACGGACGGTCGGATCGGCGCGCGCGAATCGGACGGGCGGCGCGTGGCGGCGCGAGCGGCGGCAGCGTGTGCGCCAGCGTGTCGAGAAAATTCTGGCTTTAAAAATAGCAGAAAAACAGGATGTTACACACCCACATTCACAACAATGGTCCTGTTTGATATGACTACGGCTTATAGTTTTTGACTGAAATTTTTAAATTTTAGTTATTTGCGACAGATATTATGGAGAGAGATACTTACTTGCGATTTTGGATGGTACAGATGTTGGATTTTTAACGTGTACTATAATTAACTTGTAGATCCATCTTAAAAAAAATATTCTGTTTAAAAGTTAGGTACTATAGCAAAAACTAAAAACCGTTTTAAAAATTAAAAAGAATAAACCTAATATAGCATAAGCACATCACAAAGGTAGCATCAGCCTACGTTCCCAAAATCCTACTCGCACATGCTCTATATAGGGTGGGAATGATTCGATCCGGTCCTGCTGCGTGCGGTTCATAGCTTCTGAAGGATTGAAGGGTCGATCCTTCGTTTTGCTGTCGTGGCCCGCATGATCCACTGGGTCATATGGATCGGTCCGTACAGAGTAGCAAATCTCTTCAAACGCTGCCCCTCTTGGCACCCCCTTCTCTGCAGACTGCAGTTGATCATCTCCAGTTGCCTCCTCCGCCCGCGCAGCCGTCTCCATCTCGGTCTCGGATCCTGCAGAGCTGCCGCGAAGGCTCTTGCGGCTGCCTCCCCGGATGCTGCTTTGGGCTTCGTCCGCGACCACCACGCCTCCGTGGCGGCCTTCTCCCCGCGCACCTCCTACAGCCCATGGCCAGACGGCGGCGGCTTCCTCCTCACCGTCGCTGCTTCCGCGGTACGGCCTCCGGCCCCGTGCTCCAGATTTCCCCTCTCATCTCAAGCTCCTAATCCAGTGACCACACCTGATCGTTTCGGCTTTTTTTTTTATTTCAGCTTCTAGTTTTAGCTTTTTTTTTTCACTATTCACTACATTATCCACTAACTCAGCTACAGTATTTTTTCAACCAGCTACAGTATTTTTTCAGCTAAAAGTTAAAAACCATCGCTATTCCGATCACGCCTTGATCCAAAACCGCTCACTCAGATATTATTATAGCATGTACTAGACGCTGTACTGAAGGTGGAAGCCTATTGTTTGTAACAGGCCTTTGAAAAGCCGCTCACTCAGATATTATTATAGCATTTGCTAGACTCCGCACCGAAGGTGGAAGCCTATTGTTTGTAAATTGTAATAGGCCTTTGAAGATGGGTCCACAGTTCACAGTATAGCAAACGGGGGTGAAATTGAAAACTGATGTGATTTGGAAGTATAATTGGATGCTGCTAAGTTCAAATATGCATTAGGTGGTTTCCGAATACAGATATGGGTTCTTGTTAGGTTTACTCATGGATAATTTGGATTCCACTTTTAATTTGTGAATGTTTGCGTGTACTATTAATTTCGAAATGCAAAGTGTCAGAAGCCTACTGTTTCTGTTGATCACAATTGCTATCTCATATAGGTTGCAATCTCCGCAAGCTTCGTATTCTTTTTGGCGATTTGCTCCCTGTTGGTATGTGGGTTCATTCATTACAGCTTCTGAGATGGAATAAGGTCAATACTATTGATATAGATATGCTAACCGTTTTCAGGACTGTAAGAGGGCAGCAGAGTCTCTTGAAAAGTACTTTGATTCTACAAGAGAGAAGCTTCCAGAAACTATGGTTTCAGTGAGACTAGTTGGGAGGTCAGTGACTTGACCGTGGATCTCAGTGACCTAAGGCGAGTAATCCATACTTCTCACTTGTTTCCCTTCGTTTTTTTATTTGAGGATCTGATGATTGTATGCATATATGCAATTGTGTTGACTCCCAGTAAATTGGTTGCTTCACTCTATACAAAATGCAACTTTTTTTGTTACGGTAATTACTTACAGAGATTTTTGTATCCACCATACACCTACATGGCTGTATCTCGACTTGTATTTCGATAAATTGGATGCTACTTTGTGTACAAAATTTAGCTGCTTTTGCAATATATTTTGCGTAACATGGGGGAACCAAATTAGGGTCGAGCCTTTTGGACCTACGGAGCAATAGGTTGCCGAACCTTTTGTCTATAATTTCTTTTGGACCGAACTTCCGGTCCATCTTGCTAGAATTTGCGGCATGGATCGGTGCTCCAATGGGTTGGCGTGAACCACTCCCACCCCTAATTCCTCAGTCATAGTAGTCACCACTAGAGCTGTAAAAAAAGCTTAAGGTGCGTGAGCTGCTCAAACTCGACTTGCTCTGGACTCGATTCGAGCTCGATTTGAGCTCCAAACGAGCTAAGCTTGTAAATTTCAATGAACCGAGCTTGAATAACTCACGAATCTCGAGTTTTTCTTACAACTCTAAATATATACCAACTCTTATCGATCTTACTTGAGCCGAGCTCGAGCTCAAGTTTATCTTATTATTGAAAATAGTACATATTAAATTATTTTAACTATTATCGAGCTTATTTGAGCTCAGCTCAAGCTTAGGCCGAGCCGAGGCGTCGGCAAACTTGGCATGACCACCACGTGCACTCGGTAGCTCTCTACTGTGCTCCCTGACGCACGAGGAGGCTCCGAGCTCGTCGCAGTCATCGCACCACCACCGTCACCCAAAGCATCAAGCAAACCACGAATTAAATCCACATATAGAATCAAATCGAAGGAATAAAGGGTAAATCAGTAGCGGGAGGGAGAAGCCGAGGTCACTGCCGGTCCGGGCGAGGCCGAGCCAGGGCCAATGACTTGTGGCGCAAGGAGTCGGGCTGGAGAGGGGAAGCCGAAGTGGCGGTGCCTAGCCAAGGGAACCGAGTAGAGGCGGCGGTGGCCCCAGAGCCCCCGCCATGGCAAGCTGGTCGGGGTCACGGCCATCACCACCACCAATCCATGACCAAAGAAATCACCCCAAATCACCGACCAATCAGAATAATAGAATCATCCAACCGGCAGTAAATCAATAGAGAAAAGGAAAAACTTAGGGCCTGCTTGCTCAAAACCGGTGTAAAATTCCGGCCTCTAAACTTCTCGGACCGGGCTGAAAAAGACTGCTTGGATGGGCCGGTAATACAATTTATCTACACCCGCTTGGGCCAATTCAACCGGAAAAATAAAATCTGGTGGGGAGGCCACAATTTCTTTCCAACAAATATCGGGTAGCGTCGCCGCTGCGAGTCGCGGATGGAGTTGCGTCCTAGACGTGAGGAACCTAGACCCATCAGCAGTGGCGGCGACATCATCGGCGGCGGCGGAGCCCTGGTCGAGCAGGCAACTCCCCAGGAGCCCTGGTTGCTGAAAGATATGGCAGCCATCTCCCTCCTTTGTTTCCCCTGTTGTCTCTCTCCCTCATCCGTGGTTCCCCCTCTACTCCTCTCCCCATGAGATCTTGGTTGTTTTTTGTGCTTTCCCCTCTACTGCTGTGAACGCACTGGTTGTAGCCTTGTGGAAAACGAATATATCTGCTATTTTGGATTCAACATTTGCACTTGGTTGCTGTCGATACATGTAGATCTAGGCCAGATCTGGTTTTTTTTTATTGTGGTGGTAGTTCTAAATCCTTTGGATCTGTTACGAGAACTGTATTGTTAACCTGGTGGTAGGAAGAAACTAGCATGAAGCTATGTAGATGAAGAAGTAATCACTTCATCGGGTACTGGTCTATGAACCCGTATGTTCGACTAGTTTAACCCGTATGGTTATGAGCTCTGCAGCACGGACACGGATACATCGATACGACACCGACACGGGAATTCGCTGTTTTTCTAAAAATACCGACACGGCGACACGGCTATATATATTAAAATAATAAATAAATTACATATATATATGTATTATTTTCTATATTTCCTTCTGTTTGTCAAACTGAAATTATGTAAACATGTAATTTGTAAAGTGTATAGTAGGAGAATATGTACCTCATTAGTCATCAATTGTTTTGTTGATCATGACGATAATTGTTGATGTGAATATCATTTGCAGAAATAAGAATTCTAATGTTCCATTAACCTGGAAAAAAAGTAACATGATTAGATCAGCAAGACTACAAAGATAGCATGTATATTTGATTCTTGAATAATCAAAACAATAAACTAATAGAGCAACAACAATTGATAATTGATAATGAAAAGCAATATACCAAACAACATACAACATACAAACTCGAATTAAGAGTAAATGGGCACTAGCCAACATACAACATAGCAGTGGTTCAGCTTAAGGTACATCATAAACTCGAATTCTAGTAGCAAGGCTAAATAGCTAATTAAAAGACAACATGAAACTCTTAGACTTCAACTTCGTCCTCATTTTCTTCTTGGGTCATCGCATTAGGCTCATCCTCAAACAACACACCCTGCAACTCTGGTTCTTCAAGAGAGAGTTGAGCAACCTCTAGAATGCTGAAGGAGGTCCAAGCTTGGCCCAACCTCTAGAGTTGAGCAACCTCTTGCAATTTGTGCATCCATTTGATTGCGTAAATCCTTGGCCCAAGCTCTTTCTAATGCTGAAGGAGGTCCCCTTCGCTTCTTACTCCCAAACATAGCCGAGTCCATGCTTGATGAAGAAACACTAGCACTAGCAACACTACCAACAGTTGATGGTGGCAAGGGCCGGCACGGGAGGAGCGGGAAGAGATCGGGCCGGCGAGATGCGGGAGAAGCACAGCGAGGAGGACGTCTTCCAGCCGATGGGGAAGAGCGGCGGCGATGGGGAGGAGCGGCGGTGTTGGGGAGCGGCGGCGATGGGGAGGAGCGCCGACGTTGGGGAGGAGCGACGGAGTTCCCGAGTGGCTGTTGGGTGGGGAATGAGCGTCGGGACTCGGGGGCATCGGGGCAGGCGTGGGTTTAGGGTTGCTGACTGCCCACCGTGTCTCTGGGCATGCTGTCTCCTGGGCCGGCCTGTACTGGGTCGGCGTGTCCAGGCCGTGTCCGACGCGTCTATTTGCCGTGTCCGACACGTGTCGGAAATTTTTTTGATTAAAATTAATTGAAAATTCGGCTGACACACCGCCGACACGTGTCCGCGCCATGTCCGTGTCGTATCCGTGTCGGACACGGTGTCGGACACGAATACGGCAGTTTAGACACGTGTCGGTGCTACAGAGGTTCTGAGCTTATAAGATGCTAGTACAACAATGCTATATCCAGATAAACTTTTGATTTATTTATCATGCCACCAGCACAACAATGCTTGCTTAGAGCTCCAACGTCTTTACAAACATGTTGCCGGAAAACAAAATATGCAGAAATTTGATTAGATGAGATGCTGATATTACATCATTATATTTGCTTCTTGTCTTGATCTAAACATAATCACTTCCATAACCCACTATTTTATCCTCACCATGTTGGCCAATCACTATTTGCTTTGTGGAACCTTGCCTGTGGCAAGT
This sequence comes from Melocanna baccifera, assembly GCA_036346265.1. Classification (NCBI taxonomy): domain Eukaryota; kingdom Viridiplantae; phylum Streptophyta; class Magnoliopsida; order Poales; family Poaceae; genus Melocanna; species Melocanna baccifera. Next base: position 177,321 of record JAYEVJ010000114.1, read on the forward strand.
CAGAAATGCTTAGGCCCTACTATATATATTGTTTACTGAGTCAATTTCTCATAAACTTCCTTAAAGGTACTTTTTAATTTGTTTATTACCAATTTTTTATTTAAAAATTTAAGCTTCTTGAGCTAGTAGATATTATTAAGGGTATCAGAGATATAATATGATTGGTTTTCCTTATCCGTATATGGCATATTCCTCTATAATATCCCCTTGTACTCTATATATATATATTATCTATTGGGACTCTTCAATATACATAATGTTCATAATATGATATCAGAGCTTAGGTTAAAACCCTAGCCTCGATCTCGATCTACTTCTGCTACCATTGCCCCATGGAGGATCGATCTCCGTTCCCAGGGGCGACCACTTCTTCGGCCGCCGGTTCCACCTGACGCCACCGCTCGTCGGTCATCGGCATCACCATCAACAAGTACTAGGTCAACCGCGCCCGCGCGCACAACCGCAAGGTCAGCCTCGACTCCCGCTGTGAGGTCGTCTGCGGCAACTTCCTCTCCATGCCCTTCAAGGCCGCCCCCTCCGACGGCCACCCTGATGTCGCCTCTGCGCTCCGATCCAGCCACCCTTATGTCACCTCAGTCGCCTCCGGCCCGGATTTGGCCGCCTCCGCCCCGGATCCACCGTCGTCAAGACCAAATCTGTCAAGATCTATCTAGCGCTGGCCTTTTTCGCCACCGATCTCGCCAATCTCAAGCTGCCGCCACTATCCTCTTGGACTGCTGCTGCCGCTCTCTCCAGGATCCAGCCATCACGTGCTATCCAGCTGCCTCGCCTCGGATCTGGCCACCGTCGCCTTGGATTCAGCCCGAGCCCCCGATCCGGCCGCCTCCCTCGACGTGCCAGGCCGCCGCCACTGGCGCCTCCTCCCGACGGTGGCCACTTCTTCGCTAGCCGGATCCGTCCGGTCGTCGCGCCCGCCTTCAACCCGACGTCGTCGCTCACGTCTGTCCGGGCCACGTCGCTGCTGACCACACCAGGAGCTACCATTGTCGCCCTCTTCTTGGACTACTGTCGCCACCGTGCCAACCTATCCTGGGCCACGCTGCTGCCGCTCCTATTGGCTAGTTCCAGCCGTCGCCGCATGGGATCCAGCCGTGCCCTCCTGCCGTTGCCTCGGTCGGTGGTGGAGAGAGGGGGAGAGGTGATGAGAGGGAGTGAGGTGACGAGGGAAAGAGTGGAGTCACTCGCTCTTTTCTGATGAGGTGTGATGGCTCTTTTCTGATGAGTGATGGCTTCGCCTTGTTGCAGTAGTTTGAGTGTTGCTGCTGCTAGTATTTACTGCTTTTGAGTTTTTTTCTTTTAATCTTTTGTTTGCGTCCATGTTAAGTCCTATCTTCTACCTTTTAGTTCGTCCAAATCATGCGAGTCTACAAATTTATTGTCATAGAAGTGTAGAAATTGTGTTTTGCATGACAGCAGCCGCCGCTCTTCTCTCTGAGCCGCGTGTAGATCGTAGAAGTCATTTTGATGCATCCGCTTCTCTAGCCACCGCCCCGAGCTTCTAGGGCCGTTGCGCTCCTCCTGCACCTTGTGTACTGCACCGCCGCCGTCTTGGGCTTCGATCTGCGCCGTCATGCTTTTATTTATTTTTCTTTGGCTTGATTTGACAATTTTTCCAAGAGTAGTACGCTACGACGACATTATCAAAACTTGGACTTCGGATTTTTACTATTTTAGTGACAACTCTTTTTAAATGCAATGCTATTGCATGTGCATGTGTTTTGCATTTGACGGGGGTGTTAAGGGTATTAGAGATATAATAGGATTGTTTCAGTTGTTTCTTTATATGCTTGGATTTCCTTATCCGTATATGGTATATTCCCCTGTAACTTCCCCTGTACTTCCTATATATATTACCTATTGAGGCTCTTCAATATACACAATATTCATAACAGATATATTGAAAAAATGGATATGGAAGACTGTACTCTTACTGAGTCTAGGGAAGAGGAACATGATGAGATGATGCTGCATCTTTTGCCGGCATTATATTCACCTACCAGAACCAAAACTCCATGTCATACATCAAAACTTATTGGAGCAGAATATATTTGTGAACTTCTGGAAGGTCATCGGAGCCAATGCTATAACAACCTTAGAATGGAACCCCACATTTTCCAAGCTCTTTCAGGTTACCTTAGGTCAAAAAATCTTATAAAAATACAAGAGGTGTTACCGTAGAAGAGCAATGAGGCATGTTCATGTACATGCCTGCACGGAATGCTAGTTCTCGAGCATTGACCGGCATATTTCAGCATAGTGCTGAGACTGTCCACAGACATCTTGGGGCATGTTTTGAGGCGATCATCTCTGACCTATGAATTTATCAAGCCTCCATCCATTGAGACTCACTGAAAAATATCATCAAATCCACAATTTTGGCCTTACTTTGAGGTACATGTAGTCCATGGCTTTATAATTTTGTTTCTATCCTCTTCTTACTTTGAGGTATGAAAATAAGAGCTTCCCATTATTTGAATCATTAGATCTCTTGTATAAAGGTAAGTTATACCTTTCTCAAAACTATCTCAAGAGAGATGTTGTCTATGTTTAAAACTCACTTGATGTCTTAATAGGACAATTTGCAGAAGGATAACATTGCTTCACTTCTAGTCAACCTCCTCATGTTGCAAATACAAGCTTTAATGTTGGATGCAAGAACAACAAACTTTCAAGCACCACTAGAAAACACCCACGAGATGAAAGTCGAAGAGAGAACAACATGAATACCCCTTGAAGAATGGATGAATTCGAAAGGCAAGGTTTGGAGATCAACATAGAAGATGAAGAGAACTCTATGTACTCGCGTCAAAGAAAGGATGACATTGCAAGGGCTTTGGAGAATGAACTTGTACAAGATCACCATAACGAACATTGCATGATGAAGCTTATGACACAGATCAACAAGTACAAAGAAGTGATGACCATGCAAATTCAAAAACTGGGATTGCTGGATCACAAAGAGGAAGACCTACGAAACAAAAGGGTACAACATCAGCACCACGCATTGAAGAAACCATGGTGGCTTATTTTGATTTCAGAAAAGAACAAGCTAGCACGAAAGAGCGAGCCTCAAAGCAAGGAAATGAATACTCAATATCAAGATGCTTTGAAGTGTTGCATGCCATGAATGATGTATCAGATGAGATCAAGATCATTGCCTCTGATGTTTTCAAGGATGCAACAAACCGGGAGATATTTCTATCCTATGAGCCAAGATTGCGTGGTTTGTGGTTGAAGGAAGCAAACAAGCTTGGAAATTGACTGTCCTGACATCACAAATAGTGATTCTGGAGCTTCAGTTATGTTGATAATTGAGAGTTGAGACAATTTGTGATAGACCTATATGTTTGTGTGGATGCATATTTCTTATTTTGTTTCTGAATTCTCATCGAGATCTATTTGTGCTCTGCAACGTGATTATGCAAGGCTGCTAAGTTCTCTGCAGTTTTCTCATCCATATAATCACAGGAGAGTTGGTTCATGTTGCCTTTGGATGTTAGGACCTGCCCAGAAAATTTGTTATATGAAAAGGTCAACAAGGTTTCCCAATATCTGAAGGAATAGCCCCTGTTATGTCGTTTGACCCGAGAACTAGGTGCTCCAAATTTTTAGACAGGTTAGCCACTGAACTAGGCAAGTCTCCATGTAGCATGTTTCCATGCAAGTTTATCCTTGCAAGTTCCGTGCAATTCATTAACGAGGAGAGGAAAGCCCAGTCTGCAGCTTCTAATCTGTTCGAGAACAGATTTACAAGCTAAGTTTACCCAAACAGCATTTTACAGGGGAAAAAATCTGGTTGTATTCGAAGGGTTTTATTGTGCCCAGGAAAATACCGTTGGAAACATTTTACATTTGAAAAAAAAGTCACAAAGCTCCCAAGCAGGGCCTTCAAAGAAAATCGGAGGGGGATTAGTGGGGGTAGTAGGGGAAGGGAAACCATCTCCGGAAGGCCGGAGCTAGAGGTGGAGCCGAGGGACGGCGCAGCAGCGGCCGGAGGCAAGCTGTCCGGTGGCTGGAGGCGCAGGAGCCGGTAGCAGCGCGTAGGCGGTAGTGGTCAGCAGAGGCCGAAGGCACAGGATACCAAGGCCGGGGCCGGGGCAGGAGGCTGCGGCGCCGGAGGCCATGAGCTGGGCTGAACCGAGGGAGCTAGAGGAGGAGCTCGGCTTGGGGGACTGAAGAAAAGGAAGAAGATAAGGCAGGAGAAAGGAGTGCTAACTAGGCTAACAGTAATGGCTAGAGGATAGTGGCGTGACTAGATCACTAGAAGTGAGTTGTGTGTGCGTGTGTTTTGTATAGTAGGTGTTACGTAGGGTGATTAGCAAGTATATTTAATTAAGGTAGATTAATTAGTGTAAGAAAATTATGTAGAATTAATTAGAGAAAGAAATTACTTAGGCAAGTGATTGATTAGATGAGTGATTAATTAATAAAGGTGAGTAGTTAGTGTAGATAATTAGTATAAATGATTATCATAGATTAATTAGTGTAAATAAATAGGGTATTAATTAGCGAGAATAATTAGTGTAGCTACTATAGGATTAATTAATGGAAGATTAATTAGCAGGTGGTCAGTAAAAACAATCAGCCGAGTGAACAGAGAGAAGGGAATGGCTACGAAGTCTTCGGCCGAACAGAGAAAGGAAATGGGAGGTGAGAGAGAGAGAGAGAGAGAGGAGAGAGAATGAGCGCGTACGATAAATTTTTTCATCGTGAATATTCAATCCTGAGCCTTCCATTGAATACTAAATTACTAAATAAAAATTTTGCTAATCATGTTAAACTGCAAAATACTACTAATCAGTATTTATAATTGTTTAAAAATAAATTAAGAGTCATTCGTAGGCTAAAACTTGTATGTGAACGATTAAATTCACATATTATTGTCTAGATCGTTTTGGTGCGTGTTTAAATACTCAGATAATTTTGTTAGTCACATAAAAATTGTAGAAAACCACTCATGATTATTCTAGATTATCCAAAACAAATTAATTGGGTTTAGAGGATTTTGAACAGTATGTGATGATCTAGAATAGTATGCGATGATTTAAAATTGTGCATGAAGATTTAAATAGCATTTAAATTGTAAAATCCGAAGTTGACTAAGGGGGTGATCGGAACAGCGATGACTTTTGGCTTTTGCTGAAAAAACACATGGTGATTGAAAAACACAGAATCGAGTTGTATGTTAGGCATAATTAAATTTTAAAAAATGTAAAAATAAAAACGGCTCGCTAGTCTAGTGCGGACAATGCAAAGGAATATGAGAAAAAAAACGGAACGCAAAAAAACCAAAAAACAAAAAAAATTTCACTACGTGACAAAAGTGCTACTGATGTTTTACGTCATTTGCTCACGATGTTTCCGTCACTAAACAGTAAAAAAACTCCAAACTGATCGGGGCCTAAATTATTTTCAGGATTAGCACGAGCACGCGTGGGACATAGAGAGAACGGGAAAATGTGAAAATAATCTGAGACATTATAAATAAATTAATCTATGATAAAATCATTAAATTAGATAAATAATCTATTGCGTTAAAAATAATTTAATTATAATAAAATAACTAAATTAAACAATACCCGGCAAATGCCACCCTTAAAAGTGGACTGGCTAGAGTCCATTATTAACGAACATGCGTTTGATATAAATAGGAGTGGTCCCCGAGTTATTTAAAGGGGTAGATTAGTGCGTGCACACCTGTGTAAAGTTGATCAGACATAATTGCATGCGTACAATTGCATAAGACCTAGTTGCATGTGTGAAATTGGATAAGAATATTTCTATAGATATAATTGTATGTGTATATATTTATTCGCATTTGAATCATACATTACCTAAATGAATACAATGCTGATTATACCACTTAAATAAACCACACACACCTAACACTAGTAAAATAGCGCCAAGCGGCAAGTATAGGATAGAAGTTAATTACTACAATCAATTTACTTGGCCAAGGCATCACCCTAGGAACACAAACACACCAGCATGTTGCATTTTATTATGTTTCCATAAATTTAGTTGTAGCCTACTTATCAAATACAGGCAACGATCTGAGTCATGGGATGGACTTCACTCAATCTTGCCTAAGTCTGAATTTGTATTAAATTCCAGGCTCTTCTCCTTTGATCACCCTAACTAGTTATTTTACTTGATAAAAACTAAATTCTTGCAATGTATATTATTATGTACATTAAAAATATATTTCAAAATAAATTCGGATAATGAGATAAGAAAAGAGATAAGATGATGAGATGAGATAAGAGATTGTGATAAGAGATGAAAAAGAGTATATTAGGTGGGTAAGGGGTGCCCTGGTCAGGAAAGAGAGGGAAGGCGGGACTCTCTATATATGGATAGAATATATGGATCAACAAACTCTCACTTAGAAAGAGGCCGTACTTAAGTACCTGCCATATTACTGTCTTCAATGGGCAAAAAATGTTACCCTGTTATGTTATTATTCTCTCAACAATGGGTAAGAATTATAGTGTGTGTGTGTGTGATGGAGGAACCCAGGATCAGTAGAAGAGTTCAGAAGTAGGGGATCCAAGGCGCATATATTAGCATAGGTGGAGTGTTAGGTGAAAGGATAACTGCCCCAACCAATGCTATTTGAAGTCAGTGGGTGCCGGGTGAGCATCCTAGGTCACTAGCGGAAAATAGATGAGTGGAGATTTAATAACGTAATGTGGAAAATGTTTTGTACTCTGGAATCGACACCACATCTAAGAAAATATGGGATACCTAGTTTCAAGAGAGCTCAGAGTAGCTATGGGTACAGTGACACAAGCCTCCACAGTGCTTAATAGAAATAATGAATTTATGCATGTCTCCTGAATTGAAGGCTATAGAGACCACTAGGGGCCTTTCTTCTCACCGAGTGACAAGTAGTCTTTTCAGTAATTAAAATTTGCCATCTAATTTGATAAACTAGTTTCTGGAAATGAGATGAGTTAGAAATGTGATAATGAGAAATAGACTAGTCATACCAGTGCATTTCTTTCCTATTAATGCTTACTGAATACATTTATAATCACCATTGCAAGTAAATTCCTTTGTTCGATCCCTGTCTGGCCAGGGATTGCTTCAGGTTGGACATGGGGTATTCAGACACAGACTGATAGACAATGTCGTGTGGGGACAAGGGTGAGTATATCGAAGACCTTGGCGAGTTGGACGCCTTACTCGGAGTTATGGACGAGCGAGCTGCCTTTAGTATTTAGTCTCCCGGAGTAGGGATATTTAAATTGTTGTGTTGGGTATTTGTATAATTAGAGCCTACGAAAGAACTTCTCTAGGATTGTTGTAAGTTAGGAAGTTATGTGTTCAAAGACTAATGAGAAAAGTATTGTCTCTAGTTATTGTTCCGCTGCAACACTCTGATGTGTTTATTATTCATTAGAGTGATGTTCTATCGGCTAAACAAATAATAATCCGTTGCCTAAGTGTTATTACCCTCAGCAATGGCACAGGGCGTTTGATCTCCACCATTGGTGAATATTTTCCGTTGTTCTATATTGCAATGGTACGGGGCGTCTGATCTCCACCATTGGTGGACCGCACAATTCCTGGGAGTGCCTTCCCCTGATCCTCATCATCAAGAACAAAATCAAATATGTGCAGACATACTATGAGGTGATCTCCATCCTGATGCAGCACCTTGTATTGGTCGATGGGAAGGTCAGGTCTGAAAGACCTACCCTGCTTGTTTCATGGGTAAGCACGCTTGTTTCTTTCCTTAACAAGTAGTTCTTTTGGCTTTTTTTTTTTGCTTTTTTTTATATTTCCTTGCATTGTCCAATGATACAACATTTTTTATTTTTTCAGAAATTTTTCTTTTTTTCTTTATTTTTTTTAAAAAAACTAACAGTCGTTACAGTATAATTTCAGCTAGAAACCTACAACAAAGCCCTGAGCCACTTTGAGTGGCTCCTTAGTCTGTGGTTTGTCAGGGATGCATTTCTCAATTAATCATACCTTAGCATATGTCATTTCCATTCCAAGACTCGTGAGAACTGCAGGCTTCTCTATGACACCAAGGGTCATTTCCGCCTTCAATCCATCAGGGACGAGGAGGGGTGGAAACCGTTTAAATACAAATCAAATAGTGTTCTTACCAGATTCGTATTGATGTTTTGTAAATAAATATGAATTCAAATATTCTTGAATACAAATCGAATATTGTAAACCATCTGTGATAGTGTTTTTTATAGACGATTCTAGTTACAAACTGTCTGTATTATATTTATCATAGACGGCTCACAAACCGTCTATAATAACCTTCGATTATCACGGACTCATAAATCCAGACGGTTCAAAAAATCGTATATGATGATATTTTTGAACTGTCTATGATGATGATTTCTGTAGTGATCCTCTTGTTGTACGCACTAGACCTTGCATGAGATGACGAAGGTGTACGACCCGCTGCTCCAGCTCCGATTCGGTAGCTCCGACGTGGTGGTGGTCGGGTCAGCAGCTGTGGCGGAGCAGTTCCTCCGCACCCACAATGCCAATTTCAGCAGCTGACCGCCCATCTCCGGTGGCAAGCATATGGCCCAATTTCGGCGGCAAGCACATGGCGATGCAGGTGGGTTGTGTGCTGAACATCGGCGATGTCGTGCAAGCGCTCCGGTGGCTGGACTCGTAGGGTGTGGTCGCCTGGATGAAGAAACTTCACCGCCGGTACGACGACATGATGAACGCAATCATCGGCGAGAGGGCCAGAGTTAAGCTGGCCGACGAGGAAGGTACTGGGCTTGCTTCGTGCAATGATGCATCCTAGGGTGGGGGTTTTGTGAAATTGCAATACCATAGTACCTGGGGTTATGTGTCACATATCAAAAACCCTAAATTTTGTGCAACTGCTCATTTTATAAATGTGGTTATAGCTTGAACTTATCTCTGATATGTCGTTGATAATCTATGTACCACAATTTTACTTTTGCATGTGAGCACAGCTTTAGTACAAAGAATTAGACAGCTTCACCAATAATTGTAACAGTCTTATATTTTCCCTTGCTCATCATCATCATTATTGTTATAATATTTTGGGATGTATGGTCTAAATGTTTGTCATTATTACATTTTCTTTTTAGTTCAAGCCGTGCAAGGTTCGGTCAGTCCAGTTTGGTCAGAAGGGCATTCCATATCTGAACACTTATGATGGCCATCCGCTATCCTGACCCTCTGATTAAGGCGAAACAACACAATCAAGATTGACCTGGATACCAACAAGATCGTTGACTTCGTCAAGTTTGATGTTGGCAACGTTGTTATGGTCACTGGACGAAGGAATACTGGCCGTGTTGGTGTAATTAAGAACAGGGAGAAGCATGAGGGCAGCTTTGAGATCATGTTGTTGGGAAAATTTTACGTAGTTTTAGTTTAGTAAAAGTGTTAAGGGCAGCTTTGAGCATAAGGGCAGCTTTGAGATCATGTTGTTTACATTAGTACTGTTAAAAAGTGTGGTAGAGACACATCTCTTCCAGATTTGCTTCCTTCATGTTATGATCAAGCCACAGGGTTACTCTAAATATGAAATTGTTTCTGTATTGTTTGGTATCCTTTCGTGTGTTCCAAAATGATTTGGTTTCTGGATTGTATATTCGGGTGTGGTGTACTAAAAGAAATTCAGGCAAAGGTTCTGGCGTTCAGTGGTATCTGTTGTTTTTTGTGTTTATGGAGAACCAAATAAAATTATCCTTCTAATCAAAGAATCATGTTGTTGGGAAAATTTTACATAGTTTTAGTTTAGTAAAAGGTGTACATTACTATGGACGATCATACTTCCAACTACGCGGGCAAGTTGGATATCATGTATTGCATTAATCATTGTGATTTTTGCGTAACAAGTCGTTATCATTCAATTCTTTATATGGATCAGCAGGTAGTTTTGTTTATGTTTGATCATTTTCTCTGTTTTCTGCGTAGCTAGTTTTAGTCTATAGTCTTAAGTAGGTTTAACTTCGAGTGGTATGATACCATAAGTAACAATTCTGTGATACTAAATTTGAGAGGATTTCCGTACAATTGCTGAACTAATTGTAAGTCTTTGGCCTATGGGACTCTGAAAATTGCATTTGTAGTGTAGATTCATCAATAGTGAGGACCTGAGGTCACCAACATTATGTCACGACCATTCACTATTTGTCATTGATTTTTTACTCAAGGATGTTGCCATAAGTTACAGTTGCACATCTATATAAATAAAAACAACTGGTAAGATTCAAAGTATCTCCTTCGTTTTGAGGATAAGAAAATCTCACAATAATTCTAACAAGAAAACAATCTTAGAAATTCTTACATTAATCGAGAAAAAAGGAAAGTATCTCTATCACTTATTTTAGTGAGTCCAGATTATAACGGTGCTAATTAATTAATTAATTAATTAATTATATATATATATATATATTAGGGTTGTATAGCAAATACAATTATGTTTTAATTATAAATAGTAGAGTTGTATACCAAAGATAATTGTATCATAATATCTAACCGTGTAATTGCACAAGTAAATCTGCTAGTTAAAACTAAATATCTTAAAAACATGAATACTCGACCTTCTTCTACTTAATAATCTAAATCTTTTTTTTAAAAAAAACCATGTCAAGAGAAGGGTACAGTTGAAAATGGTTGCTGAAGAAGATAGATGTCAAACCTAAGTTACAACGGCTTTCCAAATCACAGGCAGATAGTAATCATGACAAAACTTTTACATTATTTGAAACAAGAAATATCATGATGTACATAAAGCTTCACAAATTCTTGGCATGACTATACGTAAATAGTGGAAGAATTCAAGTACTTACTCAAATAATATTTCTTTTTGGGCATACGCTTGTTTCACTAACAAGATTTCAGCTGGACAAGCCTAATTGAATTTGCATCCTGGAACATACTACATTGAGAGAGTATCCATCTATTTGAAGAGGCAATTCATATTCAGGTAGATTAGGATTTGTTTTTATTATCAATCTTGCAATTCAACGATTCAAAATCTTTATACGGGCATTCCCTTCAGGATGGCGAGTTTTGCAAGGGTGGCTCTTCTCCATCTGTATGTGTGGGAATAATTCTGAAAAGAAGCCACAAACAATTAGTACTAGAAAAAAAAAGCACAAAATTAAAAATAGTGATGGATCAAGTAAGTTTACCAAACTAAATATGAGGGGTTTAGGGAAAGATATAAGTTTACCAAACTAAATCTCAGGGGTTTAGGGAAAGAATTAAGTAAGTTTACAAAACTAAATCTCAGTGGTTTAGGGAAAGAATTAAGTAAATTTACAAAAATAAATCTCAGGGGTTTAGGGAAAGAGTTAATCCTACCTTTAACAACAATGTTTAAGGGCTTCGGTGAAGTAGGCTCAACAATCTTTATAGATACCATATTTCCAAGACCTTGGGTACATTAGCTTTGGCCCTAAACATAAACATTGCAATTAATGTTAGAAGCATTGTGATTTGGCCCTGAAGATGGCAAGTAACTTCTTTCAATAGACTGGATATGTAATTACAACAAGAAGCATCAACTTAAATTAATTCAACTAGCTTAATTATTCTTGTAAAATAGCTTCTGCTAGCTTGTCCTTGTAAAACAGCTTCTACTAGCTTATCCTTGTAAAAATTGAAGGATCCAGAGACAGTGCTGATGTTACAAACCTGCTTAATAACCTTCCTCAGCATTTCCATCGAGCTATGCTAGCTCACTAATATCTACGGATGGCGTATTTCCATCCATGTCTTTGGTTTCAATAGCCTAGGGCCTGATCATAAATGATGTCAGAAGTCAAAACACATCTGTACAAATTAATGTATCATGAGAAAATTATACTACAAAAGCACTAAGGAAATGAAAAATTATACTAATGATGCTTTATATCTATCTAACCACATCATTTAATACTAGTTAGTAAGTGCACAAGTGTAACACATGTAGGCTGTTATATCCGTAAAGCACTCCGGCTCGAGTATATATCCAAAGATGACGCGGCACATGGATGGATGCTTGAATTTGTTGCTGAAATGTGGACAGAGAGAGAAATCGGAGGGTCGTACCTTCATAACGGCCGTCTAGATCTTTCCACTCGAGGTCGCCCAGTCGTTGCTGCAGGCATCTAGGGAGCGTTTTAATAGCAGGACAACCATAAATTCGAAGGATTCGGAGAGATGAGTATGCTTGCTGCCCATCCGGTAGGGATGCCAGGGTTTTGCAGTTGTCAAGCACGAGGCGTTCCAACGATGGGAGCTGTCCCGAGCGAGATTTCAGTGATTTCAGCCTACTGCAGCCAATAATATATAGCTCTCGGAGTGCATCCAGCTGGCCTGATAGGGACTGAACATTATCGCAGCCAATAATTTCTAGGGTTTGGAGGGACGGGGGAAGATTGAGAACCCCTGACAAGCTATCACACTTTCTTAGCCGTAGAGTTTCTAGGCGTGGAAGGAAGTGATCCCCGGCTGATGATGACAGCTCCGACACAGCTGTGGATGCCATGACGTCACTGCAAGACCCTTCAATTAACGCTGATTTGCCCTGCTGCTTCCCGAATATGGACTCAACCTTAGGGCAATTCCAAATATCCATTTTCTTGATAGATGCCGGGACGTCGAACACCTCCACCAAATTTTCACAGTTCGTAATCCTTACATACTCGAGACGTGGCAGGAATTGACTCCTTTCTGATGGCTCAGGAGCTTGTGCGCAACCAGTCAGACACTTGCATGCATTAATCGATAGTTTCCTCAAGGATTCCAAGCTTTGGAACTCTTTCTCTGGCCAGTGCACGAGCGCATCGCATCTATGGATTTCCAAATCTTGAAGCTGTACAAAACATGTCCATAGCGCTTGGGAAGCAGAGCCAAAGAACCAGTTGCAGCCACACAACTCCATAACTGTCAGAGGGGATCTGTGGTTCCATTTCTCGTTGCCGTTCTGCTCAATCAAACTATTATGCTCAGCCAGCGATGTTGATTCTGTGCCTTCGACCGACAATCTCAAATTGGTCAATGAAGTCGTATATCTAGCTACGCATACATATATCTGTTTGTTCCCTTCTTTTATGTCTAATACACCGAGCTTTGGTGCTTCGGGTATTATTGTCAACTCTGGGCATTTCTCAATACGAACAGTCTCAAGGTTAGGGAATGCCGGTTGTTGACCATCTGTTACTTCCATCAAACCCCAGCTCTCGAAGCTCCTTAAATCGTGTACTTCGAGTTCCTTTAATTCTGGAAATGCAGAGCATCCCGTAGTATCGTTGCCACCAATTGTAACACGGCTGCATAAACATTGCAGTTTTTCCAATCCTTCCAAATAAAGCACTTGTAGAGCTGGTAGCTGCCACAGTGGCGGAAGATTCTCAGACCCACCACAACGAAAAAGACGAATCTCAACCATGTTTCGCAGCATACCCATCCATGATGGAAAAGTGGTGCCTCCATAGAAATGAATCCTTAGAAACTGTAGCCCATCATGAGGTTCGAGACCCTCGAGCACCTTATCATCCTCACGACTAGAAGTCCACGTTAATGTCAGTCCTCTAAGTTCCTTCTTTTTTCCGAGGTTCACAGCTTTTGCGTCTGCTTCTGTCACATTCTCAAGCCGACGTAGCTCTAGTTGACCACCAAGGTTTAAATGCTGCAGCTGTCCAACATTACTACGATGGGAGCCAGTACCTGCTACAAAACATGTAAGTGTCTGCAGGGAAGTGAGTTGCCCGAGGTCTGGAGGCATGCTCTTCAACTTGGGACACCCATGAGTGTAGAGGTGACGGAGGGCAATCATATACTTTATTTTCCTTGGAAGTCGATCAAGATATTTGCAGCCAGAAAGGTTCAATGTTTGCAGATTATACAAAATGCTTATATCTTCCGGCAGTGCTTTGATTTTGCTTTTCGAGAGGTCGAGATACCTTAGGTGATGCAGATGCTTTGGTTTCAATAGGAATGCACTCTTTGATTGGTCGAGTTTTATTGCGCGCACGGAGCAGTATTTTGATAAATGTTGCAATGAATCATACACATCTTTGTGACATAGCAGTGTTTGGATAGTTGGAGATCTTTTCTTCAGAGAATAATTCAAAATGTCTTCTGGCCCATAACATGACAAAAACAAATGTCGAGCAGTATTGGGTAACCAGTCCCTTGAAACAGGTGTCTCACTTAGAGTAACACATTCTTTTTCCATAATAGACAATGCAACATCATGCATAAGATCATGGATCTTACATATATTTCTAGAACAGTACCCGTGCTCGCTTTCATCTTCGTCAAATGGGACTCGCTTCAACTCCTGAAAGAATGACCTTGAGGCCAGCTCATCAAAAACTTGTTCACCAACCTTTTCAATTAGAACTGCTTGTTGCTCTGGGATAAATCCATTTGCCATCCACAGTCGAATAAGCATTTCCACATCAATCTCGTAATCCTTAGGGAACACAGCACAGAATGCAAAGCACTGCTTCATGTGTGATGGCAAGTCATCATAACTGAGCTTGAGTATACGTAAAATCTCAGTGTCCTTGCTGTAGGCGCTGCTTTTGATTAGCACGGCCTCCCATTCTTCCTTGCTTGTCTTGGTACGCAGTACAGATCCTAGTGCTTTCGCTGCCAAGGGAGACCCAACACATCTCTCCACGAACTCATCAACCATATTAAGTAGCACCTCAGGAGCAGGCTTACTCTCTTGCGAACTGAATGCTCTTCCTTCGATAATCTCCTTTATGAATTTGTTGTCCAAAACTGTGATGTCATGGGCTTTAACTGTACCCACGAGTTGAGCAACTCCTTCACCACGGGTGGTTGTCAATACAGCGCTACCCGCGCCACCAAGTTTAAGGCAGGCCTTTAGCTTTTCCCACTTGTCAACATCCTGATTCCAGACGTCATCCAATACAAGGAGGTACCTCTTTCCACTGAGTTCTTCCCGAAGCTTCTTCAGTGCCTTCTCGCTGTCATTCTCATCGGAGCTGTTGCAAATCTTATTGGCAAGGTTACAAACGTCAAAATCATCTGACACACAGACCCACCTCTGTAGTTGGAAATGCTCGAGGACTTCAGGGTCGTTGTAAATGAGCTGAGCTAGGGTGGTCTTGCCCAACCCACCCATTCCGACGATGGGAAGGACCATGAGATCTGCAGTGCTAGCTTGATCAATGAGTATCTTGACAATCTTCTGCCTCTCTTCATCTCTAGATCTGCTGACAATATTCTCTGGGTCAACAATGATGGAATCTGTCTGCCGCCACTGCTTGGATGTCGATGCTTGCTTCTGATATTTGAACCCAAAGTCATTCATTTCAGCAACAAGGATCTCAATGGTCTGCACAATCCTGCGAAGCTTGTTGCCCATCCTGTAACGGAACACAATACGGTTGTGAGTGGGAAAGAGTTTTACTGCATCGAAGCCGAGCTTGCTGTAGTGCCCTTCTTCTTGGCTTCACGACGGAGCGCCTCGTACTTGAACTCGTCAAAGACTTCATTCGCCTCGTACGCCACCGTTTTGAGCTCCTCAAGCCAGGCCTTCGCTCCTTCTCGGTGGGTCGCCTGCTCCTCGGCGTCGGTGATGACGTCCAGGATGGCCGGCAGCTTGCGTTTGAGGATCTTGTGCTGCTCCTCCATCCCCTCCATCACCTTGTACTGCTCCAGGAGGTAGCTGGACGCCTTCTCCTTCACCATGGACACCAGCGGCCCGACCACCATGCTGGTCACCAGCTCCGCCATTGGAATGCCCAGAACTCACAGCACACGCGCAGAACACAGGAGACAAAACTGCAGGGTGGAGAAGAGAAAGATCCGAGCAAGTGCTTCTGAGGGTAACCGAAACGAATGCGAGTATGGAGTTTCTTGAGCCATGTTTGATTTGTTGCATCGGCTACTACAATATAAAATGACGTTTGTACAAGAATCTTTGTACTGTATATTCTCCTGGCAGTAAAATAATTATAGTAAAAATTAAATTTAAAATTTACGATGATATATAATAAATTTTGCTTTGTAAATCCTATTTTTTTACCGATGATCGGCAGCATCCACCGCGGTAAGATTGTCGTGAGCAGGGGCTAGCTGGAGCGCATCGTCGCGGGCGTCACGCGGAGGCAATGCGGGGCTGCGGCTGGCTGTCGGCATGTAGTGGTGCTGGCCCGGCTTCCGGAGGAGCAGCAGCTGACGCGTGCGCGCGACCCGCTCCGGAGGCGGCGGTCGGAGTCGCAGGGGATGCGGCAGTGCGGCTCGGGGACACGGCAATGCGGCGCGGCGAGGACGAGGTGGTGTTGGAAGAAACAAGGAAAATGGAAATTTTATCTTTTTCTAGGAATCTACTTCATAACTAATCTAATCTATTAGATTAAGAAGAATATATAATTTATATTTATTTTAGGTATCATAAAAGAGCTCTTGTATAAATGGTTGATCTCCTATAAATATTTTTTTGGTAGCTCTTGTATAGAGTAATTATTTATCAGCTAATGCATTATGGATCCTTCCAACTTATTGCGTTAAAAACTGGAACCACGGGGGACAAGTTCATTTTTAAATATTACAGCGTTTAACTATTTATCAGCTAATGGATCCTCCAGTTTGTGTGCAGTGTACTAGATGGCTTTGTTTAGTGTCCTTTTTTCTCTTTTCCCTAGGTATCCAAAAAAAACTGAAAATTGAGGGAAGCTTGAAACTTGCGCCATTGGTGAGGAAAACGAAAGATTCGAAATACCTGGAAAGCATTTTTAGAAAATACAAAAGGTATAGGTTCTGATAATAATCAAAGAGGTGAATGATTGTAGTGTATAGCGAAAATTTTTATATATATACAGTTACTATAACAATCAAGCAAGGCAAAGAAAAACTCACGGCGACGTGAGAAGAAAAACGAGACGGCGATGATCGAAAAGCAAGAAATCGATGTCGATTGAAAAAACACGAAACAGCGATGGCGACTGGAAACCAAAAACGAAACAACTACTAGAAAAGAAGACCCGGCGATCAGCTGAAAATAATAAACGTCGACGACTAAAAAACAAAATGATGAGATGGCGCGCAACAATTATTTATCAGCTAATGCATTAGGGCAGTCCCAATGCTTGAAATCATGACTAGTTTCTAGTCTTCTAAGACACTATGATACAAACTACAGCTTCAATCCATTGTTTCTTCGTGTGGGACCAGATCGAATCGTGACCAATCCTTTCATCCCCTTTTCTGCACATGTATTGGTTGTTTCTTCTAAGACACTAGATAAGAAATCAGGTTCGCTGCAGCGTATCTCTCACTGGTTTTCTCGCCTTGGATAATGCGTCGAAACAGTTTCTTCGTGAAGAAACAGTTTCCTTATCTGTCCTTTTTAATTACTATACCATATCATCAAAATACTTATATAGTAAATCTAATTAATGTAATAAACTACAATATTAGAACTGTCCGACTTATTGCGTTAAAAACTGGAACCACGGGGGACAAGTTCATTTTTAAATATTACAGCGTTTAACTATTTATCAGCTAATGGATCCTCCAGTTTGTTTGCAGTGTACTAGATGGCTTTGTTTAGTGTCCTTTTTTCTCTTTTCCCTAGGTATCAAAAAAAAACTGAAAATTGAGGGAAGCTTGAAACTTGCGCCATTGGTGAGGAAAACGAAAGATTCGAAACACCTCGAAAGCATTTTCAGGAAATACAAAAGGTATAGTATCGTCAATGATAATTTTAATGAGTGAATGATTGTAATTTATAGCGAAAATTTATATATATATAGTTACTATAACAAGCAAGCAAAGCAAAGAAAAGCTCACGGTGACGTGAGAAGAAAAACGAGACGACGATGATCGAAAAGCAAAAAACCGGCGTCGATTGAAAAAACACGAAACAGCGATGGCGACTGGAAACCAAAAACGAAACAACTACTAGAAAAGAAGACACGGCGATCAGCTGAAAATAATAAACGTCGACGACTAAAAAAACAAAATGATGAGATGGCGCGCAACAATTAGTAACTCAGTGATTCACACGCAGCCACCAATCAAATCTCTCATTACCACATACATGCATGCGGCAACCGCTAAAGAAAAGACGACGACGACGAAAATAAGAAGTAACTAGACGGCGCGAAACAAAGCGAGATGACGAGAAATGCGAGAGGAACGAAACGATCACAAAACACATGCAAGCGCCGCTCCTCACAAATCGCTTACTACCTGCATGCAGACTCCAAAGGAAGGAACAAACTAAGAAGCCTCCGATCAAAAGATTCTCATTGAAAAAAAACAAAAAAAAACAAAAATTACGTGCAGCAACCAGCGACTCATACACGTCAACTAGAATGGATGCTCATGTCTCATATGCATGTAGTCGCCACCAATTTTTTTCTTCAAAAATCACCGTGCATAAGAGGAACAAAAAAGAACAGACGAGTTCTCACGTGTGCTTTCACTAGTGCGCTAGTGTCTTGGGTGTATTTCCTGGCCACGCTCTCGCGGAGGGCCACGATGGAGTTACAACTCCGTGTGAGGTGGCCTCCGTGGTCGTGTACCTCGCACCAAAGCCCTATCTGA
This sequence comes from Melocanna baccifera, assembly GCA_036346265.1. NCBI lineage: Eukaryota > Viridiplantae > Streptophyta > Magnoliopsida > Poales > Poaceae > Melocanna > Melocanna baccifera. The sequence continues at coordinate 195,885 of JAYEVJ010000114.1, forward strand.
TATCCGTCCTCGCGACCCCACCCCCTTCCGCGCCTACGGCCCCTCCGACCATTGCTGCAACCCCCACAGGCATTACTTCGCCAACTCCTTCAATTCCAAAACGTGCTTAGAGCGAGCCACCTCCGCTACTTGCTGCTCAAGTCCTCCTTCGGGCCCCCGGGTGGCCTTCGCCGAGTCACGACCAGCTAGGCCTCCTTCGCCGCCATTTTGTGCCTTCCTATGCTTTGGCGTACTCTTTTATTTTATCGAAGAACTTGGTCACCGATTTTATGGGCTTTACATGGTGTACTCGTGAGTGGGTCCTTCGGAGACCTTAGATGGCCATGTTGGTTATGGCCATGTCGTTGACGTCTCTCACCTAGCAACAACCTTCATGAAGTGCCCGACGAGGCTCGCAGACTTCTCTTCCGGCTCGTCTCACCACGAAGAGCTGGTTGGCGTCAGCCCGCTCCACGTAGTTGCCTTGAAAATTATTGTACAGAAGATTCTGGATATGTTCCCATGTGTATACAGAGCCGAGGGTGACAGTGAAAAACCAGGAGAGCACTACCTCCTAGAGTGTGAGGGGTAGCCTTTTGCCTCCGTCATGTCATCCCCTCCCTCCCCCTGTTGCTTCGAATGTTGTCTCATAGATACGCAAAAATTCGCAGGGGTCCATATCGCCCTTGTACGACTCCACTGTAGGAATTTTGAAATCTTTCGGCCAGGCACACTACTTAGTTCTGCGGAAAGGGGCAACTCCAGGTCCACCTGCTTTGAGGTTCAGTATGGGTCCAGCGATCCTACGTGCCTACCATAGTTCCCTCCTCTGCTAACGCGATGGTCATCAGCTAGCCCTGGTTTTCTGGCATCTCACATATGGCTCTCCGCAAGTCCACCAACTCTTGCTGCAGTGTCCCGCAGATCATCTCAAGGGCGCCTCCACTCACATTTATTGTAGGAGGGAGGCCTCTCTTTGTTCTTCGTGTGGTGATGGCGATGACGCCGATGCCGGTGTTAGTCCTGGGGTTCCTGTTGGCCACCGCATCCTTCGTTGGTAGTACTTCCTGCCCTGTTGTCGGTGCAGTCACCGAAGGGCCTCCTTCTTTACCCATCGCTGCCTCCATTGTCGCTGCACCGCTGCGATAAGGGCAGGTCCTTCGTTGGCCACCTTTGTTGCTCTCGCTGCAGTGACCTCGGAGAAGGTGCTTCTTTTTCGCTTTGTGGTCAATGCCACCGCCTTTGTTGGGGTCGACGTCGCCACCTTCCTTAGGGTGGATGGTGTCACCTTCTTCGGTGCCATTGCTTCCAACCGCTCTTACCTTAGCTCCTAACTTCTATGCTGCTCCCCACGGATAGCGCTAATTATTGTGGTTACAGACTAAACAATAAACGAAGGAGGCTATTGGGAGGCCTCAAAGGAGCATCTCGGAGCCTTACAATTCGTAGAGACCTTGTTAGAAGTTTGTGCTACCTGAACTTATCTGAAAAAGAGAGTGCTTGGTCTCCATGATGTCCTAAGAAAACTATTTATAGCCATGGGGCTGGTTATATAAATACCCTTATTTGAGTCTATACTTATAAGTACAAAATGATATTTCTCTCCTTTAGAGTTACGCAAATACCCTTATTTTGTCCTACACGTACAGGGATAGGCACACTATTTCTTTGGTCTATTGTTCCTGTGAGAACGGCCAACTGTCTTATTGGCATAATAGGCCAACTGGATTAAGATGGGCACTCCCCCCAACACATGCATAACAAAGGTCTGCTTGCTGCAACTCTGAACAAGAAAGACCCGTACATTCAGATGAACACAGACTGCAGCACTCAGGAATATAATCGTTGGATTTAGAGCATTACGGAATTACCCACTAGTTTCTGATCTTTTCCTCCAAAGAAACGGACAAAACAAAATGGAGATGCAATTAGTAAGGGGGCAGTTGCCTTCACCGCTTCACTCCCACATTTCGCCCTTGTCAATTTTGCTTTGCCGATGACAGTACACGTGAACCCTGTCACGTGAGAGCATGTGCACTCACGTAAAGACACTCCTCAATTGCATTTAAATAATGTCCACTTGCGGTTAGGAATAATTTCTGTCGTACGCGAGGCCTAGGTAAGATAAAATATGTTTTTCAAGATCGTTGGCAGGGCAAGACCACGATTTCAAATTTGTGGGATGCATCACATGTATGTTGCTGAAGACAAGGATAAAGTGATTCATTTGCAGACCATGATTAACCGGATTCTCTTTTTTTTTTACGATTATAAAGAAGACACACATGCATACACATCTTGCACGCACACCACACATCTAGAAAGATGAAGATTAGAGTTAAATTCAGGACCTCACAAATTTTCTATTAAAAACGTACTCACGTATACGTAAAATGCATACCAATATTTAAATCCTAGGAGATAAAATTGTACACCCATAGCTTCACCAACTTGCCCCCAGAAGTGGTTCCGATTAACTAGTTTTTTCATATGATCGACGGAAGATTTGGTTAAAATGTCCAATGAATAGTACGCGATGTAATAAGATGGGAAATTACCGAATGCAAACCTTTCATATTTCCCTATACCTAACTCTTCAATGAGACTTATTTTTTTGAGGAACTTTCGTTGGTGAGTTCGCCCGAGCGATTATCTCCTAGACAGAAGAAGGATTAAATATAGAATAATGCAAGAATGAACTTAGCGAGGTAGGGGGAAAACTCATTCTTTATTTATTACTTTCCTTCTCCAAAAGATATAAAGTACTATCATTATGACCCCCCCTATTTATAGACTACAAGGTGAGGTACCCACCATAGAGCCTAGGTTTCCAAACACTCCCCTTTAGTTACTCATCCGACATATTCATACCTCATCAAAACTCTATAAAAATCCAGTGGAAAAATTTTAGGGAAATAGTGTATGATACATGTTATACTGTGTTGCACGAATTAATCTTGACCGAGAAACTTTCGAAAAACTTGTCAAGAGAAAAGGATTACAATTTACCCAATTTCATTTAATCTATAAGATTTATTCTTTGGGTACTTGATCTTCGTGATCAAGTTTTAATAGTGAGTTCGAGAAGAATCTTGCTTCTTTTATATCTACCAGTGTTCTGATGATATTTAGATCATCTACATACACTAAGATTGTACCAAATCTATTATGAGATTGTTGTATAAATACACAGGGACAATCTTCATTGTTCGTGTAGCCTTTCTTGCATAGAAAGTCACTTAAGAGATTATACCATATTATGCCTTATTGCTTAAGTCTGTATAATGATTTTCTGAGTTTCACGTTGTACAGATTCTTATTTGCTCTGTCTTGGTTCGGGACAAAGATACATTCAAATACCTTCATATAAATATCTAAATCCAAGTTTTCATAAAGGTATGTCGTTACCATATTCATCAATTTTATTTCTAAATGTAGATTTATTGCCATCGAGATTAAATATCTAAAAATAATGCCACCCATGACTGGAGAATAGATTTCTTCATAATCAAATCCTAGACGTTGAGTGAAACCTTGTGCAATGAGCCTTGTTATATCTTACAATTTCAGTTCTCTCATTTCTCTTTTAAACAAATACCCATTTATGTCCTATGGGATGCACATGTAGAGGCATACGACTTATAAGTCTAAACACCTATTTTTTATTCAAAGATAATAATTTAGTTTTTATTGTCTTTTTCTAATCCTCCCAATTTGATCTTTTCTTACATTCAGCGAGCAATACAGACTCTGGATCAAGATCGATAATTGTGGTTTTCTTTTGCAAAATAAATGTCAACATTGGCTATTGTTCTATTCATACATTCTCCAGTGTGCACATACCTTATAGCAATTTCATCATAGGTTGATTGTTCTAGTGTTTCTACTTGGTCACCGCTCTTTCTAGTTATGGGGGAAGTCCTTTTAGTTTTTCAGCTCCGATATATGCGCACATATCCATGCTAGTTTCTCCCTCTATGGGAATGTTCAAATATGTTATGCCTTTTCTTGAAGGTGTCATACTAGTATCAGGTCTCAACTGGCTCTCCTTTTGATTCCGAGGAACTTTAGTGATTAGTTGTATCAATTCCTTCTTATCCTTTTTTTACTAGGCATTCCTGGTTACTTGGGATTCGAGAGGCCAGAGTTTTCATCTTTTTATTCTGAGATCTCTGGACGGGATTATGGATACCTTCAATTTTCTTTGGTATTTCAACCCTCTCCAGTGCATTACGTGCAAGAATATGCGACTTGGTCATACTTTTTAAATCACTAAAGTAGTTAGACAGTTGATTTACTAATACCTACAAATCAATCTTCTGGACTTCCCTATTTGTTCACTATCAATAATCTTCTGGATTTCCTTATTTGCTTCACTAGTGCGTGGGTCACGTGTATGGATTCATGTAGCTTACCACGTAATTTTTCAATATTTTTCATCAAAAGGTTCATTTCCTCCCCCTAATGTCAGAAAACTATCCTCATCAAATATACTACCAGTGAAACGGACAGTATGCAAGTCTCTTGTCATGGGGTTCAAATACATGATTATGGATACTATCTCATAACCAATGTATATTCTAGACTTTCAGAAAGGGCCCATTATAGTACTCTATGATGGGGCCAACAGTTAATCGGTAATGCTTCAGTGGTAGGATAAATGTGAGTAAATTCAAACCTATTAGTGAGACTACTCAAATAAAAATGACCTCAAAATACATGTGAGTGAGATCTTGTTTTGGAGATCTCCAACTTTCGGATTTTACTTTTGTGAGGAGTTGACACCATCAAATTTATCTCCTAGCGAATTTTTTACCTCGTGGGCCGTGGGTGGGCCATGGGCTAGGAGGTAGATGGTTATACACTACGCGCGGTGTATAAGGAGCCGGTTCTTTTTGGTTTTGGTTTATGGGTGTGGTTTATAATTTTTAGGTTGTTCATGACAGAATATGTAATAAAAAAACCCGTATGTGGTTTTGACCGATATAAATGAAATCGCTACAGTATGTAATATAATTAACTTGTAAATTCCATCTTAAAAAATACTCTATTTGAAAGTAAATCACTATAGAAAAATTAAAAAATAGCTTTTAGTGGCTAGAAACAAAAGGCCGAAGGATTTCTCAGGCAAGCAGCCACACAAGCGCACGCATGACACATGGACGATGACGACATGGGGCATGGCATGAGTAATGGGACTATGGGAGATCCGTGAGACGATGGAAAATAGCTGCAATTGCGTAATTGTTCGAGACAATCACTTTCAAAAATGTTGGTAAACCAAATTAAGACAGATGAACTAAGTGTAAAAAATGGAGACTGAAGTAAAAAAAAGGGACGATTACTAGGGGATTTATCCTCTCCATATATGTTCCCCCATTTTATTTTGCGGCCAAATGTTACATATTCCTTCTTTTACTTTTTGTCTCCTCTCTAAATAATACATGTTGAGCCCTAACCTTTTGTCACCTTGTCTAGGAAGTTCTGAACATTGCAAATTTGCATTGGCCACCTGTTTGCAAATCTGACAAATGCACAGTGTAACCCGTCCACATCAGCACAGCAATCCAGCATAAATGAAACAGGCTCATTTGCCGCAAATACCTTCCTTAGATCTTCGATGTAGAGGGCAATGCTTCGCAAGAGAACAATATACATTAAGGCAGCAGTAGCAACTAGCTCAAATTGTAGAGGGCAATGCTTCACAACTTTCAAATACAAGAGGAACTCAAATTGTGCTCGTCATGTGGGTGAAATACAAGGGTGCTGATATCTACTAAGGCTACAACATAAAGTGCAAACGCCATGGCCCTTCCAGCAGGAGTAACAGAAATGGACAGAGCACACATGCAAAAAAAAGAAAAAGAACATGGTGGAATTTTTATAATCTAGTGAAAAATAACTCCATTTTATTGCTCTACCTATGTATATTACAAACCTTATAATTCACATCATCAAGCACTAGGGGCCATATACAGGTGTTTCTCAAGTTATACCATTAGAAGTTTTCCTTGTGGAACTCAAACTTGGTGTTTGTCTTGTGGGTAAAATCTGATGACAACTGCCGTAGCTGAGGCACCAGGACCGGCTCACCACAGTAGAAAACCCCTGAACCGAAATCAAATGTTAGCAGATGATGGGATCATTTGACATATTCATACTACTGTAGTCGACAAGGCAGGAATTACGTACCAACACGCTGGTTCTCATGGTTGACGGCAACATGCTTGAAGACGCTTCGCCAATTAGGCCTGGCAAAGTGAGTCTTGACGCTAGTTCCAGACAAGATATCAACACCCTTCTTTGCATGTTGAAGTTCTTGGAGCATGACAATGAGGGCGGAACGAGCATCGCCCTCCTGATACACACTTGAACAGTGGTTGTGGAGCTCAATCACTCCGTCCTTGTCCGTCTCAGCCACCTCATTCATGACCCCTCTGAACCATTCGAAGGAGCCCTCTTCTCTTGTGACCCAGTAGAAGTAGGCCCTCTTCGTCATGAATGGTCTCTTCTTTGCCTTGCTACTGCTCTCAGGTTCTGTGCCTGCCACCGATCCCCCATGCTGAATGTGGTTAAGGACATCCTTCACAATGCTGATCAGAGGGGTGGCTCCAATGCCTAGTCCAATGAGCAGTAGCACATCGTATTCCCGGTAATCTTGTGCTGGAGCACCATATGGTCCATCAATCAACAGTTTTGGGAATCTACTACATGTCAAACGAAGTTTATGATCAGATGAAAGAAAGAAAAATATTGTGCGGTACTGCATTTTGGAAACAAATTGAAGAAATTCCTTTCCACCTTGCATTGCTGTCACTGATTCCCCTGGAAAGGTCAGCTCTAAGGAGTCCACTTTCTCCTTCAGTGGGAGGCCGACATGCCTGGTTCACATTTAGGGTTTTTGTCAGTTCCATCAAGTAGAGCATTAGATACGACAAAAGAACAAACTTGACAGTTCACCATGCTTCAGAAGTCTAAGCTTTTTAACTAAAATTTTGATATATTTGGCACAAGAAATATCTAAGCACTCCCTAAAAGTAATACTGCAACACACTGTTATTGACGTGTGTAAATTCATTGTCCATAAGCTCCTAAGCCTTGTTTCAATTGGAGCTGATCAACAGACAAACCGAAGGTTAAAAGAAGCTGATTTACCTCAGAGAAGACAGTCCTAAGCCGTGAAGTCCAATCACCCCTTGTGCGAATGTGGACACTAAGATAATCATCTCCTGGCGCCGATGTAATGGAAAATGGGTGCCTGTGAGAGAACCCCATTGTGGCACTATTAGTCGTCTGCTGATTCTGTAACTAAAGTAGGGGCAATCTTTCTATTTTAAAAAACGTGTAATGTGGCTACCATTCATATGGAGACACCGCACGGCAATTTATGAAGATGTACTGCCCACTCCGATATCTGAAACCAGGTGGCTTGGACATATAGAGAGCCAACACATTCCCTGGATATACCGCAACCTGTTGAGGGCACAAAAGTTAAAGCCAAAAAAGAATGAATTCAGAGTTTTAAAAAATTTTGAGACCAATCTGCTGTTCATGGTACATCTCCAATATTGAAAGGTTTGGTACGTTTCTGCAACAGACTATATTTCCAAAGGAAAAGAAGTGACTGTTTGTAATATTCAAGTTCAAAAGGACAAACAGACAAACAATGCAAAACTAAATGTAAGAAATGGTTTAATTGGTGGTACCTTCTGAATCCTAACTGCATCATGGCTCCTAAATAACCGAAGAATGCGCTCACTTAAATATAAGAGGACAGGAACAGCGAGGTACATCCATGTCTGACAAAGACAAAAATGCACCATAAGTAACAATTTTGATTATTAGGTTTTTTATTGCCACAAGGATATAGATTTTTACCGTTTTCTTGTACCATTTCCTGCTTAGATACAAGCATGTTCCGTGGACGATGAGCAGAGTGTACACAATAACAAATAGGTGGTGGGTAAACCAAAAGGCATTGAAGCCAGTCATTTTCTTGAGGGGGTTAGTGTCCTTGAGCCTGTTACGTCGAAACCATGGCTGGGCTAATACAAAAGCTATTGCCATGAGCACAACCATGACCACACCTGTCCACCCTTCAGTTCCCTTTACAAACCACCAGTAATTTGGTGGCCTTTTGTCCCCAAAGAAAGGCTTCATTGGTTCATAGGCAGCATCACTCGCATGGAGCAGGCGAGGAAAATCACATGTCAGATGAGCCCCTGCATGCAAAGCAACACCAACTGCAACACCTGCTGCTATGACCTCGCATAACATACCTCCATCTCAGCTATATTGAGTTACAGACTCACAGTTTGCTTAATGCTAAAATATCCATCAGACAAATAGGTTTAACAAATTATTCCCATTGGCTCTCATTGATAACAAAGTGTCTGTTCACATGGAATGAAAAGCTTTCACAACATGGAGAGATCTATTGCTATGTTCAGTAATAATTGGGTCCATATGATTTTACCTTATGAAAGTTTATGTTGTCGTTGAAGGGTACAACAGCTCCAATCTGTGTCTTTGACCGAATCCAAGTGATTGTATTTCGGCAGACAGGAAGAAGGACTAGGGCCATATTGAATTTGAGGGTCTCTGCAGCACCCTTTGCAGTGGTCACACAGTAGCCCATGATGTGAAATACAGCTCGGTTACGGTATTGGATGAACTTCCAAATGAAAAGGGCAATGCAGATTGAGAGCCAGAGAGTCATAACCCAAATGCGCTTCCAGTTCTCCTCAAGAAAGTACAAGAACTCCTGCCGGTAATGTTGAAGTGGACTCATGTCCTTGCTTGATGCGAGCTTCATGCTAAGAGCTTTGCTAAGTTTGGAGCTGTGGGTGGTTGTCGACCTTGCAGCAGCTTCAGATGGTGACTGCAACAAGAGTGCCTCCAGGTCCTCTAGCTGTCAATTGTTTAGTGAGGTTAGGACATATCTTGTGTCGCAACTGTTATTGTGATGTGGATACAAACCTCAATGTAGCCCAAGTTGTTAGGGTCAAGCTCTTCCATAATGAGTGCTGTGTACTCATCAGCTCGCTCCTTGATCTTGGAAAGTTTGTTTGCTGATGCACTAAGGGCAATAATCTGCAAAAGCATGTTATCAATTGTTTAATACCTTAAATGTACAACACAAAGACATTAGATTTTCAGTTTCTAATCTCCTGACTGACCTCCTTAACCTCCTCTGCTGTGATTCTTCCGTCAGCATTCTTGTCAACCCTGCACAAAGAGATGAACGGACATTAATTGCTGTATGACATGGCTGAACACATCATAGCCATAGATAAGTTTGTTCCAATAGTTTTGCCTAAAATTTTTTGCAAGGTTACAAGGTAAATTGAGGTATGTATTTTGTAGAAATTTGGCAAATTCATCACATACAGTAGCATCTATAAAGAAGGAAACCATGAGAAAAACTAGTTAGGTTTTCAGCACAAAGTACTAACATGTCGAAGAATGTTCAAGACGGTTGTCAAAACCCTGATCACTCAGTTGCTCCCAGAAATCTTTCAGCTCCTCCTTAGTCAGCACCTCCTTCACTATCCTCTCTTCCTCGCCAATGAATCAAACACTTGCATTGCAAACTCGTCAGACCCTTCCATCCCTGCACAATCAAAAGCAAACGCTTGAAATACCATCCTTTCAAATAGTTGAGAAGTAAAGTTCACTCCAACTGCTGAAATTACCAATGCATTTCCCAAATCTTGAACGGAGCAGCAGGCCATCGACCTGTAGATGATTGAATCGTTTCTCCACGGCAGCCCAGCCGTCACTGCCAACTTTTGCAGTCACAAACTGCAGACCTCTGAGCGCCACGGCAGCACCGCTCTTGCTTCTGTCTAATCTCTTCCTCACGGTCTTTGCTACCTGCGTCTGTGGCACCTTCTTGCTTGAATTCTTCAGCTTTAGCCCGTTTGTCACCTGCCTTAGTTTTGACGACAGCTTGCCACTTCTCGATGAGGAAGGTGACACCAACGACAGGCCGTCGAACCCGCCACTGTGTGCTGAGCCGCCGTCATCAACCGCCCTGACATCTTGGATTGCCACTGAATCGCGTTGTACATCGAGGGTGATCTCAACAACCTCATCATCATCTTTGAACCTGGTGGTCTTCGGGCCTTTGTGGCTTGAACCTTCCAAATTGCCACTGTTTGGGATTAATGTTGCGGTGTTATCTTGTGACCTTCTTGAACTGCCCAGCTCCGTGGCCACCGTACCAGCTTCAATGTCAGCCATATTCCTCTCTAATTCTCAGGCCAATTTCTCCCTTTTCTCTGATCAAAGGACAAGTTAGTTAGCAACTAAGAGGAGGGAAATTTTTAGCAGCATCGCCGTGTAAATGTTATTTGTTCTTCCAACAACTAGCACACTGAAAATACATGTCCTTCAAAATACAGGATGTGCATTTCTTGTTCTATCCAAAATTCCCCAAATTAGAAAGGACCCCCAATTAGGAATACTAAAGCAAAAAAATAGTTGATATTCTGACCCTGCTGGATAAAAATCACCGGGAAAGGGGGGAATTCAAGGCTGGAAATAGTAAAACTAAAGTTACTTGCAGTTTAGTAAAAGGAAACTAAAAAACTCGCAAAAAGAAATAGCAATTCAAAGAGCAGAACGTTTGCTTTCTTCTATCAGATCCAGAGCTTATTTCCGAAGAGAAAGAAAGGAATAGTCCGCTACTCCAGCAGAGGATGACGGGGATAGCCCCCCACGGATTTACAGCATGCACAGTGCAGCAACAAAAGGGGAAAGTTTAAAACTTCTCAAAGTAAACGAGAAACTAACGAAGTACGCCCGAACTGGAATTCACACCATTCAGACCAAAATGCCTTCACCTACTCAGATCTAGAGGCTGCCGCTCTCAAGAAAATGTGGAAACACACCCAATCCTCTCAATCAATCTTCCATTTCCTGGTGCCAAAAACAGAACACAAAAAATGGAGAAGGAACAGTCTTCATTTTTTTGGAGTGAAGTAACAGGTACTGAAGAGGAAGCCAAAAGCTTACCACAGTGAACCCAAGTGGACAACAAAACAGAAAAAGCGAAAGAAAATCAAGCACAGAACAAAGAAAGAAAACAGAGAATTTCCCCCCAAAAAAAGAAAGAAAACAGATTTGAAAACAGAAACAACGGAGGGGGGGGGGGGGGGGGTTACGACTGCACCTTAAACCCTTCCAGAGATTTCAGCCACCAATTGGAACCTGGAGCATTTCCTGAATTCCACCAGAAGAAGAACGAGAAACCCAGACCTCACCAAACAGCGAAGGCGAAAAGCAAACACTAAAACATCCGATGTTTCTGGAACCGAAACGCAGGAGGGCAGCAAACAACCAATCTCGCAGGCTGTACGCCGCTGAAAGGTGTCCAAGAAAGCAAATGCAGGTGGCCTTCCTGGTAGTATTAGTTCTGCAGCTTCTGCTCCCCCATTGCAACGTGCTGGCCTTGCACGAGCGACACCGCTCGTCGCTTCAGAAAACAGCGTGTAGTGGTGGTAGGAGCTGGGCTGCTTGCTACGGTCGCTGTCTGGTAGTACGTGTAGCGCTACAGTGTGTGGGAGAGGTTGGGGCTGGACAGCTTGACACCCTAGTACTGCTGCTGTTACCGGCTAAAAGCATGTGCTCGTTGTTGTTGCTGCCACCTTCTTTGGAGTTTGGAGGTTGCCCGCAATCGCTGCTCTCTACCCGGAGTAGTGCTCGCCGTCGTCTCCACTCTACTCCGTATTTAAAGTGGAATGCACCTTTTTTAGAACTACAACTACGGCGAGGATTATTCTAGCATCTGTTCTTTTTAGAAATGCACTCAAATTTTTTTGACAGCCAACGTAATACAAATAATCAATATAAATAAAGGTTCTTGAGTGATTATATTAGGATATGATTTGACCGTTTTCTATAGCGGTCCCAGAAACATACTCTCTAAAGCAGAGTGATGTTAGAGTTATGTACATGGAGCCAATAAAGTTTATATGAATCGATCTCATAGTTTGTCTGTATGCAACACAAAAGTATAAGATTTCGAAAGAGTACTTATAGATGCTTTTCCAGAATAATAAACATATAAAAAATCACATAACACTATAACAGTTGGAACCAAACTAACAGAATAGGGCATCACCATCGGATCATCTCATCTATAGCCGTTCACTTCATCTCCCAGCCCCGACCACACCTATCTTATTCTTATCCACGGTGTGAGCAAGTTTGGAGGCCAAGGCAGCCGTGGGTGAGCGATCACGGCGACGAGCTGTGAGCCAACAGGCAGGTAGTTTGTAGACAAGCAAGGCATTAGATGGAGGGCGAGAAACTGATGCAGCAAGGGCAGACATGGTGGTGCCCGGTGACCATGGGCCGAGCGTGACTGTGGACGATGAGTAGACAATCGGTCGGGCGTGGCCAGCTAGGCCGTCGGGTAAGCCCAAATTTGTGTTTTTCTTTTGTAAAACTTGGAAAAAATTTGAAACTTCTGTGATACTTCACAAATGTGTTATGAAACTTGGCAAAAGTTCATTTGAATTTTAAAACTCCTATGAAAATTAGTTGAAATTTATTTTGAAACTTGCTGAAACTAACTTTTCAAACTCACATTTCAAAACCTTTTGAATTATCAAGTTTCATATATGAAACTCAGTGAAACAAAGTATCAATTTTGAAACTTACTTCAATTGTATGTTTGAAACTTGAGGTTTCAATTTTTGAAACCTAAAATTCATGTGAAAACTTGATGTTTCAGTTTTCAAAACTTCTTGAAACTTGCTTTTCATATGTGTTTCATTTGATTTTTATATGAAACTTGCTAAAGCATTAATGAAATCTTCTAAAACTATACCAATCAAAAGATAGCGATTGCATTTGCACTTAGAAAGTAACACACCTTTTCTTCCATCATAAACAGGCAATCGTCCATCCAATTATTGCTTGTGCGGCCTAACAAGTTCGTTGATTATGGATATATTATTTTCGCGAAACCTCGGTTCCGGATTTATAGATACCTATACTAATAAAAAGATAGTGATTGCATTTGCACTTAGAACGTATCATGTATAATGATATCTTTGAAGTATTTCACAAAATTTTTGACCCTACTTGTCTAGAATAATCCTTGGGAATATTCTACACTCAGCGCTTCCTGCAAGAGCCCAACTGTGGGATTTTACCCACCCTACCCGTAGGATTGCCTGCTCATCATCCTTCCTCTATTGCCTGCACACACACACACACACACATATCAATATGAAAATAAAACATTTACATGAATAACAGAAACATTAAACATGCATCTACATAAAACATGAATCTATATGAAACAATAATTATTCTACATAAAACATACGTCTGTGAAGTATCACATCATCACAAATCTTCTTCACCTCACGGGGGAGGAGGACGCTAGAGTCGGGGAGGAGGGCACCGAGCTGCGGAGGAGGAGGGCGCCGAGCTTGCGAGGGAGGCGGCGCAGGGCTCGGGGAAGTCGGCGATGGCTCAGGGGAGGAGGAGGGTGCCGGGCTCGGGGGGAGGAGGACGGCGTTGGGCTCAGGGAAGTCGGCGATGGCTCGGGGGAGGAGGGGTTGCCTAGATTTGGATCGAATTGAAAACAGATGTGGATCTGAGCGGCGCAAATAATATATACTGGATTATCACATATGGTTTTTAATAAAAACCGTCTGTGATGAGATGATTATCATAGATGGTTTTTTATTAAAAATCGTCTGTAATACTTCACAGACGGTTCTTGCCAAGAACCGTCTGTGATATTAACCCTATACAGACGGTTTTACAAAACTGTCTGTGAGGTTTGTCTACCAATAGTGTTTCTGTAGTAGTGAATATATGTTATGATAAATTAATAACACTGTTCTGTGCTAGAAAAAGGAGAATAGCTAAGTCTACGGAGAGTAAACATTGAAAGCGTTGTTGGCTTGTCGACATGACAAAAACATGGTGCTTCAGGGCTATAAACTCTCTATATAAAGCCATATATACCTTGATTTCTCCCTCGTTTAGGTCATTTTGTTCTCAATCTTGAATAGTACTCTTGATTCCTTAACTAGTGTTTTCCTAATTTATTGATATGTATGTTCATTCATATATCATTGTTGCTACTAACTTTAACATCGCCCCTCAGTCTTTCTTTGACATCATATGTATGGCAACGACCTAAGGCGAACCATGAGGTTAACAAAGCAAATTAAGTGTAACAGCAATTGGTACTATGAAATAAGGGTTACTTATGACTGTTTCCATAGTCTGATCATCAACTATTGAATCAATATGATATGAAGCAATGTCACCATGGCAACGGGCCATCGGATATGTGAATTATTCTTTTTATTAGAACAATCAAAATGCTACTGGCTAAACTTTGATTATTATAAAATGCTATAAAAATCGCATAATTGCAAAGGCACCACTGGTTTTGCACAAATATTTGGGTGAAATGTGTTCGAAAAACCGGCCAGGTAATTAACAAGTAGGAAAAAAAGGCCAGGCCGGCAATGCGCAGGAAATTATACTAGCTAGTGTGTTTTTTTTACTTACGAGTGAAACGATAAACTTGAGGTGTCGGTACTCTTAAAAAATAGGGAATTCGAACAAAGAACAGTTTTAATGTGAAGAATTCTGCTCGCAGATATGGTCGTTTCCCACATTAGCAGGCCCTAACTTACGCCGCAGATTAAGAAAGTATGGTCAATGGTTCAGTTACACGTGCTTAAGTAGTCAAGTTGGTGATTTTTCCCCTTTTCTTTAAACTGTCATATTTTTATACTTCCACATTTCTCTGCTCCCGAGTTAGAGTCCTAGACATGAAATGTTTCTTCAAAAAAAAAGGAGATATATATATATATATATATATATATATATATATATATATATATATATATATATATATATATATATATAATACTTTTACACCGGATGTAATTACATCCACATCTAATATACCACCTAAACAAACTTTAAATACTCCTTTATCACTTTAAGTATACTCATATACTAAATATAAGATACTCCAATATGAACCATATGAAAAAATTGTAAGAGAGTCTATAATTTTTAGCGTATTTTATAAATACCTTTATATACACACATAGAAAGGAGTATGTCTAAAAAATATGCATACCACCTCTGAAAAATTGTTCATACCACCTAGATGATCTTAAATACTCGTATACTATACGTACATACTCTCCGTTACACAAGATACTCTCTACGTTGTGAGATACGATATAGGGTGTAATTACACTCAGGTGTAGAAAAAAGGCTTCATATACACACACACTATGTATGTATGTAGACACTTTCTCTAAGAAAACGTAATATACAGCCATTCCAGCACTTGATGTGATTATATATGAAAATTCCTAGGCACTTTTGCATTATTTTCCTTTTCGTTAGAAAATGGACCTACAAAGTAAGAAAGTACAACCCTAAGGTTTTAAACCGGCCTCCACGTGCATGCAATTGCATGCGCCCGTTTAACCAACCCCGCTTTGGATCCTTTTGGTTGGACAGGGCTTTCCTTTGTAATTGCACCACAAGTTTTATTCTATATGCAGTCTCACAAAAGGGTTTAAAGTTTCTAGAGTAGGTTGGTGAGTGATCCACCACCACATGGAACCCTAGACGATGATTGTTCCATTAGTGTTTATTTACATAACAACTTTGACATGATTAAGACAAAGCATTGTTAAAAGCTACAACTACATATATATAATGTTTCGGAGGAATAGATTTGCCCATATGCTTAGCTAGCCTCCGTATACAGACAGATATGAACAAGGAATGCAAAGTTGATCATATCTGACTTTGACTCGGACTTTGGAACATCTAGGACAAATGTGATGATCGCAGTGTGTTCATATAGCAGTGTCATACTAGATACAAGAAAGAATATTGTACATAATCACTCCACGCATCGTATACACGTCTGTATGTTATGACACCATTTGATATTTATATGGCATTTTGTATCTTTTGATGAACATAGATATAAACCTCCTAAAATGCAGATCAGGGGTGCTTTTTGGTCTAAACCGATAGTTGGGAACGCCTAGCTCGCTACATGTTTTCATGGGACTAGAAAAATCGACGTTTGCAACTAACAAGGTGCTGCGCTAAGAGCAGGTCTCCACTTTATCAGGCACTCCCCACCTTCCTTCCAAGAACTTAACTAATCGAAGCCTAACATAAAGATGATGATTAGGGTTTGATTTGCTCGCCAACATGGATGCATGATTGAGTTGATTTTACACGGGAGAAAGAAAAAACGAAAAGCTAGTGCACACTGCACAATCAGCCAATCGACGAAGACTTCCCTTTGTCAATGTTTAATTTGGACATGTCAATTCAAGTCATTATGTAGAGAGGCTACGCATACGCTTCCTGGATAGCTATAATGAGGTGGAAACGCGTGGAAATACTAATGTGTAAACATATGTCTAAACGAATTACTATGCACTAGCATAGTCTTTTGGTGGGTTTATCGTTGAAACAAAGCACATGCAAATTAGTGATAGAAAATATATAACTAACAGTAGACTATTTATTATACTTCAAAAAATATACAAAGAAAATACAGTATTAAAGTCAATTGAACACGCGAACGACTTACTATTGGGCTTGATGAAGAATAGAAAGCAGCGCAAGCTCGATGCAATGCAGACTTGATGCAGTACAGGACGGAGTGAAACAGAGAAGGAGCGGTCACGCAAATGTGCTGTCCATAAACCTTATTACCGCCTCGTGCAAGTACTCTCTGCAATAATGGGTTGGAGATAGCCGCTCTCCCTTCTTCCATGTGCACGCCGAGAAGAAATGTCGACGTGGTTCGGTCGTTCGACACTCAGTACAAATTCTCTAGAGAGAAGAAAACAATTGAAGAAGAAGATGGAGTTCAGTATATTTAGCCCGGACGTCTCTAGGCCTTTTTATTGACATATTAATTACTTTCTAGTAACTGACGCCATTAAATTGAAATAATACTATCCAATAACTAGCTCCATTATTCATTGGTAACTGCTAATATTCAAAATAAATAATGATAATTAAGCAGTCTCATGACCAGTCAAAAAAAGAGAGATGATGCATTGTTTAGCAAAAATAAAATGAATTTAGTTTGCCAAGTGGCATGCCACAAGTCATAAGTCACATGATTTTCATGCGAAAATACACAAATATGCCCACGCATGTGAGTTAAGACAAAGGTAGTGATCGTTTTGGCTTTTAAAAATTTCAGCTTTTTTTTCACTATTCACTACACTATCCACTAACTCAGTTACAGTAAAAAAAAGCCAGCTATAATAAAAAAACCAAAAGCCATCGCTAAAACGATCTTCCTTCCTAAATCCATCTCCATCTATAATTCAATGAGTGGCATAGACTCCACTTTATAAATTAGTCTTCTTCACCTTAACATAGTAATATGATACTAAATCATGTACGCTTTGAAATTAAAAAAATGAACCTCACACATTGGCCTATTTTTAACAGAAACAAATTATAAAAACAGAGTAATTAAGACTGCCCAATTTTATTTTTCTTTCAAAAACCTTTTCCAATATGTACTGCTAATTGATCAGCACTTTCGAGTCTTCTTTGCGCAGTGCACGCATGGTCATGTTTGTGCGCGAGTTTTTGCGGATGCACATGTTTGCTGCATGTCAGCACTGTTGGCAGTCCATACGGCTATTGCTGAAAATTGCGGCTGTTGCAGGGCATGATTTTTTTTCCCCGATGTGTGCAGATGTTCAAGCCAAAATAGGTACTTGAGCTCTCAAAACGCAACTTGGCCACTACTTTGATGCCATGGCAGGCAGATGTATCATCAATGCACTATCATCTGAACTGTTGAACAGTACTGATGTATACAAGGACAGTAGGAATAAAGATACAGCCAACAAACTCGCTGTTCCATCACCAGGCTGATCCCCTTCAGTGGCGCAGTGCGGCTTGAGTTGCAATTCCACGCATCTCCATTCACTGGTCATACCAGCACCCGAAATTGCGTGGACGTTTGGTGTATATGGATGGCCTGGCCCAGCGCCATGTGCACTCGCTAGTTTTTGCTATCACCACTAGTGTTCCTGAAAACGGTTTAAGTGAAAGTCTCTTTCTTTCTCTCGCTTGGTCTCGACCGGTGAATGGTTGGGTTTTTTTTCCTGTCTAAGAGGGTGTTTAGAATAGTAAGCTTACAGTTTTTTTACTATATCTGACTTAATGTTTTCTATACTTGAGTTGACTTATTTGATATAATTAAATTTAAAAAAAATTAAAATAGAAAAAACACATTAACCTATCACAGACAATGCAAAGGAATACGAAAAAAGGTAAAAAAAACTCTAAAAAATGAAAAACCTAGAAAAAGATGAAATTAATGAATAGTGAAAAAAGCAGAAGACAGACGTTAAATTGAGCGGTGCCTATTGTTTTCTTAGTTAACCTTTGAGATGACCCTGTTTTCTATCTCATCAAAATATGTAGAAAATATCCAATACCGGTCGGTACGAAGCCCTGCTTACCATCCAAGATTACGAGAAGCTGTGATGACCTCGTCATGTTAGTAGTGCCAATGTTGCAGGCCGTTATATGCCATGGCTCTAGTCTCTAGAGGACAAAGCACGTTGTTGGACCAGTTGTTGTGCAAGCATGTCCCACGTAGAAAATGCAATGTCAGGACCCAAGATGACCCAACATGGCAAGACAAGCAGCGTTCTAGCTAGAACAACGTACTGGCAATCTGGCATGCAACTTCAGCTGCTACGTAGTTTAGAGCAAACTGAAACTAGTCTTGGAAACTGCTAAAGCTGTATTCGATTAACCAGTGTTCTGGATCTTGATAACAGTTTTCTACAATAACAACACAATTTCTCTAACTAATCAGCCCCTTAATTAATTTAGCACTCAATGTCAGCATGTGAATGCAACGACACATATATATGAGGTACTCATGGGAAAGGTTACATTATATCAAGCTTTCATTATAAGTTACATCAAACATTTTTATCAAGTTATATCAAACACTTGGTACATGCAACCGGAAGTTGTGGCACGCTTTGTGCCGCAACACTGGTACCATATATTGATACACATTTTTTTTAACCAAAGATAGAGGCAGTTTGTTGTGCCCAAAAGATGATCAACGCCTGACCTGAGCGGCCACGTGTGTCTTTTCTCATGTTTGTGCGGGAGTTTTTGCAGATGCACATGTTTGCTGCATGTCAGCACTGTTGGTAGTCCATACGGCTGTTGCTGAAAATTGCGGCTGTTGCAGGGCATGGTTTTTTTTCCCCGATGTGTGCAAATGTTCAAACCAAAATAGGTACTTGAGCTCTCAAATGGCAACTTGGCCACTAATTTGGTGCCATGGCACGCAGATGTATCATCAATGCATTATCATCTGAACAGTACTGATGTATGCAAGGACAGTAGGAATAAAGATACAACCAACAAACTCGCTGTTCCATCACCAGGCTGATCCCCTTCAGTGATGCTGTGCGGCGAGTAGAGATGGCAACGGGTATATATCTGTTGAGTATAGCCACTTCATATCTGCACATGACAGATATAACTTTACCTGTTACGATACCCGTACCCGCACATGAGTATAGAAACTTATCCATACCCGCACCCGTGCGGGTATTTGTACCCGATGGGTAACTCATACCCGATAGCACAAAGTGACAGGCACGGATTTCTTTTCCTACGGATTTCACACAACTGACAGGCACAAAATGAATAAGGCACAAAGTGAACAAATATGACTAAATAAAAGCAAGACATAGACCACCAAATCTTCAAGACAGAGTACATCACAGATATAGAAGTTTTTGACTCAAATATAGCAGCAGACATAGAAGTTTTTGACATGGACCGTCGGGTATATTTTACCTACAGGTATGTGGGTACGGGTAGTATACATTCGTACCCGCACCCGCTCTACCCGATGGGTAGATGTTTTTGCCCATTAGTATACCCGCGGGTGAAGATATCTTTTCATACTCACCTTCTTATCAGATAAAATTCATCAAATACTTAAATTTTGGGTACTATCATCTCTAACGGCGAGTGTTGCAATTCCACACATCTCCATTCACTGGTCATAGCAGCCCCCGAAATTGCGTGCACGTTTGGTGTATATGGATGGCCTGGCCCAGCGCCATGTGCACTCGCCAGTTTTTGCTATCACCACCAGTGTTCCAGAAAACGGTTCAAGTGAAAGCCTTTTTCTTTTTCTCTCCCTGGTCTCGACCGGTGAATGGTTGGGTTTTTATTTCGTCTAAGAGAGTATTTAGAATGAAGTTGGTTTATAATTTTTTTTATAATTAGTTTATTTTTTACTATAACTGAGTTAGCTTATTTAGTATAGTTAAATTTAAAAAATTTAAAAATAAAAATATATTAACCCATCACAGATAATACAAAGGAATACGAAAAAAAAGAAAAAAGCAGAAAATGCCTAAAAATAAAAAAACAAGAAAAAGATGAAATTAATGAATAGTGAAAAAAGTAAAAACCAGAAGCTAAATTGAACTGTGCTTAAAACTTACATTCTCGTTTCTTAGTGCGTTTCAAATATTGTGTGTTTTCTTAGTTAACCTTCGAGATGGCCCTGTTTTCTATCTCATCAAAATATGTAGAAAATATCCAATACCGGTCGGTACGAAGACCCTGCTGATTACCATCCAAGATTACGAGAAGCTGTGATGGCCTCGGCATGTTAGTAGTGCTAATGTTGCAGACAGTTATATGTCATGGCTCTAGAGGACAAAGCACATTGTTGGACCAGTTGTTGTGCAAGCATGTCCCCACGTAGAAAATGCAATGTCAGGACCCAAGATGACCCAACATGGCAGGACAAGCAGCGTTCTAGCTAGAACAACGTACTGGCAATCTGGCAAGCAACTTCAGCTGCTACGTACTTTAGAGCAAACTGAAACTAGTTTTGGAAACTGCTAAAGCTGTATTCGATTAACCAGTGTTCTGGATCTTGATAACAGTTTTCTACAATAACAACACAATTTCTCTAATTAATCAGCCCCCTTAATTAATTTAGCACTCAATGTCAGCATGTGAATGCAACGACACATATATGAGGTACTCATGGGATAAGGTTACATTATATCAAGATTTCATTATAAGTTACATCAAACATTTTTATCAAGTTATATCAAACACTTAGTACATGCAACCGGAAGTTGTGGCACGCTTTGTGCCGCAACACTGGTACCATATATTGATACACATTTTTTTACCGAAGATAGAGGAAGTTTGTTGTGCCCAAAAGATGATCAACGTCTGACCTGAGCGGCCACGTGTGTCTTTTCTCATGCGTGTCGATACTGTACTACAGGACAGCACGTATTTCTTACGCCGTCGGTGCTGACCCGAGACCGCACTAAAAAAGTTGACCTTGCTGCCTATTGCGCGGGAAACTAGCTCTCTGCTCCTGACTGACTAGACGCGCGCCATTGGCGCGTCGCAATCTCACGGCACAGATCTCTAGGTGATCCCGACCGATCAAGGTTGTGCAATCGTGGTGCGAATGCGCCATGTCGATCCTGCCATCGAGAGATCGTCTTGGGTTTGGCTAGCCGTCGTGGCGTCTGCTAATTGGGATTAAGTTAATGCCGTGGATTATGATCCGCACATGGAGGCGCGGCCTCATTTCGTCGATCCAATCGGGCAGCATCAAGCAAGCGCTCCGTGCCTCATATAAAACAAAAACAGACAGATCGAGCGTCGTCGTCCCTATCATGTTCTAGAATAATTTTAGGTAAGCTTGACTGATCTAAGCTAAATAACACGTGTGTTCCTTTTCGAGGTGTTAGACTATATTTAGTTAGTTTCTATCTCCCAGTTGGTTGAGATTATTTCCTACTTTCTAGCATCATCTCTTGCCGTGATTTACTCCAACTCCACCGGTGCTATTCCATAAACCGTGTTGGTTGATTGGCTATATATGTAACGAGTGCATCACCGTTTAATACATGGCAATTGTTTGCACTATCACGAGGTTTGTTATTTACTCACTCCATCTAAAAATATAGGGTTTGTTTTTTATTAATCTTATCCATAAACATATGACTTTTCACTGTATCTATAATAAATATCTAGTTTTATTTCGTATTTTATATATATATATATATATATATATATATATATATATACACACACATTGAATGTAGTATTTAAATATAATAATTAGGATAATCTAGTTATTGTTAATATTTTCTTAGTTTATGTGTAAAATAAAATAAATAGAGGGAGAAGCACTTAAGTGTTTTTTTTTGAAGAGAAGCCACGTAGTATATAAGCGATTTTTTTTGGATTTTTGAATCGAGGTTAGTTTGCTATATGAAGGATATAAGGTTCAATATCTGCGTGTTTTTTTTAATGAAAAACACACTACTTGGACATATCTTTTTCACGTATCACGTAATCACTTAATTTTTTGTTATCTGAGAAATTTGAAAAATAGATATGCTGTACCCACTCGGCTAAAAGTTTTTTTTTAACTAAGTTGAATTATATATATGGTACGAGATTCGTGCGCCGACAAATTTTCCCTTCCCTTCTCTCGCTACATAGATATTTCTTTCATCACGGAGGTGGTGAGACGTATAGAATGGTCCAAACATAGTTTTTTTTTAAAAAAATAGTTGAGTAAGACATAGAGATCCCAAACAAAATAGACAAGTATCCTAGGCATAGTTTTTTCCTTTTCATATTCTTTTGGGCATTTGATTCTCTCTGTTTGTTCATTCTAATATGAAGACAGTAATGGTGAGCCCTAATGACTATTAAAGATGTGCTCCAATCAAAGATGCTCAGCCAGGCGTGATTGGTAGGGTGCGTAAACTTGGGCCGGACCCCTCAGGTGCAGAATTTTTTTGGTTTCACATTACTATTACAGAAATCATCATTACAAACGATTTAAAAACTTCATCACAGACGGTTTTGTGAACCGCCTGAATTTATAGGTACAATATAGACGATTTGTGAGCCGTCTGTGATAAATACAATATAGACAGTTTGTAACTAGAATCGTCTGTGAAGAACACTATAACAGACGGCTCCAACCAAAAATCGTTTGTGATACTCACACATCACATGAGTATCACAAATAGTTCTAGCTACCAACCATCTGTGATGGACGTGTATCACATACAGTTGGTATATAGAATCGTCTGTGATACTTTCCCATCGCAGACGGTTGCTAAATAGAACCGTCTGTAATGTGTGAGTATCATAAACGGTTTTTGTTTCAAGCCGTTTGTAATAGTATTATTCACAGACGGTTTATACCACAAAACCGTCTGTGATAGTTCATTATATACCTAAATTTTTTTTCTATTTTTCAGTTAACCTCAGGAAATGTTAGCTATACATTTTGAAAATAAGCAAATACAATAGCAAAGACAGCAGATAATATTAACAAATATAGCAGAGAATATTCTATTTCTATTACAATTCACTATTACAACATCACAAAATTACAATCCACCATTACAATATCACAAGCAAACATAGCAAAGAACATTCTATTTTCATTACAAACCGAGCAACAGAGAAAAAAGAACATAAAAGAAAAAGAAATCCCAATGGAAGCTCAACCGCACCGATGAAACCTCTATGTCTAGGCCCTCTTGTCTCTGATGTAGTGCGCGAGCTAGATGTCTTTGACGCCCACTATCCCAGGCGCCGACTTGAGCGCATGATGTAGGGGTCAGGGTCGAGGAGGAGGATGGTGAGGAGACTGGAGAGATTTTGAGCGCATAAAGTAGATAGAGAATGGGTTCGGGTGAGTATTTATAGGGGAGGGAGAGGGAGAGGTGGGAGCTACGATCCGTGGGATGGGGCTGATCGGTTTCTATTGGCTAGAATTAGGTTAGGGAGTATCACGGGCCCAACGGTCAAGACCAAATTATCACAGACGATTTAAATCACAAATCGTCTGTGAAACATAATTACCACAGACGGTTTGAACCACCAACCGTCTATGATAAAGACTATATATATATATATATATATATATATATATATATATATATATATATATATCGATATAATGTAAACAATTAGTCTCAAAATATAAAATAGCAAAGTTCTATATGGTTTATATATACTCATTTGAAAGGTTTCGACAAGATCTACAACTTTGCAGTCGAGACAAACCTCAAATTTCGAAGGAAAGATCAAAAATTTTGGTAAAAACAGAAATAAAAAAACTTGTAATGCAAATTTAAGGCTAAAGATGACTAATTTTAGGGGTCTTGGAGGGCGACTGGTGCGAGCTAGTCATTTTTTTGGATTGGGCTCGCCATTAGCTTTTCAACGAGTACAAGAACATTAAAAATGGACACCGTATACAAAAGTTATGCCTGTTTTATTAAAGGTATGTCGGAATGGAATTCTACTCAAACTTAGACGGAAAATTATGAAATTTTAGAAGATTACGAGGTGGGAAACATATCACAGATGATTTTTAATACAAACCATCTGTAATAACTTCATTATCACAGACGGTTTGTATTACAAATCATCTGTGAAATATGACAAACGATTCTTACCGAGAACCGTCTGTGATATTTGGTATATTACAGACGGTTCTTGGTAAAAACTGTATGCGATACTTCACAGACGGTTCTCACCATAAACCGTCTGTGATTGTATTTAACACTGACGATTTTTGTAAATCGTTTGTGATAAGACATCTAATGTCTTTTTGTGGTAGTGCATGTTTAGGCTATTACAATAGTGTGGTGTCAGCTGTCTACAAATATTATTATATAGGATATGAGATGATGTGGAGAAGAGAGAGATCATAAAGAATTGATCCGTCTATTATGCAATAATCGACTGTAGCACGGTAAATATGACACATTGTCATAGAGAAATTGTCTATAAAGACATATAAAAAGATAACTTATTGTATGAGCCGTCTTTAGTATCGTTTATAGATGACATGGAAGATATTATAAACAGTAGTTATCTATATCATTGTACATGAGCTTAGATGTTGCATGCATAAAGCAGCCTGGCTGAGAAGCTGCAAAAAGTGCCTTGGGCCGGGCTCAGCAGGAACGCTCAATCTCTCTGTATTGTCCCGACTGGCTCTACTAATAACGTTGTTAAGCGGTGATTAGTGCATATTAAGTTGTATTAGAGTTTATTATAATGAATTAAGGTAAAATAAGGGCTATTAAAATATATTAAGATAAAATATATTACAAATAAATTCCGTTTCTCACGACACCCACCATGTATTTTAAAAGAAATATTTTGGCAGGGTTCTAGTAGAAAATATTTCAAAGGTGGCTCCACCAAATTTTTTACACTTCTAGAAAACTTATTTGGATTTTATTGGATTTGTTGGAATTTGTTTGGATTTTATTTGAAAGCACAAAGTAAGAAAACTTATTTTAACTATTTTCTAAAAGCTAAAAATAGTTTATACTATTTTTCCAGAGCTCTCCTAGATTTATAGTATTTTGTGAATTTTTAGAATTTTTCAGAGTTATTTGCATTTTATTGGATTTGTTGAAATTTATTTGGATTTTTTAGATTTTATTTGAAAGCTAAGAGAAAAAAAAATTATTTTAACTATTTTCTAAAAGCTAAAAATAGTTTATATTATTTCCCTAAGTTCTCCTAGATTTATAGTATTTTTTATGAATTTTTTGGAGTTATTTGCATTTATTGGATTTGTTGAAATTTATTTGGATTTACTAATAGGCTGATGGGCTGAAAATGATGATTTGACTGATGAGCCGGATATTTGATAAATATATCCGGGTGTAATCCGATAAAATTCCAGATAGTATCCGTATCCGTCGGATAGTTCTTTTCCGAATCCAAATCCGTATTTGAAAATAACTATTCGAATCCAACTCCGAATCCGATAATTATCCGATATGATTGTCCGAATTCGATCCGACTGGATTCGACGGTCAGTCAATCGAAAAATATCTGATCCATTTTCATCCCTACCTACCACCGTATGCACAACCGAACACCATCCCTCGGATCCCTCTAGCCTGTCCCAACCCAATCTGCGCCTACAAAACAGCCAGGCCTAAGGCCACGCATCCAACCGATCACACCATTAAAGAAAGAACCAAAGATGCTTCAAGTCGTAAGGGAACGTTTCTTTGGTGCCCACACACGTGCGCGCGATGTCCAGGTCCACTTGACCCGAGCCAGTTGATGTAAACAACATCGAGCAGCAAATTCACATGGTAAATGGGCCATTCCTGGATGCAGCATGCATGTTGTTGAGAAACCCTCGCTGGCAACCAGTCCGAGCAATTCCTCTGCTTAGAACAAGAACGAATCAATCACAAAGCGACAGAATAATAGATTGAACACAGAGAGAGGTAGAGAGAACTCCTGGTCTTTCTTTATTGCTTCATATGCATTGGATACAAAATCAGCCATATGGCTCTCTATTTATAGGGGTGGGATGAGGTGCCCATTATAGATAAAGACTCGTTTAAACGGAGAGGATCCGTTTAAACGGGGATCCTTATCTTTAGTTTCCCAATACTCCCCCTTGGGCACTCATCCGACATACTCATGCCTCATTAAAACTCCATAAAAACCCAGTGGGAAAAATTTGGAGAAAGAGTACATGATGCATGTTATGCTGCGATTGCACGAATTGTCTCATTAAAAACCTTGATCGAGAAACTTCAGAAAACTCGTCAAGGGAAAAAGAGTATAATTCACCCAACTTCATTTAGTCTTCGTGACTTTTATTCTTTGGGTACTTGATCTTCGTGATCAAGATTTACTAACGGTCTTGAGAGAATTCTCCTCTGAATTCTGCACTTCTCTAAGTCTCATCATACCGATCCTCGCACGCACCTTTCAAAGCTAGATGCGGGAGGACTTTGTGAATAAATCTGCTAGATTTTCACAAGACTTAGTATGCAATACTTTAATCTCGTCCATCTTTTGCAATTCATGAGCATAGAAGAACTTGGGGTTGATATGCTTTGTGAGATGACTCTTCACATAGCCCGCTTGTACTTGTGCAACGCAAGCGGCATTATCTTCATAGATAATTGTGGGTTTTGCACAATGTTCATTCCACATGACTCGCTGGATGTGGTGAACCATTCGGCGTAGCTGCGCATTCACGCGCGGCTTCATACAGCGCTATTATTTACGAGTGGTTCGTCGAGGTAGCTACAAGGCTTTGCTTAGACGATTTCGTGAAATTGCAGTTCCACCACACGTAAATACATAGCCTGTTTGTGACTTTGCGGTATGCAGGTCGACAGTACCCAAAGATCTGCGTAGCCAATCAAGTTCAGATCTTGATTCTTTCTCAGAGAACAATCCAAGGTCCTTGCTTCCTTGGAGATATCGGAAGATGTCCTTTATGCCCGCTAATGCCTTTTGGTGGGCTCGCACTATACCTTGCTAATAGGTTCACGGCAAAGGCAATATCCGGTCTAGTGCAGTTTGCTAAGTACATGAGTGCTCCAACTGCACTCAAGTATGGGAATTCGGTCCCGGACTTCCTCCCCTCTTCCCTAGGTCGGAAAGGATCTTTTCTTGCTGCAAAGATCTCCGATCATCGGTACTTTTGATGGGAATGCTTTCTCAAAGCCGAATCTTTCTAGCACCTTCAGGTGTAGGTCGATCGATGTACTAAGACTCCTCCAGGACATGCTCAAGCCGTAGGCCAAGCGTAACTTGGTCTTGCCCAAGTCTTTCATTTCAAACTCTGACTCCAAGTAGGAGCTTGCTTCTTTTATATCATCCATGGTCCGATGATATTCAGATCATCTACATACACTGAGATTATACAGAATCCATTCTGGGATCGCCGTATAAAAACACAAGGACAGTCTTCATTGTTTGTGTAGCCTTTCTTGCAGAAAAAGTCGCTTAAGCGATTATACCACATTCGCGGATTGCTTGATCCATACAGGGACTTTCTAAGCTTCACACTGTACAGATTTCTATTTGCTCTGTCTTGGTTCGGGAGAGGAATTCCTTCAGGGACTTTCATATAAATCTCCGAATCCAAGTTACCATAAAGATATGCAGTCACAACATCCATCAGTTTCATTTCTAAATTCAAGTTCACTGCCATTGAGATCAAGTATCTAAAGGTAATTCCACTCATGACCGGGGAGTAGGTTTCTTCATAATCAACTCCAGGACGTTGAGTGAAACCTTGTGCTACCAGCCTTGCTTTGTATCTCACTACTGCTTCTTTCATTTCTCTTTCGAACAAATACCCACTTGTGCCCTACAGGGTGCACATGGGGAGGAGTGCGGCATACGGGCCCAAACACTTCTCTTTTGTTCAGAGATAGCAATTCGGTTGCTATTGCCTTCTTCCAATCTTCCCAATCTGATCTTTTCTTACATTCAGCGAGCGATGCAGGCTCGGGATCAAGATCAATGATTGTGGCAATTTTCTTTGCGAAGTAGATATCGACATTGGCTGTTGTCCTGTTCAGGGACTCTCCCGTGTGCACATAATTTATAGCTATTTCTTCATGAGTTGCTTCTTCTCGAGCTTCATCTTGCGACGCTTCTTTCCATTGCGGTGGCAAGTCCTTTAGTTTTTCGGCTCCGATGTGTGCGCACACATCCATGCCGATGGGGATATTCAGATCCGTATGTCCTTTACAACAGTGTCATACTTGTGCCAGTCTCAACCGCTCCCTTCTCATTCGGGGACTTCGGTGATCGGCCGTGATAAGTCCTTCTTATCCTTTTTCGCCAAAGCGCCCCGGTTACTTTGGATTCGAGGAGCCGGAGTTCTCGTCCTTTATTCGAGGCCTCGGACGGGATTAGGATACCTTCAATTTTCTTTGGTATTTCGACCCTCTCCGTGCATTGCGTGCGTGCACATGCGACTTAGTCACGCTCTTCAAATCACTAAAGTGATCGGGCATTGATTTGCTAATGCTTGCAAATCGATGATCTTCTGACCTCTTTTCGTTTCACCATCATGCTGGTCATGTGCAGGAATTCCGTGGCTTCCCATGTAATTTCCGACATTTTTCATCAATGGGTTGATTTCTCCCCTAATGTCGGAAAATTATCCTCATCAAAAATGCAGATCAATAAGCTGGCAAGATGCAAATCTCCGACATGGGTTCCAAATACCGATTATGGATGCGATCTCATAACCAACGATATCCCGCTTACGGAGAGGACCCATTGCGTTATTTGTGGAGGGGGTATAGGTACATAAACCTTGCATCCAAACCTCCTGAGATGAGAATTTTTCGGTAGTGACCCTTGCGCTAGTTGCATAGGTGAATGGATGTTGTAGGCCAAAGGTCTTAAGTTGATGAGATTCGCTGCATGTAGGACTGTGTGTCCCCAATATGTAGCTGACAAATTACAATTCTGCAAGAGGGGTCGGGCAATAAATTTAATTCTCTTGATTAAAGCCTCTGCCAAACCGTTCTGGGTATGGACATTCGGTACCGAATGCTTAACTGCAATCCCCATCGCCATGCAATAATCATTAAATGCCTTTGAAGTAAATTCTCCGGCATTGTCCATTCTGATGGACTTGATGCGATGATCAAGGAACACATTTCTGATGCGAATGATCTGCGAGATCAATTTGGCGAAAGCATGGTTTCTTGTGGATAATAAACCCACATATGACCACTTTGAGGAAGCATCAATGAGCACCATGAAATACCTAAATGGCCCTGAGATGGGCTGGATAGGACCACAAATGTTTCCTGGATGCCCAGAATGCAGGACTTCATCCTTCACTTTCAGAGTGGATGGTCTAGTGATTAATTTCCCGGTGGCACATGCAGGGCACACAAAATCTTCAGGATTCGAGAAATTCTTCACATTAATATTATGCCCGTGAGAATTGTTAATTATATTTCTCATCATTCTAAGACCTGGGTGGCCTAATCTGTCGTGCCAGAGACAGAATAGTTCGAGCTTCAACACCGCCTTCAGATGTGTATACTGCAGCGCCTTAATGTTGGTATAATATAGCCACATGTGTTCATGCCATTATAAACTGAATAAATGAATGAATTATTTCAAAATCATCCAACCATTACGAGAAGACAAAAATAAAGTACCATCCATGCAAGATCTAACTTGTCCATTTAATGCAAAATAAATGACAATTAACGTCTCATGCATTCTGTGCATCAGACGGAATCAACTAGAAAGTCATTGACTTCTTCGGCTATCTTTTCAGGAGTGATGTTCTCTTCGAGAGAAATCATGGAGGTGGCTGCCTCTAGGTCGTAAGGGGGTGCTGCTGCCGGGATGGACTCAACCTCCATCATTTCAGGCAACGGCTCATGATGCTCCCCCTCAACAGCTGCAAAGTGAGCTTCAGGCTGCCCTTTGCCATTGTTCTTCTGGGCTTGGTGGGCATCAATGATATGTTGCGGTGCTTTACAGATCCGCGACCAATGCCCCCATTTGCCACACTTGAAGCAACCTTGGTTCTGCTGGCCATAGGTTTTGCCACTCTCCTTAGCCCTTTGGTCATTTGGAGTATCTGACTTGCCTTTCTGGGCAACGGCCTTACCCTTCTTCCCCCTTCTTTTCATTAAGGGCTTTCGCACCTTGTAGCTCCCAGCATTGGCTTCACGGCCAGCGGAGCTCCCCAATGGCTGAGTGACGTAATTCTTGCGGAGAAGTTCGTCCTGAGCCTCCGCTACCTGCATCATATCAATCAATTCGGCGTATTTCTTGTAGCCGTCTTGACGATAGTTGCGGGCGGATTGCACAGCATTGGGGTGAAAGGTGGACAAGGACTTCTCAATCTTCTGCTCATCTGTGATCTGCTTGCCACAGAGTTGAAGATTGGTACAAATTCTGTGCAAGGCAGAATTGTACTCCCCGACCGTCTTGAAATCGGCAAACCTCAGTCCGATCCACTCCTACTCTGCCTGAGGAAGAATGGTGTACTTTAGCCTCTCAAACCGCTTCTTGAGTGCGGTCGAGAGTGCTAGCGCGCTTTTCTCCGCCATATACTCATTCTTGAGAGTAATGCAGAGGTGGTGCCTGAGGAAATGAAGTGCCTGATCATTTTCCTCAGGTGTGGGTTTGGCGTCATGCCGTCCGCCAATCCCAATAGCTGCGCGGAGTTTTTGTCTCCAAGTACTATCTCGACATCGGATGCCCACGCCGATAGTTCTTGCCATCTTTGAGCAAGCTCCTCGAACTCCCGGTTCGTGATGCCATCATCTACATGTGATGAATGGAACATATAAGTTTACTTCTGTAAACATGCATGAAGTTATTTCTCGCAGTAAATAAATGGTACAATAGGTTCTCGTAATGTCTTATAAATTTCTATGCTTTTTCCATAATTTATCACATTTTCAGTGATTAAAAGCAATTAAATAATTACAATTAATCAAAACATAAATAATTACAGAAAATATATAAAATAATAATAGCATAACGCGTGGGCGGCGCGCCGTATGGGGCGGCGGCGGCGCCATGGAGCCACGCGCGGGAGGAGGCCAGACGGGGCGGCGGCCGCGGCGGGCAGCGCGCAGGCGGCCATGCGGGCGGCACCATGCGGGGCCGCGCAGCAGGCGCCATGCGGGCGGTGGCCGTCGCGGCGGGCGGCAGCGGAAGCGGTGGCCCGAGGGCGATGCGTGGCGGAGCGCGCCACCCGCGGCGGAGCGGCGGCGCGGCTGTTCGGCGCGGAGAAGCTGCTGGCGGCGGCGCCGAGGCTGGCGGCAGATGCCATGCGCGGCACGCGCCGAGCCGGGCGGGCAGGCGAAGGCGCAGCGCGACGCTGGGAGCCGAGGCCGATGGCGGCGAAGGCGTCGCGGCAGCGAGGCCGGTGAGGCGCGCGCCGCTCGGCGCGGCGTGGCGACGACGGCGGTGCCTGCGGCGGAGGCGGCGGTCGGTATGCGCGCACGAGGCCGAGGCCAACCAAACAGAAAAAGCAATGCAAAAGAAATTTTGTTTCTCATCTACGATGCAATCAACATCTACCCGCTTCATAATCTACCGATCGACATTGTGTCGGCGACTTGTCTACTCGCGGTAGATTAGGGCGGATTTGCATCGCTTTCTATGATGCAATCAACATCTACTCGCTTCACAATCTACCGATCGACATTGTGCCGCGACTTCAAGTCCGCTTATGTAGATTAGGGGATTTGCACCGTAGAAAACAATCTAGAACGCGAAGAAAAGCAAATTCAAAGCGATCTAGAAAAACCAATCTATTAAGTGCTTCGATGATTACCTTCGTTCACCGGAGCGATTCGTGCTGATAACGTGTTGAGAAACCCTCGCTGGCAACCAGTCCGAGCAATTCCTCTGCTTAGAACAAGAACGAATCAATCACAAAGCGACAGAATAATAGATTGAACACAGAGAGAGGTAGAGAGAACTCCTGGTCTTTCTTTATTGCTTCATATGCATTGGATACAAAATCAGCCATATGGCTCTCTATTTATAGGGGGTGGGATGAGGTGCCCATTATAGATAAAGACTCGTTTAAACGGAGAGGATCCGTTTAAACGGGGATCCTTATCTTTAGTTTCCCAATACATGTGACCTATCTGACCTCGATCAAATGCTCTGCTCCTCGGTGTGCAGGAGACAGTGCAGGCAATGCCCCTGTCCTCCGGCTGCCCCTCCAGAAGGAACAGAAATCGTGCACGAAAAGTGGTACGCATATGGCCCGAAATATTAAAAAACAAAAAACCTTCATGAGCGTACACCAAGTACTCTACAAATGCACAGATGCCAGGCCGGTCAATTGAAGAATCAAAATGTTTATTCCGTTCCCCTCGAAAGGAAGAGACGAAAATTCGCGCTTAATTAGCTTGGTCATGGTTTTAGGATTTTGATTAGTGTGCGGTTGTCAAGTAAATACTTTGGGATCTTATGCGCTTACTTTTTTTTTAGCACGGCAGTTGGCTCATTTCACATGATTTCTGAGTGAGAACGTGGCATTATGGCCCTCAAAACTGTAGAACAAAGCAGTTACATGTTGTTTATTCAATTTACGCTGTTGCACATCAATGAGTATACTCGGATGCAGGGCATGTTTGATATGATTGTGGTTTTTGATTTTTAGCTGAAATTTTTAAATTTTAGCTGTTTGCGATAAAGATTATAAACAGAGAGATAATTGTTTGCGATTTTAGATTATATAGATATTAGGCTTTTAATGTGTACTACAATTAATTTGTAGTCCCTGTCTTGAAAAAAATACTCTGTTTAAAAGTTAGATAGTATAGCAAAAACCAAAAGTCGTTTTTAGAAGTCGAAAAAAAACGACCCTTAGGACTCTTGAGGTTTGGTTGAAATGGTTTGAAAATGTCTGGCCCATCTTGGCCTCTGGATTAGTGTGGCTCAATTGTTTCTTACATTGTTTACTTTTTGGTTGGTCATCAAGCGTGCAAATCGACGTGTTAGAACAGGAAAGCCTTGCAGCTGGTCCATGTTCATCCAATTTTCGGGCCGATTTGTTTGTGGGATCAAAATAGCTGTTACTTAGAATAAAGCATTGTACTCAAGAGTGTATTTCCGCTGCGGACCAACGCAAGAGCACCTGGATCCCTACTACTAAATCAATGTACCTTGTTTTTTCAGCTACGATTGAAAATTTTTATTTATATTTTTTAAAATAGTAACAGACGACAAAGACATCATTACAGATAGTGTATATAGTTTTAAAGTTCCAAAACTGTTTAAAAAATTCGTTTTAAAAATCATTTTATTTATTTTAATTTTTGGATAAACTAAAAACGAAAAACCCCAAAGGAATTGGACCTACCGGCCACCAACCAAAGCTAAAGCCACGAGCGGCGGAGCCGAGCACGTGTACCCAATTCAGCTTGGATCAACTGTCAGAGCTCTTACAATATCCATAGATGCAAATTATTTTGAATGGTAGAGTTATCTGCATTGAACGGAAGAGAAGAAACCTTATTAAAAAATACTACAGCCATGAATCAAAGAATCTGTAACAAAATCGTGCGCAATCATGTAGCGAGAAAGTAAATCGGCAATAGTCATAGGATGCCTGCACCAATACAGCAATCGTAGAAAATACAGCTTCGTACCCAAGCCCAGCCAGCAAAGCTCTACATTCACGCCATTGGTTGTATCCCTGTAACGTGTAAGAAAAGGAAAAAGACAATAATTACCTATACACGTCTCCTGTTTGTGTGTATGCCATTTATAATCTTTGTTACATATTCAATTAGATGGGAAGAAACGTATACTCTGTATATTATGAGAGGGGGAGTTTCCACGCTATGTTTTTT
The DNA here is from genome assembly GCA_036346265.1 of Melocanna baccifera. Lineage (NCBI taxonomy): Eukaryota > Viridiplantae > Streptophyta > Magnoliopsida > Poales > Poaceae > Melocanna > Melocanna baccifera. Next base: position 230,138 of record JAYEVJ010000114.1, read on the forward strand.
TCAAATAAGCCTCCGTATTTCGGTAATTATATATAAACCCTTGATTCTTCCAAAAAGATCCCTACCACCTCGTTTTTTGCCAAAAAATCCCTCCGCTCCTTCAAAATTATGTCCAGACCCTTAGTTTTTTCATGGATACCCCTCCTTTTTCCTAGATAACGCCTCGCGATTTCTTTGAAATTACGCACGGGTACTTTTTATGGTTTCTTTGAAATTACGCATAGATCCTTTTTAGGTTTATTTGAAATTACATATGAATACTTTTTACGCAAAAAAAACCTAGAGCTTCCTTCATAAGGCAGTATTATTCTGTCAACGTGGAGAGGTCCATGTCACTGCACAGGCAAAACCAAAAGATCATGACGCTGATCAGCTGATGTTCTCGGATGATCATGACACTGGAGCTGCATATCGTAGGCCCGATGGTTCCGGTGTGTCCGATGCCAACGGCACCGTTTTGCGTTTAAAGATCTGGGACCGTTTGATCCCTGATTACAGAGGAAGAGAATGTTGCTGATTTATATACTCGAATCGCTGATTGTATATATAAATCAGCAAAACATTTGTTTAACAATCATTGAAAAACTTTGAATCCGTGTATATTTTTTTCAAAGGTATGTATTTAATTTGAATTGCTGAGATAGGTATATATCCTCAAGCTAAAATTTTGGAAAAACATACCTAAATTTAGGTTGAATGATATAAAAGTACTTTTATGATAAATCTAGTAATATTATTTCAACACGGCAAATCTAAATACTTTTATATATATATTAGCAATCAAAGTTATAAAAGGTTAACTGCGCGCATTGTAAAACCATCTTAAAAAAAGAACTTAGGAAGTACCACGATGACAATAACGTATTTTTATAGCGAACAACGACCATAACATACTCAAGACATTTGCAAGAACATTGATTTTCAACCAATCTTAAAGCAAAGAATTTAGGATTAAGTTGTTGTCATGCATACAAGTCATGGAAACCTAGAGTGCATTCGTAAAGAAGCACCGATACACATTGTATGCAACGGTGGTCACAGCGGGTCGCTATATCATGTTGCAACCTTGCACAATAATGCACTCATCTGGGCCTACTATACATGATCAGTTCCCGTGTCGTTTCACCAAGATTTCCCGTGTCGCTGCCGGCCAGGCTTCCCACCAAACGATGGAGGAAGGCTTCTCGCATCCGATGACGATGACGATATCGCAACGAATCCCGCGGACGGTGGGGGAGAAGGGACCTTGGTATCTTGTGGTCGCCCATTAATTGGCATCACTTTCAGAAAAATTTAATCCACACCTGGAGTAGCCCAACTACACAAGCAATAAGAATATATGTGATGACAAGAACGTCTCGTCATTTACTGGTGAGAGAAGACGGTACGTAGCAAAGCTCAAGGATTCCTTGCTACAAATGGCATCAGCATGCAGTTCCATATATCGATGGCAATTCCCCCCGCGGGGAATATCTTCATGGGGGGCGGAGCCGGGGGCTAATATCCCCCCGCGGGGGGAACGGGGCGAGGCCCTGTTATCTAGCAGGGCGGGGACGGGGGTCATCCTTGCCCCGCGGGGGTCCTCGTGTCCCACGGGGACCCGACGGAAATAAAATAAATATATTTAATAATATATTATAATTTTTTAATATAAGAGATTGTATTCTTTTCTTGTATATTTAGACTAAAATTTAAATTTATATGTTAGAATATATATTTTGAAACTATATTTTTTCAAATATACCTAACTAATTATAAATTAATAAATAAAATCAAATTATTATTTTTTAAAAACAAATTTATTCTTTTTATCCCCGTAAATCGGGTCCCATGGGACCGGGACTGGGACTTTTGCCCCTCGGCTTAACGGGGAGGGTGGGGTCGGCTCGCGGGGTGGGGCGGGGCCGCGAGGCTTCCCCGCGACCCCCCCTGCCATCCCTAGCTCACATGATCAAACCTGTACTACAAGATGTTTCAAATGAAGATGGCGTGCTTCGAGTCGTTGCACGATTGTCTCGTAGCGCACCATGGCTTACGGGCCACATCACAGGTTTCATCCAAAGATCTTGGTGATGTTCTTGTGCACTATAGCCATGCCTTAGAGCTATACTCAGGTTAGTAATCGTTTTGCTCGTTCACACTCTACTATAAGCGCTAAGTTTGGGGACGTCCTTTGGTGCTTATACGACATGGCGGGGTACATCGTGTAACCGTTGGACCCCACATTTATCACGTTGCACCCTACTATGAGGTCACGGAGGTTTTACCCACATTTCGTTTGTGCTATCACCACAATAGATGGCTCACATATCCCGATTACTGTTACAAATGAATCTAGAGTTATCCATATAAACCGCCACGGTTACACAAGCCAGAATGTCACGGCCGTGTGCGACTTTGACATAAGGTTCATGCTCGTGATTGCTAGATGGCCAGGATCGGCTCACAACACGTAGATCCTCTTTGACACCTTGGCTAGCTTCCTCCATTTGTTTTCGCACCCGCCTCTAGGTGAGATCACGTCTGCATATTCAGCTCATGGGTATGACGTACAGAAACACCCGTTATTATTTTACCGAGTTTGGCATAGGTGCAAGGCCACGTGGCCTATGCTTCAACTACCATCATTTGTTGCCACATAAAGTTACCGAATGTGCGTTCGGCATGTCCAAGACAAAATGGCTCATTCTTAACAACATCAATTCATACTCATCACGGCGGCAAACAAATAATATCCACTACAATGGCGCTGCACAATTTCATAATTGAAGTTACGTTCACACACCAAGATTTCAAAGATCCCACACTAAGACGTGGATCTACGATCAACGAACCCGATAGCACAAACTATCCGACGGAGACGGAACAAAACAGAGATGCAATTATAGAGCATGCTCGCGACGTCATTCCATACGGGCTTATCATCAGACCTTCACGCAATTGATCTATTTGCGTGCACCTACGATTAGTCTGCCGGCTTACAAGTGTATAGCTAGGTGTATCATGTATGTGTACGCGTGTGCCTACTTGCCAGCCTACTTTTCCGATTGTACGGCTACATTGACGTCGTTGTGTGTACATGGCTGTGTATACCTGGTTGTATGAAGTTATGCATCATGTAACCAAACGCGCATTGGCCACGCGGTGTCCTCGGAATAAATGAGTACGAGCTACGCGCATTGTATTTCCGGAATGGCAGTTCGCTGTCCTCTTCGAGTAAAAAAAATCGGCAATAAGTCATAAGCCCATCGTTAAAAAAAAACACAGCTGCCTCGATGTCACGTCCGAAAAGAATGGCCCCAATGCCTTAGGGCATCCACAGTGTATGAAAATAGAAGGTCTTAAGTCACCTTAAGATCGACCTTATACATTACAGGGTCGACCTTAAACATGTTATAAACAAAAAAGGCTTAAGACCAGTCCTCAAGTTAAAGACCTGACCATAAGCATTAAAATATATTTTTTCTTTTGAATCTTGTGTCCTCTCTCCTCCCACCAGCCAATCACCGTGGCATGAGGGATATTAGGTGGGACCCTCCTTAAGGCCGAGCGGTAGCCTTAAACATAACAGAGTCGACCTTAACAATTAGGTGGGACCCACCTTAAGACCCATTGTGATATATACACTGGAGATGCCCTTATTGTGGGTCAAGCTGGGCCATGTAGCCGGTGGGCCGTGTAAGGCGAGAGAGCTTCGATGAGATCGTGATCGTCTTTGTAGTTCACCCCAATTCAATTATACCGTTCTATGATTCTATCCCTCCACCAGTTCTTCTATTCTTCGTCCTCTCCAAGATTTCCTCAGCTCTCATCTAAAAAAGAGATTTCCTCAGCTCTCACCTAAAAAAGAGATTTCCTCAATTCTCATCTCAAGAGAGAGAGAGAAAGAAAGAAAAATATTTCCTCAACTCTTCCCCAATCTCTCCAATTCCTAGTGTGTTCGTAGCACGGCGACGGCCGACCGAGCGGCGGGCGGCGGGTGACTGGTGAGACCCTCTACCCCTCTATCGATAGAGCACAACACACTCTTCCCTTCCCCGCGTCCCGCCACTCGTCGATTCCATCCCATCTCGCAACACAGCGCAGCGCCTCCCTTCCCCTTCTCTTCCCCCTGGCTCCGGATGCTAGCCTGCTGCCCTAGTGCCTCCGGCTAACCCTAGCGCCGCAGACGCTGCCGCTGCTCGTCCCCTGCAGACGCCGCTGCTGCTCAACTTCTCAGATCGGTTGCCGACGCTGCCGCTGCTCCCTCTTCTGTTAGCCCAGAAAAAAATTCAAAACACACACTTCTGGATACAATGAACACAAAGGAAAAACACACGCACAGGTAGTATTCTTTCTTGTTGTTCACTGCTCAAACACTACAGCGTTTTCTTCTCTTACTTATACAATGCATGAACACGTTGTGGCCATTGCAGTTTCCTACATGAAGCCCTTAATTACTTACATGCAGCCCTTAATTACTCTAAATACTGCTAACAGCCATGCATTCAACTGAGAAACAGAAAACACACAAGATCATTAAATCACGCCAACATGCAACGTTACTAGCTGACGGTGAACTAAATACTAGCACTTACATGCATGCATAATTAAAGATTTCTAGCTAACGTGCACAGGATTACTAACAATCACCCCTTAATCTCTGCGCACGTTCTTTGACGCCAATCAGAGCTCGTTGGTCTTCAGTTGTCAATTCTTCAAGATGAAGTCCGATCTCCGACGTATCTCTAAGGAGTTTTGTCTTCTTCTTGTTGATCATGCCGCCAGTGACATAATTTGCTGGCGTCTTTCACTTCTTCACCGTCGGTGACACATCTTACCGACGACTTTGACTTCTTCCTCAGCTCTAATTGTCTTTCACTGATGACACAACTTGACGGCGACGGAGACTCTTATCAGAGCACACATGAGAACTTGGACACAACTACAAGGACTCACACACACATTACATCATGCACTGACACATCTACGTGCACGAGCACGATACGACTATGCGCATGTATGTAACATACCTCCTACGTGCACGACCAAATAAATGACACATGCAACACACCTACTGTGCCAAATGACTCAAAAAATAAAATTGTGCATTAATACTCGTACACGAACTCAACTAAATTGCACCAAATAAAAATGAAGACTTCTTGTTGGATTTAAAGCAGCGCTGGCTCATCCTCTGCACCCACTGGAGTAAGAAGAGCCACCTCCTTCTTCAGCTCGCGGCACTCCCTTGCAAAATATCCGTAGTCCTGGCAGTTGTAGCAACGTACCTTCGCCTTGTCAAAGGCGTTCTTCTTCTTGCCGAAGCCATAACTCTTCTTGGATTGGGCCTCCCACTCACTCCTTGTCAATAGTAGGTGCTGATCCCCTGCACCTATAGCATGAGATGTCCATCGTTCTTCATGTGCCTTTAAGCGGCTGATCAACTCTTTGATTGTCATTGTCCTAAGGTCACCAAACTGCTCGATTGGAGAGACTACCGGTAGATACTTAGCGGGAACTGCACGAAGAAATTTTCTTACCGCGTAGCTCTCCTCCATCTTGTCACTGAGCCCTCTGATTTTGTTGACAATTGTTGTCAACCGAATGGCGAAGTCATCAATCGACTCCTTCATATGCAACACTTCAAACTCGGATTTGAGGGTCTGTACCTTAGCTTCCTTCACGCGATCGGCTCCCATGTGCATGGTCTTCAACGCCTTCCACGCGGCTTTGGCTGTCTCTTTTTTAGCCAACAGGAGGAGTATGTCTTCAGGAATACCTTGGTAGATGGTCACCAATGCCATCTGGTCCTTGCGTGTGTCAGTGTCGCCGAGCTCGATAGCGTCCCATACGCCTTGGGCCTTCATAAACACATTCATCTTTATTGCCCACGTCGCATAGTTGCTCCTTGTGAGCACAGGATAGTGAAGCACCACAGCGGAACTCTTCTTCGTCGGTGTGCTTGCTGATGACGCCGTCGAGTCAACGATCTCCATTCTTCTTGGCATTATTTTGGGCATTCACGAGGCTCTGATACTAATTGTTAGCCCAGAAAAAAAACTCAAAACACACACTTCTGGATACAATGAACACAAAGGAAAAAACACACGCACAGGTAGTATTCTTTCTTGTTGTTCACTGCTCAAACACTGCAGCATTTTCTTCTCTTATTTATACAATGCATGAACACGTCGTGGCCGTTGCAGTTTCCTACATGAAGCCCTTAATTACTTACATGCAGCCCTTAATTAAAGATTTCTAGCTAACATGCACAGGATTACTAACATCTTTTACCTGAACTGAAACATTTGAGGTCTGTTGAACTAGAAGTTTTGAAGTGTATTATCAGCCATTGTCAACCATTGTGTTGACTGACTGTTGAGTGATATGTTGGCCCCAAATTAAGGAATAATGGAAGGCGAAAAGGGAATATGATTTAGATTATTGTCTAAAGTTGGGTGACTGCAAATGTCTTCAGTGTTGTGTGGAACGGGCGAAGATTATTGCTTGTCAAACAAAATATATAGTCCTCAATGCTAGCCATCTAATTGCTTAACATATAGGCATTAACATATATCATTTCTGTTTACATTTTATGTCTTTAATGCTGTTCTTGGTCAAGAAATCTGTATTAGTGCACAGCAGCTCTTCAATATCTGCACGGAACATCGCCAATCTCTTCCTTGGAAAGTCATCCACAAATCAACCTCATTCCTTTCGTTATCCTGCAAAACATGTGTCACTCGGCGACATGCTCCATTTTTCTTTTAGAAAACTAATTCTTCTTTATATCATTCCAACTTGATTCCCTTACATCTTTATTGTGTATGTAGTATTTTGTGTAAAAGGGGAATACAGAACTTCCAGCAGGGGTAAGGTGAGAGGATGAGGCTAGTTGGATTGACTGGTGGGATTGCGTCTGGAAAGAGCACTGTCTCCAACCTTTTCAAGGCCACCGCATCCTTGTTGTTGATGCTGACATTGTTGCCCGGGTAAGCAACCAGCCTTCATATCAAACCCACAGTTGTTTATTTCTTACATGTAAAGTTTGATCAGCATCTCAAATTTAATCTAGTTTTATTATTAGCTTGTACCAAAGATTTGTTATTTTGGTTAATCAGGATCAGACAACATTACGCAGGTTATATATCATAAGCATAGTAGGACGATAACACAAATGAAACATAGTTTTATATGGAAGGAATGAGCTGTTTGTTCAGCTCAACATCGTGTAAAGGTGCAAGGTATAAATTGTTTTTTAGATTTAATTGCTGCTTCCTTCTTTGCTAGTGGTAATTGTTAGATATGTATTATATAGTTGTGTATTTACCTTGTTGTATAAAGTGTTTTCTGCATATATGCCATATATGTATGTGTATATATATTAGCCCATTAACCTCATGATGAATACAAACGCTATTAATAACATGGTATCAAAGTCATACCTAAGGTTTCGTCATACCTAGGGTTTTGCTTGGCCGCTGCTGTTCTTCCTCAGCCGCTATCGCTTGTCATCTCCAGTGTCGCCGCTGCCTAGGGCTCCTCACCACCTGCGTTTCTTCCGTCACCGCCGTCGCTCAGTATGGATCGATCGGAGCTCGGTTAGCTTGCCGCAACTAGAGGTCAACGCCGCTCGGGATTCTGCCAACACTTGGGTCACCGCACGCCTGACGCAGGTCAAGTCCGCCGGCCTGCTCCAATCTACATAGCCGATCTTCATTCGGGCCGTCGCCGCTCGAATCTCCACCGATCCGAGTTGCTGCCGCTCAGATCTCCGTCGATCTAGGTTGCCACTGGTTGGATCTCCACCAATCTGGGTAGCCGCCACTCGGATCCACGCCTGTCCGGCATTGCCGCTGGCGTTGTCATCCACACCCGTCCGGCTGCAGCTGATCTCCATCCGGATCATCATCGCCTGCTTCGGAGCTACCACCGCCGCTGTCTAGGGAGTCGCCTACTTCGGCTGAGCGGCTTCCGCTCGGCCACTACTGCTCGTTGCCAGGTCTCCTTGCGCGCCAACCCGCTAGAGCGTCATTGTCTCTTCTACCCTTTCACTGGCGTCACCGGACTCACGAGCGACGCTGCCCGCCAAGCCGTCTGGTGCTGGTGACCCGACCGCTCGAGTCTTCTTGTTCGAGGCGGTCAGTTATATTGACTGACCGACCGAGAAAGCAAAGCCAAAAAAAGAAAAAGGAAAAGGAAAAAAAAAGAAAAAAGAAACGAAAAGAAAAAATATCTTCTTTTGCAGGCATCGTTTCTATTATTCGTCGCCCGGTGATCTTCGATGGTTTCAATTATCAGGACTGATTTTAGCACATGCGTGGTCAGCGTCTTTGAGAGTTTTTTAGTGGTGAGTTCTCTTGTTCATCTCACCCTACTCCACCTGCTAAGCCTATACTCCCGAAGGATGCTTTGAAGACGCTTGTACAAAGTTATCTGAAGCTTTTGAGGATGCTATGGAAACTTTTCAGATTTAGTATGTTACTTACAAGACATAGATCGATGAGGATGCTCGTATTTCTGCTATTCTGGTTGCTAGCATGGAAGTGCATCTCACTGGTGATGTTGTTGGTTTGGCTTCCGCACAGGCAATGTGGGTGTATCTGCGCAACCGCTACGAGCCATCCGGTGATTCCTTATACCTTGTTATTGTGTGTTAGGAGCAGTCATTGCAGTAGGGAGATGCCACTATGGACGAGTTCTATGCCCAATTGTCCGTGGTGTGGCATCAGATTGACTCTTTGGGGCTAGATATTTTCCGCACCTATCAGTGCTGTCAACAGTCTCACCTGGAGTTTCGCCACATCTACGACTTCTTGACTCGTCTCCAGGCTAAGTTTGAGCAGACCTGTACTCAGTTGCTGGCTCGCCATCATCGTGTGACTCTTTTGGAGGCCCTTGTAGCTGTTCACACTAAAGAGATTTGTCTATGTGATGCGTGTCTGCTGTCATCATCGTCGATTCCATCGGTTCTAGCGGCTTCTCCAGCTTCTACACCTGCTTTACCACCGGTTACTTCTTCACCAGTTGAGCCTCCATCAGTGACAATTGCTGTTGGTAGGGGACTCCACTGTACCTATTGCAATAGGGATGGACATGTGTAGTTTTGCTACAAGAAGAAGAATGATATTCGTCGTGGTGCTTGTCCTCCGAAGGGCACTAGAGGTTCCTTCTTTCAGTGAAGTCCTGGTGCCTCTGACACTTAGCAGATTCTCATATTGCTAGGTCGTATGGTTGCTTCTGCATCGTTCGGTTCTGCTGGTTCTATTGCTTAGTCTTCCGATAAGAGAACACTTTCTACTTCTACTTCCTCATGTATGTCACCTTGGATTCTTGATTCTAGTGCATCATTTCATATGACATCTGATTCCATCGCTCTCACTTTCATTAGTCCTTTAGTTGCTCCTATCACTGTTCAAACAATAGATAGTACCTCTCTTCTGTCACAGAATGATTTACTCTTTCAAATTCATCTTTCCATGTTCCTCCTATTTCTCATGTTCCAAAACTAATCATGCAGCTCATATCTACCGCCCACTTACTGATAATGGTTGTCATGTTATTTTCGATTCTAATTCTTGTTGTCTTAAGGATCGCTGTACGGGGACTTTGGTTGGTACTGGCCCTGGCCACCGTGAATCACGATGGCTCTGGGAGCTTGACTGGCTTCATCTTCCTTCCGCTGCCCCTATCAGTCGCCTCCACCATTGCCTCCGCATCTACTGCAGGTTCCACAACATCTTTTGCTCAGTGGCATCATAGTTTAGGATATCTTTGTGTGTCACGTATCTCCTCTTTACTTTGTTATGATCTTTTAGGGTCTATGTCTGGTTATGCTTCTCTCAATTGTCAGAGTTGTAAGCTTGGTAAACAAGTTCAACTCTCTTATCCTTCTAGCGAGTCAGTGTCTCAGCATCATTTTGATCTTGTTCATTCTGATGTATGGGGACTAGCTCCTTTCGTCTCGAAAAGAGGTCCTCGATATTATATCATTTTTATTGATGATTTTTCTCGGTATACATGGATATATTTTATGTCATCTCGTATTGAGGTTCTATTAATCTACAAGACTTTTGCCAATATGGTTCGTACTCAATTTAACTTTTCTATTCGTGTTTTTCGCGCCGATTCTACTGGGAGTACTTGTCGGGAGTTCTTCGTGGTTTTCTTACTGAGCAGGGAACTCTCTTTTAGTTTTCTTGTCCCGGTACTCATACTCAGAATGGTGTGGCTGAATGCAACCATCGCTATCTTCTTGAAACAGCTCGTACTCTTATGCTTGCTTCATACAATAGGTAATCCTGGCTGGTTTTTTTATCCATATACCAGCTGGTAACCGTCGGTTTTTCGAACACTAGTTGGAACTATTGTGTAGATTCCCATTGATATATAGCATGTGATAGATATAAAAGTGGCCCTCAAATTGCATCTGCATGTCTGTTAGTGCCTTAGATTTACACAGTTCCCCCTGATGCTGTGACATACTCACATATCATACATATATTTATTGCAAGCTTTGTACTGATTTGGAGGAATACATTTGCAGAATGTAGTGCGGAAAGGCACCAGAGGTTGGAAGAAGATTGTAAAAGCTTTTGGAAATGATATTTTATTAGAAAATGGAGAAATTGACCGATCTCACTTAGGTCAGATTGTTTTCTCGGACCCAGCAAAACGCCTAGTCCTAAACCGGTACAACATCTCATCAACTTCAATATTTCATTTTCATATGTTCTATCGATTCTAATGAATTAGCTATACTCATGAAATTCACTTTCTATTAGGGACGAGCATAAAATTTTACAAACCGAAATACTGAACCACAATGACCGATCTTGGGTGTTTCAGATGGTCAAACTGGCTAAAAGATTGGTTTTGGTTTTTTTAATGTGCATTTCGTGTTTGGTGCTTAGCTGGTTTTGGATTCCTAGACTGAACTGTCCGAGTTAGCCGACATGTTATGCCTGCTTGCATAAATACATTGATGTAGCAGTCTGATCACCATTCCCACCACCAGGCCTTGCTTATACGGCCCACTTAAATCTAGCGGAAGCGGCCTGCCCTCTCGTGATGACGGAAACTCAGGATCCTGGCGTTGGCTTGTGGTGCAGCAAGCCACGTCACAGCAAGCCAATGATTTTGTTTCCTTTTTTAGAACTAAGGATTTGTTTCTTGTGTTAAAAAGACTGTTTCCAATGGTTCAATTGTTTACTTTTGCACATTCCTCGTGTATTTACTCCGCTACAGATTCTGTAGTAGTAGTAATTCATATTCGAAGCTTTAGAATATTGATATATAGAGGTTGTCACTGCGCTTTGGCAAGTCACGGCGGCGCAAGGCGTCAGGACATCTAGGACATCTAGGTGCCCGTCATGATGAGAGTTAGATGGTGGTAATAAAAACAACAAATAATACTGTAACAGAGAGGGGGCAGCCCAGCTCATCCTAGCCAGGCCTACACGGCTATAAAGGGGGAGCGGGCAAGGGAAGCTGCTGCCCTAGCCAGCTCCCGTGCTCGCCACCCAAACTTTCTGTGCGTCTTTTTAAGGTGGGATCTACAAGTTGATTGCAATAGATACTGTACCGATTTCAGCTGTACCGACCAAAATCGTATACGACTGTCTCTCTTTGTAATCTTTCTCACGAGCAACTAGAATTCAAAAGCCATAAGCTAAAAGTCATAAGTCACAGCTCAAAAGAACCCACCCATTAACTGGTTAGCATCCGTCACTGTTGGTTTGGTCATTGCAGGTATTTCCTTTTTTATTTGATGTTAGGTTACAGTACACAGTAGAGCTGGAATCCACAGTCATCACTTGCTAATAGACAGTCATTTATAACCAGTTTCTGTCATTCTGGCTATTTGCAGTCTTCTGGCACCATATATTTCGTCTGGCATATTTTGGGAGATACTAAAACTGTGGATGAAGGGATGCAAGGTTATCATCCTTGACATCCCCCTGTTGTTTGAGACAAAGAAGGATCAATGGACAAACCCAGTCATTGTCGTATGGGTGAATCCAGAAACCCAGATAGAGAGGCTCATGTCAAGAGATGGGTGCTCTGAGGAAGAAGCTCGGAATAGGATCAACGCGCAGCTTGCACTGGACTGGAAAAAGTCGGAAGCCGACATAGTAATCAGCAATTCTGGCTCCCTAGATGACACCAAAGAACAGCTTCAAGAAAGTGCTGAGGAATGTCACTGATCCCCTAACATGGAAGGAACGCTTGAGATCTAGAGATGGCCTTTTCTCTATTGTCCTGTGTACATAGCTTCAAGAATCTGCTATGATCTTTAAATGCTTAATGTTGAAGGTTAAGCAGTGGGGGTTCTGCGTGACGTTCCTGAGTCTTGATATTGAAGGAACTGTCTCTCTAACGTCCTCCAATAGCAATTGCAGAAATTTTTTAGGGGAGCAATTGTTGAAATTTTTTAGGGGAGCAATTTTTTTAAAATTTTAGTAATGGAATAAATTTAGTAAGTGCTGAGTTGTGTTTTCGCTGCAAATGACAATGTAAATGTCTAGTTATCTATTCTGTACCTTCGAATTGCTTTGATTGGATAGTGTTTTCGGGTATGGAACTGCATGCTGATGCCATTTGTAGCAAGGAATCCTTGACTTTGCTACGTACCGTCTTCTCTCATCAGTAAATGATGAGACGTTCTTGTCGTCACATATATTCTTGTCGCTTGGGTAGCTGGGCTACTCCAGATGTGGATTAAATTTTCTGAAGGTGATGCCAATTAATGGGCGACCACGAGATACCAAGGTCGCAGCCATCTTCTCCCCCATCGTCCACGGGATTCGTTGCGATATCGTCATCGTCGATCGGATGCGAGAAGCCTTCCCCCGTCGTTTGGTGGGAAGCCTGGCCGGCAGCGACACGGGAAATCTTGGTGAAACGACACGGGAACTGATTATAGTAGGCCCAGATGACTGCATTATTGTGCAAGGTTGCAACATGATACAGCGACCCGCTGTGACCACCGTTGCATACAATGTGTATCGGTGCTTCGTTACGAATGCACTCTAGGTTTCCATGACTTGTTGTATGCATGAGTACAACAACTTAATCCTAAATTCTTTGCTTTAAGATTGATTGAAAATCAATGTTCTTGCAAATATGTCTTGAGTATGTTATGGTCGTTGTTCGCTATAAAAATACGTTATTGTCATCGTGGTACTTCCTAAGTTCTTTTTTTAAGGTGGTTTTACAATGCGCGCAGTTAACCTTTTATAACTTTGATTACTAATATATATAAAAGTATTTAGATTTGCCGTGTTGAAATAATATTACTAGATTTATCATAAAAGTACTTTTATATCATTCAACCTAAATTTAGGTATGTTTTTCCAAAATTTTAGCCTTAGGATATATATACCTATCTCAGCAATTCAAATTAAATACATACCTTTAAAAAAATATACTTGGATTCAAAGTTTTTCAATGATTGCTTATCAAATGCTTTGCTGATTTATACATACAATCAGCGATTCGAGTATATAAATCAGCAACATTTATTCCTCTGTTACTGGTATCAGCGATCAAACGGTCCCAGATCTTTAAACGCAAAACGGTACCGTCGGCATCGGACACACCGGAACCATCGGGCCTACGATATGCAGCTGCAGTGTCATGATCATCCGAGAACATCAGCTGATCAGCGTCATGATCTTTTGGTTAGCCTGTGCAGTGACATGGACCTCTCCACGTTGACAGAATAATATTGCCTTAGGAAGGAAGCTCTAGGATGGTATCTACGAGTACAGGGGCCGAGAGCCGCAATCAAATTCGAGTCTGCTGTTAGTGCTACGCCCATTATTGATCAGGCCCCAATGGAGCAAGCGAACGACAATTTCTCGCAATGCTCTCTTCCGCAACACAATCCAAAACCATATACATACGTTTCTTCCCATCTAATTGAATATGTAACAAAGACTATAAATGGCATACACACAAACAGGACAAGAGACGTGTATAGGTAATTATCGTCTTTTCCCTTTTCTTACACGTTACAGGGATTCAACCAATGGCGTGAATGTAGAGCTTTGCTGGCTGGGCTTGGGTACGAAGCTATCTTCTACGTATTTTCTACGATTGTTGTATTGGTGCAGGCATACTATGACTATTGCCAATTTACTTTTTCGCTACGTGATTGCGCACGATTTTGTTACAGATACTTTGATTCATGGCTGTAGTATTTTTTAATAAGGTTTCTTCTCCTCCGTTCGTTGCAGGTAACTCCAAGATTGAAAATGATTTGCATCTGTGGATACAGTACGAGCTCTGACAGTTGATCCAAGCTGAAGTGGCTACACGTGCTCGGCTCCGCCGCTCGTGGCTTACTGGCTTTGTCGGTGGTTTTAGTTTTTGGTTTATTCAAAAATTAAAATAAATAAAATAGTTTTTTAAAATAGATTTATCAAACAGCTTTATAACTTTAAAATTACATACACTATCTATATTGATGTCTCTGTTGTCTACTACTATCTCAAAAAATATAATTATGACCTAGCTTTGGACTTATTTGGCAGTAATTATGACTTAGCTAGCAAAGATAACAATAATATCTAGGGTGACAAGAGATCGGTTGAATCAAGAGGTAAAGAGTATCATAATAATACTGGTATCATAAAAGGGCAATATCTACCTTACATTTGACATAAATTTGCATAACAAAGTAAGCAAGCAATTTGATAATTTGAAAGAACATAACTTTTGTGAAATGTAGGATCAATATGATCAAAGTGATGACTTGCCTTGCTTAATTACCGCGGCCTTGTTTTTAACTCAAAGCCAGCTCAATTAATCAGTCAATATTATTGGATCTTCAGGCTCTTTCTCCACCTGTCCTTTGATTCTGCTGGAGCTCGTCACCTTCGAGATTGCAGATTCTAATACGTGGCAAACGAACGAAAAACCCAAATAAATCCAAATAGCGGCAAAAGTCTAGTTTAAATTAATTAAACTCATTTTATGTTGCTTATAAATTGATAGCAGAGAGGGAGGGGTTGGAACGGATTTGAGTGAAGGAAGGAATTGGTTAGATAGCTTTACTGTGAGGGAAAATTTTATGAAATAGGAAGAAGTTGAATAAAGGATTACCCGCAGGATCCTTCTGCTAGGTTCAAGATAAAGGGCTTGATCTTTTTTTCTTTATAACTTCTTTTATAATATTTTATATTTATCAAGAAAGTTCCAAGAGTTAGGTTGGACTTATGGGTATCTTTGGAAAGATTTTTCGAGGAGGTGATTTGCAAGAAACTAAGTTACGCACTTTTCCGATTTTTAGTTATAGTTTGGAGTTGGTTATTTATCCATTTATGATTGGGAGCAAGGCGGATTATTTTAGTTAACAACTTATGGGGGATGATTGAGGGTTGTAGTTTTAATTCAGGTGTGAGATAAGTTTGAGTGGATGAGCTTGTTCACAAGAGCTTATTCTTAACCAAGATGATCGGATAAGTATTTTAGGTGCAAAGATAGGTTTTGGGCAAGATTCTTAGTTAAGAGTGTTAATTACTCAAGATTGATATTTTATGCTTTAATTTTGCAAAATTTAGACTTAGGTTGATTATTTAAATTATTCCAAGATAAGTTATTTGGGGTAGAGAGGGATGATTCTTTGGTTTAAGAATATTTTAAGCCGAAAGAGGTTCGAATCTTTGCATTTTTATTAAAGATTTGGTTTAGAATTTTCTTAAGCATTAATTAAGATGGGAGTCTTATTGGTTTTAGAAATGAATGATCTGTTATTAACATTTTACGTGCAAATTATAGTTAATGAGCTAAGTTTGCTTTAGCAGATATATGCTCAAGATAAAAGATACAAGAGATGATGTGAAATTTAGCTCCTGGAATTAATTTATTTTTGAGCAAGGGTTTTGCAATTTATTCAAAAACAATTTCCTCTTTCAGTTTATCGCTATTTTACGAGTCAAGGTTTAAATAGACTTGATTTGTGTTAGTGGATTTAAATCCAGGGAGAAAGACATGTGGTAAATGAATCAAAGTTTTCGTAGGTTTTGGGTTTGGTTTGAATCATTCTTCAAATGTTATTGTTCATTAAACTTTTACATTTACAATTAGCAAGATTAGACTAATTACTTAGAAATTAGTCATGAGAGTTTAATAGATCCTTTCATAAAGTTCTTTTGATTTTCGTACATATTTTTGTTTAATCCTGCAAATTGCATTTTTATTCCTAATACCATTTTCCAGACTTATCTATTAAAATCCTCACAAGATAGCAATGTTTGGCATTATACAAGTGATAACCATTAGCTGCACACAAATTTCAGCGGGGCCCACCTATCATTCAGAGAAGGAAAGAGGGCAAGGTAGAGACTTCTGGGAGGAGGGGGCTCGGCCGAAGAAGGCAGGGAGGGGCGCGGCACACTTCTGGGCGGTGTCGCCGGCGCTGCTGATGGGGGAACGGCCGGAGAGGCGATGCTGGTGAGGAACAGATGGAGAGACGTCAGCGGTGACTGCCACAAGGAGTTCCCGGGGAGGTGCTGTCACAGGTGGGGGTAGACGCAGTGCGCGATGGGGCCGAAGGATCCCATGGTGGCGCTAAACGGCGAGCCTAGTGGAGCTATGGGCGGCGATGAGTACTGGCGACGCTGGAGGGCTCCTAGTGTTGGCGAGCTGAGGCCGACGAGGGCTTATTTGGTGGTGGGGGCAACTTCAGGAGGCTGCGGTGGAGCTCCGGGTGGTTCAATGAAAACTCATGGCGCCGGCAGTTCAGCTGGAAATGCAGCAGCGAGGGAGAAGGCTGTGCAGCGGTGAATCAGTTCAGGAAAAGAGGAAAACGAGTGCTTTGCCAGGGAAGGAAGAGGAGGAAGGCACGGGGAGGAGCTGGGAGCCTCGGGCTTCTTTATAGGCGCCGGAGGGGAGGTGAGGCCGTTGGAGCTCATTGAAGACGCTGCTGTGGTGGAGAAATGTCAGGGCGATAGCGATGGAGGCGAGGCGTAGGCACAAGGCCCAGAACCTAGCTCGGTGAAGTGACATACAAAGGCGCCGCTAGGTGAGGCCAGGGGTAGAGGCGCAGGGGGAGGCCGGCGCAGCTAGCGGGGAGGGCGGTGCTGCGCGAAAGAGGGGTAGCTCCGGGGCTAGGCCAGTGAACTAGCTCGGTGAGGTGACGGAACTGCACGGCATTGAAGCCTGGGAGTAGAGGTGGACCGAGTTAACTAGTGCCGGTGGAAACATTGAAGTGCCGCGGGGAGTAGCTTCGATGCTAGGCCGGCGGGCGGTGGCTAGCTCGGTAGGGTGATGCGACACGCCGCTTGAAGAGGGCAGAAGGCCGGTGGTAGGCGGTGGTGTGAACGTGAGGGCCAGCAGTGAAGGCGATGTAGGAGAGGGGCGCGTAGGCGCGCGCGTAGGCGCAGGGCTCGGATGCGACGTCGGCATTGAAGGGGGTGGCACTAGGTGCTGGGGCGCGGCGTAGGTAGGTGGTAGGCGAAGTTCACGAGCCGAGCTGTCTAGAAAGCAAGCGTGGAGCCAGGCTGGAGGAGGAGGAAGGGGCCGAGCAAGGAACTGGAGAGGGCGCCGGTGGGCGGAGATGCTGCGTGTGCGGAGAAAAGAAGGAGGAAGAAGGAGCCTGGCGGCGGCTGGATAGAAATGAGGGATGAGGAGAAGAGGCGATGGGGAGAAAGGGGATGCCGGTTGGGCCGAGCGGATAAGGGGCCGGGCCCAAAGGAAGTTTTTCTGAATTTTGAGAGTTTTGCAAATAGATTTTCTTGCTGAAAAGATTAAGTACCAAGAAATTTGAATGATAACATTAAAAATTATTTTGAACCTTGATGTTTTAAATTTTCAAAAATTTTGGATTTAGGATTTGCCAGGGGTTTTGAGAATTTGGATTTTGATTTTGAAATCTTGATTCTCACTTTTGAAGGTTTGATCTCTCTTAATTAAATTTTTGCCGCCTGAAATTTCAAATCAAGAACTCAAATAAATAAAATTTTGAAACTCAGCATAAATAAGAAAATATTTTTATTAATTTGCAAATACAATAATCCCTAATATTTTTGGGATGTTACACCTACGCCACACTGCGACTAGTTAATTTTCAATATCACAGACGGCTATGTTTAAGGACCATCTATGATATCGTACATATTATAGATGATTTTTGGTACTAGCCCTCTATGATAAATATCACAGACGGCTATGTTTAAGGACCATATATGATATCGTACATATCATAGATGACTTTTGGTACTAGTTCTCTGTGATATCTAACATATCATAGATATCTAATATCATAGACGGCTATGTTTAAGAACCATATATGATATCGTACATATCATATATGGTTTTTGGTATTAGCCCTCTGTGATATCTAACATATCATAGATGGTTTTTGGTGCTAGTCGTCTGTGATATCAGACATATCGCAGACGGTTTTTGGTATTAGCCGTCTATGATATCTTATGTATCATATACGGTTATTAGTATTAACTATCTATGATATGTCCAATATCATATATGTTTATTTTGTAGAACTGTCTGTGTTGTAACTTATCACAGACGGTTTAAAAATCGCTTGTGATAACCACCTGTTATCATAGATACATAAATTCAGACAATTCAGAAACCGTCTGTGATGATATTTTTGAATCACCTATGATAATCTTTTCTATAGTAGTGATAGGCATGTCCAATGATGACGGCAATACTCATTGTTATCACCGATGCATGCATATACAGTCTTTTTCTTTGCCATGTCGTTGGTTATTTTTGTTGATAGCCCACTTCTGCTCATCAATAAAATCTCGTAATATCTGCCGGTGTGTAGTGTATTGGAAGCATCCTTGTGTTGGCATCTTCAAGGGTTGAGGGCATGTGGACGAACATGAACGAAATATTTGTCACTTGATATGGTCCGACGGTTTATAGTTGTTACCGATTGGCATCTTCAAGGGTTGAAAACGTGAGTTTCGTCACACTAAAATATTGTCACTTGATATGGCCAATTTTTTTTGGTTTCAACTGACGGTTTATAGTTGTTACTGATATTTTTTGTCCACTGATAGGTACGCTAGCCGTTGTATAGTACTAGATACGTTTGCGTGGCGGCACGCCACGCAAGCTATTTTTGTACCAAACTGGATGCACGTGTGTGGCGAGACGTTACGCAGGCTAGTCTATGTAAGCGATCGGTGATCGCAGGAGTTTTTTGTGTTGGTAACCAATTTGCTATATGATTTGGTGAACGCATTGTATGTACTGACCTTGTTTAATTCTGAGCGAATTGGTGGTGTTGTTCTGTTTGTGGCGCAAAAAAGAACATTACGATGAACAAAAGGCAATAATGGTTGTAAAGGGAAACGTAATTAATGTACAAATAAATGAAGGAAACTAAGCTGATACGTTTTTTTTCTTGCACAAACTGGCAGATGTCGTTGATCATGAAGGAAGCGAAGGGCTCACTAAATATGTTCACACTAGTTATAGCGTTAGCTATAAGAGAGTAGTATGTAGTAATGGTAGATCTGCTCGTAGGCGTAACATAGTCGGTAATATTTTGGACAACAAAATAAGTGCAGTTGCTGGGAATAAGCTTATGGTGAACCGAAGATGATAACACCACTGGCACATTGTGTAGTAGGATCTGTGAGAAGCACTTTGAGCTGAGAAGGCATAGGATATGCGTTAACATCTGTGGTAAGCGCTGTAGCATAGTAAAGCAATTCAAAGTAGAAATCAGCAGGTAATTAAAGCTTTCAAAAAAACTGGATAAAGTATGTATTTAGCATAAGCAATGAACATACATGACTGGGGCGTTGTTTGTGGAAGAACCGGTGTAAACGCACTGGGTAAAATACGCATAGGCAACAGCGATGAGGCTACGGAGCTAACCGGATGTTTTCCACGCTGAATTTCTTTGCGTCTAGTTCAAGTAGAATGCACTAAATCCATAAAAATAGATAGGAACAACTAACAGGGAAAAAATTTAACCATAAGATTAATATTCAGAATGAAAAAATAGAAAGGGTCAAAGAACATCAATTCATGCACGAGGTTAGTATTCAAAGCGAACAAGCACAAAAGATTAAAAGAGGGAAAATAGGAAGTAAGCTAACTATGTGAGCAACTACAATGAGCTCGTAGACAAAGCAGTATTAAAAAAGAGCTATGTAAGTAAATACTGAATTATAAAAAGGAAACAAGACAACGGTAAAAGAGGGAAAGTATGCATAACATAATTACACAGAAGGAACACGGAGATCACAAAAAGGCTATAACAAAACAGAAAACTAAACGCGAACAGAAGAATAGTCAACTATAAAAAAATAAGGCAATGATAAAAAAAAGCGAAAGTATGCATAACATAATTACACAGAAGCAACACGCAGTTCACAAAAAGGCTATAATAAAACAGAAAGGTAAACATGAACAAAAGAATATTACACAAAGAGAACATAAAAGTTAGCAGAATAAATACAATATGATTGTAGAAAGGGTGCAAGGAAGCTAGGGATAAGTTATTTTATGTATGGCCTATGGCTGTGCAACATACCTTTCTGTATATTGATGTACGTAACATAGTAGAAGAAGGGAATTGGTAAGATTGTAGAGAAATTCTACGAAAAGGTAAGTGTAAGCATAGATAAATACGAAGAAGGCGTAAGAAGAGTATAAAGAGAGGAAGACAATAGTTTCTAAGTAAAGATAAGTGTGAGCATATGTAAGGGAGGTAAGAGAAGCATAAAGGGTAGAACACTATGATACAAAAAGGCTGAGCAAGAAGATAAATCTAGACTATTTTATGTATGCTTTAACTTTACGTGGCATATCTTTCTATGCTCTGGTACACACACACACATAGTTTTTTGGGCTTCATATCAATATACACTATATGTGTAACAAGATGTACAATATAATAATAGAATTGGAATATTAAGGTCACTAAAAGGGTGTAAGAAAAGGTAAGTATAAGCACGAATAAATACGAAGAAAGCGTAAAAGAAAATAAGGCTAAACTATTCCATGTGTGGGCTACTTCTATATGGCGTATCTCTCTATATATTGATACATATAATATAATAGTAGAATACGAATAGTAATATCACAAAAAGAATCTAACAAAAGGTAAGTGTAAGCATATAGAAGGAAAGCAAGAGAGGCATAAACAGGGGGCTAACAGTATGATATACATAATGTAATAGCAGAGTAAGAATACTAAGATTACAGGAGGGTTCTAAGAAAAGGTAAAGTTAAATTATTTTATATGTGCTCTATTTCTACATATATATATATATAGCTCTCTGGGCTTCATATCAATAGACACTATATGTAATATAGTAGTAGAGCTAGGATATTAAGATCACAAAAAGATTGTAAGAAAAGATAAGTATAAGCACGAATAGATATGAAGAAGCTGCAAAAGAAGATAAACCTAAACTATTTCATATATAATCTATTTCTATATGGTACACCTCTTTATATATTGGTATATAAAATACAATAGCAAAATAGAAATGGTAAGATCACAGAAAGATTTTAAGAAAAGGTAGGTGTAAGCATATAGAAAGAAAGCAAGAGAGGTATAAAGAAGGGGATAACACTACGATATACATCATATAATAGCAAAACAAGAATACTAAGACTATAGGAGGACTCTAAGAGAAGATAAGACTAAACTATTTTATATATACTCTATTTCTATGACATATCTCTTAGTACTATTATATGTGTGTGTGTGTGTGTGCATGTATGGTTATATATATATGTATATGTATATGTGTGTATATATACATATGGCCCTTTGAGCTTTACATCAACACATATAATATCGACAATGATATATGTAATGTAGCAGTAAAATAGGGAAGGCAAAGTTATAGAAATACCTTAAAAAAGCTAAGTATAAACACAACTAAAAAGGAAGAAGCAAAAACATTCTAAGAAAAGATAAGTATATAGAAAGTAGATAAGAGAGGTGTAAACAAAGGAACGACACTATAATACATCTAATATAGTAGCATAATAGAAACGGAGAGATTACAGAAAGGCTGCAAGAAAAGCTAAGGATAAACTATTCTATGTATGGCTTATTTTTATGTAGCATATCTGTTTGTATTTCCCTCCATATATATCTATGTGTAGCATTTTGGGCCTCGTATTAATAAGCGCAGTATTTATAGCAATATATATAATGCAATAACAGAATAGGAATATTAAGGAAACAAGAAAGCTCTAAGAAAAGATAAGCGCAAGCATGAATAAAAAACGAAAGATGTATTAGATAACCAACAACATAATAAAATCAGCCATTGTTATAAGAAATAAAGGCAGTATGATGTATCAAATAATCAAAAGAACAAAAAGAATAATCACTATCATAACAAAATAGAATAATGTATGAACTGACCAGCGTGAGCGGTGCTGAACAGTAGCAGTGATTAGAAATATTCCAGATCCGCACAACAAGCGGCAACGAACGTATAGACGAAGCAATATTCAAACTAAATCGGACCAGCAACCATTGAACTGTAAGAAAAAATAAGATGGGCATAAAAAAGGAAGGAACGTACATAATGTAATAACAAAATATAAACGCAAAGACCACAAAAAGGCCGCGGGAAACGAAAAAGGGAAACGTAAATGAAGACAAAGAAGCAACGCAAGAAACGAAAAGAGACGAAAGTAGCGTAACACACATGGCAACCAAGCAATTACCGCAAGACAGTTTTTAATTAAGAGGAAGTACCTTCTTTTGATCATAGCTTTAGTTTGTTGCGATCGGCCTAAAACCGAATCGCATAAGCAACCGACGAGGTAGTTCTGTAATCGAAAAAACGCACCGACGAAGAGCGAGCGCAACGAATTAGAGTCACAGTCCATAACGGCCCTGCATTTGTAAAAGAAGCAGGCATAAGAAGGAAAGGAATGTATATAACAGCAAGATTATTTGCTTTTGCTAGGGAAAAAGCACGCACAAAAAACAGATTTCTTCCTAGCACTTTGATTTGATTTTTCACCTTGGGTGTTGCCCATAGGAAAGATACGTAGATTTCCGACAAGTCTTTCTGCTTAGAGCAAGAAGCGGAACCAAAATCAAGCTCGTAATTTACTGAGTACTCGTCATAACTCAAATAGCGAAACCAAGAGTAACAACATAAAAGAGCAGTAAGAAAATCACCTCAGAATGAGTAGCCGCAGCGCACGTCGGTGAAGACGGGTCAAGACGATAAAGAGATGGCACGCATCAGAGGCCCGAGCAGCAAAAACGCGAAACTAACAACGAAACAACCAATGGCGCAAGAACAATCAAAGCGGAGTATGAACTACTAAGGAAACAGCAGCGCAAAACAGCAGCAGTGAACGCATCAACAGAACACAAAACGAACGAAGAACAACGGACACACCTATTCTAATAGACATGTATAACTGCGAGGAAATGTAACATAGAGGTAAAAGGAGGATAGGTTAACATGTTTATGTGGATCTAATTGTATAACAGTAGGGTATGTGTTGTGACCATAATAGAGTAGGCACATCTTCATGTAGACTATTTGTCACATGGTTTCTACGATGAGCAAAGCGAAGGGTTTTATCAGAAGGGATGAAGTCTGAGTAGGCACATCTTCATGTAGACTATTTGTCACATGGTTTCTACGATGAGCAAAGCGAAGGGTTTTATCAGAAGGAATGAAGTCTGTTTTGCATTAGTCAGTACAGAATAAAACATAAGAGGCTGGATAAAAACACGTAATCTAGGCGAAAAATTTCAGTAAAATAGTATACATGTAGGTCAGTTCATGTTATTTGCTTTATCACTTGTGCTATAAATTTCAGTAATTCACTGTGAGTTGGTATATGTCCACACATGTTATTCAAGTAAGTTCTTAGACCTGTAGTTCAGCTAAGTTCTTAAGAGCAGCAATACGATGCCAAGCATAATGATTATCAACTATGTAAGCCAGCTTCTGTAAAAAAAATCCTTTTGTCATTCTGGCATTCAACAAACGATGGTAAAATGATCTTTTACAAACACTGCTTGCTTTAAGGATATCTAAATTCTGATTTTAAATGCAATCAATAATGTAAGCCAAGTTCTGTAAAAAAATTATTTGGCATTCTAACGTTGAACAAAGGATGCAAAAATCATCTTTTGCAAACACTGCTTGCTTTAAGGATATCTAAGTTCTGATTTTAGATGTACATAGCACCCTAAATGATGTGTGAATCTATCAAACTCTATAAAAGGACTCATGTGTAAACATGGAAGCAGAAACAATGTACAAAGGTATGTAATCTAGATAAAAGGCACACACAATATACATCAGCCGAATGAGTTATATGCACAATGTAATGAGGACACCGCAACCTAAGCACGCAAAAACAAACAATGCATATGGACCGAATGAATGAGATGCGAAACGTAAATAAGAAACCGCATGAAAGGACAAATTACCGCAGTGAAGATTAACCAGAAGAACTTACGAATGAAAATCAGGCACAACAAAGCAGAGCCGTAGATCCTCAGACTTGTTATATTGGGGAGAAAACAACATAGACCGTGAGCACAAAGTAGAAATAAAAGTGAACAAACAAAATAACAAGGAAATCGTAAGAAGAAAACAAAGAAGGAACAACTAAAGAAAGGCATACCGGAGAACAGTGGATCTCAGATTGGGCACCCAATCGGCACAAACTGAGGGGCGTGCAGAGCAAGGCGATGACGAAAACCCAATGCGGCGCAACAAGAAGGTAACCGTAGCGCGGCACAGGAAGAACTTTCATCGGCACCGACCGAGAGTAAAGCAGAGATGCAGATCCTCATGTGGCAGCAGATCAGCAAGAACAAAAGGGATATAAAAAAAGCTGCAATCATGGTAACAGGAAATAATATAAATCTAGAAATCTTTTAATGGTTTCGTATTGTAACGTAAATAGCACATAACCAATACGTAAAGGTAATAAATATAGCAGCTTGAACTGGGTATGAGGAAAAATAGGGGAGTGAGCGTTAAAAAAAGTTCTGGAGAGAGCAAACAGGAAAGGACCAACGAAAATGAAGGGAGACATAAGCAGCGTAAAAAATGTGTACACAGATAATAACTGGGTGTAAATACGAACGCTATAAGTTTTGTAAACACGAGAACAAAAGGCAACACAAGAATAGTTATCTTTTACTGCTTTAAGATCAAAACTTGACCAGCACATACCTAGTACGTAAAAGTATGTTGTAGCCTAAGCAACAAAAATATCTAAAACCGATGAAACTTTAAAAAAGGTGGATTGAAAAAGCATCGAAAAGAGGAGCATTATCTCCAGAAGCACCCAATGAAACGCAAGATCTATACAGCAACATAAGCGCCGTAAAAAATCTATACACAGGAAATAACTGAGCCTAGATGTGAATAATAGTATAGAAAACATTCGAATTTATGCAACGTAGAGAAAGACTGATATCCTAATATGCACGAAGCACCATAGCATATAACACAAGAATCACGAAAAAAAGATAGCACCTGCGATAAAAGAAAACGCAGAACAGTCGTGATTCCGAAGAAACTGGAGCAAGATGTAAAACGATCAATCGACACCGAGGAGCCGCGAAAGGAAAACAACGGCGAGAGAACACACCACCAAAGCACGTGAACTGAAGGCGAAATAAACAACCACCGCAAACAAAGACAGAGAAACATCGTAAGCAGAGACAAAACTAAAAAGGCAATATTTCAAGGAGCAATATCATACAAACAACATGAACTGGAAAAGCAATATCTTAGAAGCACAAATGGGGAACCAAAAACATTTCACAAGGAGAGCGGATAAAAGGAAAAAACCCAAAGACAAGCGGTTTGCCTATCGCGGACAAACCAAAAGGGAAAAAAGGAAAAAGATCAAGAACCCAAAAAAGCATGGGAAACCAGCGGCACAAAAGCACGCTCGACCCAAAAAGCACCAGCGCAGCCCAAGCTAAACACTTTGCAAGAACACAGAATCACGCTCCAATCCAAAAAAACACCAAGACACCCAAACAAAACACTTCAAAAGAGCATGCAAAAAAAGTAAAAGGCACACGATATCACCGGCACAAGACCACCTCGGAAAGGGAACTTCATATAGAGAAGGTAGCTAACACCAAACGAACTGGGAAAACCCAAAAAAACATAGAGAGAATAGCAAAGACCGAAAAAAAGCATAAACAATCTGCTCAGCTAGAAAAAACACACTGTAATTAGCACAAAGAACAAAAACAAAACACTCTACAAGAACACAGAAGTCACGGTCTAATCCAAGGAAGACACCAGTACAATCCAAACAAAACACTTCGCAACACAAAGAACCAACAGGACAAGAAACACGCTCTAATCCGAAAAAAGCACTAGCGCAGCACAAACATAGCAGTGTGAAACATAATAAAAAACTTCATAGCAGAAATGGCCAACGCGATAAAGATTAAGAAAAATACTTCACAAATGCACATTGCAAAGAGTAAGCCAAGGCAAGCGGTGTAAGATCAGCAGCGAGACGATTGCGCTTCACAATACAACTTATTGAACTATCTGGAGGCACTCCTGTATAGCAAATGAAATAACAAACATTATGACAAGAAATGAGGCAAGAGAGCAGTGTATAGCACTAACATAATAAAAAACTCTGGGAAGTATGCTCACAGGAATAATAGGACCGTAGAAGAATCTAGAAACGATGACAGATCGTAATCACACGTTGCACACCCACGCGCCAAGATAAGAGCATAGCAGATCGACGTGGCACGGAGGAGGAAGCAGGAAGTCCCCGAACTTGGTTATATGGATGATGATTCTGACCCCGACAAGTGAAGGCACGTAGAGTGCAGTGGTCAAGTCCTTCCTGCAACACTAGTTCATGGATTGTTAGTAGATATATACTCAGCAAAGAAAGTAGAGAAACATCTTGTTTCAGAAGGTGTCTTGCCTTGGAGCCTGCAGCCCAAGAACAATAAAGGGGAGGGAGGTGGCAAGTGGCAACATTGGCAATAGTTTCATCGGCATTATTGTCACCTGCTCAAAGAAAACTGCCAAACAAATAATCTTTACTTAACAAATGGATGTTGGGGTACAACTTGTTTGGGCGGATGCAAGGTGTCATACATGTAATGGTACAGTGGATGGGCTTCAAGCATCAGAGTCTGTGCTGCCATAGTCGTCTGCAGGTATAAAAAGGACATGTCAGTCTGATGCCATTAGTCTTAGTAGACAAATGAAGTATACTTCCATCCATTGGTGTTGAGTGTATTGCTGCCAAATAGCTCACCAGATCAGCAATCTTTGTTGTTGTGTTCTACCTCCCTTTTGAGGTTCACAAGTTGACGAATCAATAACGCTGGTCCTGATGGCTTCATGGGCGTTCTGTGTTTGTGGTGGCCAACGCCCAAACTGTACCCCATAGAGACCATCCAAGATGCCATGAGGTTCATCCTAGACCCCCATTTGTCCTACCAACAAGAGATATCAGAGGTCCATAAGCTGAAATGCTAAACAAAAAGCTTCCTGGTAAAATCCACCCCCCGTGCTCAGCAACTCAGGTAAATAGGAGCTAAGAAGGAGCGCCAACAGTGCAAAGCGACAATTCAACTCCGAACGGAACTGCTTTTAGAGGGAGAAGAGTATACGGAGTATTCCTCGATCATGCTTTTAATATTTGATGCAAGAACAATCTAATACACAATTTTAGTGCAAAATGTGGTAGACGTTCCTTTTAGAGCATGATGATCCTACCCATATGGTTGATAGATCTACAAGCACATTGCAATTGATCTGAAAAAAATAGGAAAGCGCACTATTGTTGGTTATACCTAGCAGTAATGCACAATACAGGGGGTATACTGCCATGAAAACTCAATCAAGTTAATAGCTGTTGTATAGTCCTGAAAAGATTAGCAGACAAAACAGTCAAACCAAAAGACAACTAATAAGTAATAATTATTGACGATCACAGGATTGGTTTGAAAAAAATAGGAAAGCGCACTAATGTTGGTTATACCTGGTAGTAATGCACAATACAGGGGGTATACTGCCATGAAAACTCAATCAAGTTAATAGCTGTTGTATAGCCTTGAAAAGATTAGCAAACAAAACAGTCAAACCAAAAGACAACTAATAAGTAATAATTATTGACGATTACAAGTAGATAACAGTGCAGCAGCTGCATTGAGAAATATCCAGTGGCACTATATTATATGAAGCCCACTAACCAAGGATGCAGCAAATACACATCCAAATATCAAACCCAATGCACGGACTACTCGTTTTGCCATTCGTATTCCCCGTCCTTCAACCTCACCATATTCCTACGGAGAACACGATAATGTGATTATGTGGCTAATCATTTCAAATAACAGTTATAGGGTGATAAATTTTAAATTAATTCAGGATGATACCCATTATCAACAAGAACCATCCCATGTGAATTTACATGAGCTTTAGAGAAAAAAATATTGGCTTATCATTGATTCAAGTACTACCTTTTGTTTTACACCAGAATCAGGTACCAAAAGGAAATCAAATCAAATAAGCTGAGTTAAAATCAGTTGAATGTATTTGCATGGCCATCATGAAAAAGAGAGAACACAAAGAGAATGAAATGCATTCCACTTAACTCCAAAGTTTCTAGAATCCATACTATTTCCCCCCTCACTGGAACTACCATAAACAAGAAGAAAATTCTGAATAAATATAAAACCTTTAGTAGCAACAAGACAAAGACGCTACAAGAAATGTGCAAATAATTGCCTCATGAGAAAGTAAATGGGGTGACTACGAATAGTCTCACACTATATATTGGAGTTATTGGTGGTTCAATAGCTCTCACTGTAGTATTCTGTAGAAGGAAGCAAAACATAGGAACTGCAAAGGCTTCCAATCCGCATTGCCCATGATAGCTATCCAAAAAACCTGCAAGATAATGTAAATAAATAAATATCTTTTGTAAGATAAATCATATTTGCTAAGATAAAGATATGCTCGGAGCATTATGTTATCTAGAACAAAAATCTATTAAAATTATTTCCCACATCCAAAAAGATGTCATTCTAGCTTTGGGCACACGGAGAGGGAAAAAGATTAACACCTTAGTTTTTGATATGCTTGACCTTATTAATTGGTCTCGGAAACAAATGAAGGTTTTAGAAACAAGCGACTTAAGTTACTTGGTCGAAGAGAGCCTGATAGGGCATTTATACCTTTCAGCACTTAATAAGGGTATTTCGGTGGAAATATTTCCTATAGAAAGCAAAATGACAAGTATTTTGGATTGGAAGACAGAGGGCACAACTTGCTAACAGCACAGGCTTTCCAAACTAACATGCCTACAAAAACATTCAAATGCACAGTAACATGCTTCAAACTTATGATTAAACACTAACTATAATTTAGAGTTAATAACTTAAAAAGGACGGGCTTTTGTTATGAGAATAACTGCATGCCATTTCCATGGTATATCACGGTATGGCACCCGAGCATAAGTCTACAGCATCAAGATGATGCAAACACTGCAGTGTGACACTTCAAAAAAGTAAGAATCCATACTTGCAGGCTTGTTTGGTGGCTCCGGTGCAATGGAGAACTTCTTGTAATTCGACAGTATTTGGCATATTTCGGTTGGCCGCAGCCAACAATGCCGAGCCTCCAACGATTCGGGAATATCTGCAAATTAACAACGACATTAGTTAGCCATTAACCAACAACACCAATAACTGCTCACGCTTCGCTTCTTACACTAGCATATGGTCTATGTTTCCTTTACTCTCCGATTAGCTTTCTTCATTTTGAGTAATTCAACTCTCTACGACTCGTTAATCAACTATGGGCCTCTAGAAGGAGCTAAAACAAATTCCAAACCCGGAGAAACAAAAGGATCTCCAACAATTTGCAATCCAGAGGAATTGTTCGAAGCACAACATCAAGCCAGAAATCTCCAGAAAGACAACCCCACAAAACCCCAAAAAAACGCAAAAAAATACCAGCTCGACCCTAAACAAAGGGAGAGAAAAAGCCCTAAAAATCAATCTCGAGGAATTGTTCGAAGCACATCAAACCAGAAATCTACAGAAAGACAACCCCACAAAACCCCCAAAAAACGCAAATAAAAATACCAACTCGACCCTAAACAAAGGGAGAGAAAAAGCCCTAAAAATCTCAGGAAAATTCTCCACAGGGCATACGGATCATCCGCCGCAAAAAGTCTAGGAGGAAATCCGCACCTGGGGGCTGATTGGACAGCCCGTACTTGCTAATCTCCACCATGCGATGATCCGACCGGAGCTGCCCCGCTCCGAATCGTCCGGTTTGGAGGCTAAAATCAGAAGGCTTTTCGAGGGGATTTGGGGATTTGCGAGGCGAGGTGCTTCACAAGAGGCCGAGATCGGAGTGGGGACCTCGTCCGGCGCTGGATCTAAAGGGGAAGGGATGAGACTGGAGGGCGCCGAAAGCCCAACTGATGCTAGGCGCTGATGCGGATGGTGGAGGGAGCTGCGGAGGGGCCAGCCGGCGAGGCGGCGGCGGGGGGAGGGGCCGAGAGCGGAGCGGATGCAGAGCGGAGAGGCCGGCCTACACCGGATCTGGGAGAGGGGGGAGCAGCGCCGATGCAGGTGGTAAGGGGAACCACGGAGGGGCCAAGTGAGGCGGCGGTGTGGTGCGGAAAAGGTGGGATGCGCCACGAGGAAAGCTGAAGCTTCGCAAGAAGACGACGCAGGCGCGAGGCACGGAGGTGGACGGTCGGATGCTGACGCTGGGGAATCGGATGGGCGCGCGAACGAGGAAGCGATGAAACCGTGCCTCGCTACCAGCTGGGCAGGAGCGTTCGCGCGACCGGACGGACGGCACTTGCACACGCGTTGCAACCAGAGCGCAGGGGCCGACGTGGCATGCGTGAGGAGCTGGATGATGAAGTATATATATAGGGAGGCTCACAACACGCTTGCTAGCTCCGCTTCGTCCACAGGGATCATGGCGATGGTCTCGCGGCTCCTCTTTACGCGATCCTCCTCCTCTCCTTGTCAGAGGTGGCTGTGGGGTTTTCTGCGGCCACCGCGCAGCTGCCGAGCAACATCGATATCGTCAAGGACCTTCGACTCGACTCTTGCTCGCGGCTCGGCAAAGGTATATGCATATACTTAATCTACGCTATAGCTTGTACCGATATA
The DNA here is from genome assembly GCA_036346265.1 of Melocanna baccifera. Taxonomy (NCBI): domain Eukaryota; kingdom Viridiplantae; phylum Streptophyta; class Magnoliopsida; order Poales; family Poaceae; genus Melocanna; species Melocanna baccifera. Next base: position 261,270 of record JAYEVJ010000114.1, read on the forward strand.
AAAATTAAGAAAAACTAAAAACGCTGCACCGTTCCTCTACCAAACCAATGGAATAACCTTCTACCGTTGATGCGATTGTTCGCACGAATCTTAAAGTATCCACTACCTGCTCCAAAGGACTTCAGTAACGGGCTTCTGACTTCTTAATTTCGTTTTTGTTTTTAGACTTTTTGCTTCTTCTTTTTTCTTTTATTTCTTTACATTATTTATGATGATATAATTTTTTTATTTTTTAATATTTAATTACATAAAAAAAGTTAATAAGAGTTATAGAAACCAAAGCTTAATAAGCCTAAATGAGCAGGGACACTAGTCTATCGAGTCTCGTCTTATGACTTGAGTCAGATAATGCGTCCATTCCATGCAACAACCCATGTGCTTCTTTCCTTACCTCTCATCTGCCACCAGCAAATCACCCAAGGCAGTGGCCCAGCGTGCCCCAAGCCGCGGGTGAGCTAAGGGCCGGAGGGAAGATGAGCGGGTGCGGCGTCCCGACGGCCGTGGGGTGATCTCAAGGGCATGCTGGAAGGCCAATGGCCATGGCGTCCCGGCGGGCGCGGAGCCACTACGGTAGTGAGCACGTCGGGATTTTGTTCTTATTTGATTTTTGATAAAATTTGTTGCAGCTTTTGGTTAAAACTTCTTGTAACTTTTGGTTGAAATATATTGAAATTTTTTGAAATTTTCTTTGAAGCTCTCTGGCCGAAACTTCTTGGAACTTGAGTTCCAAAATTTGACGCTAAAACTTTGGTTTGGAATCTTCTATAAACTTCTAAAAACATGTGAAACTCACATGAACGTGAAAATCTTAAGCATTTTCTTAAAACTTGATGAAACTGCAACGAAACTTATTGATGTACCATTGCAACGGTATACCGTTGTGTACTTACTTCCTATAAAAATTAGATGCTCCAAATAAAATGCAAACCACAAGAATAAATAGTTGTACGAAAGGTGTAGATGTTTTTTGCGCTATTAATATGGAAATTTCTAGCTATTTTTTCTCTGAATAATATAGGAATTTCTGGTATTTTCTCACCTAAGATTAATGTTGTGGTCTTCTGTATATAATAATTGCCACATTTTTATGTAAGAATATGAATGTGCACCAGTCCCATGGATGATCATACCTTACTAATTAGACACAAATGGCAACAACTCTAAATGCTAGAACCGTGACCATGCTTTCCTCAACAATATATGAAGTATTAACATGTTATGTTATTTTCATTCACCAAATGCTATTTCCCAGAACGACAATGCCAGAGAGCCTGAACGAGTACATGATGTGTACGAAATATGTGAATAGTGGAAGGGAAATACAACTTGAACTAGCTAGAGTTCAAACCAGAAAAGTACTCGTTGTGATGCAAGGAAAATGTCAAGTTCATCTTCTGAAAACATTTTGCAAAGTTTTTACTTTTGTGGGAGATTGTTAGCCAAATATTTTGGTACAAAATATTGAATGTACATCTTGCTTTACTATATATTTGCTACTAATACCATTTTGATACAGCGCGGATAGTAATGGCCAACGAGAACCCGGACCTGCACGCGCCACCCCCGCCGCCGGCGTTCCGCCCTCCCCCGCTGTCCCCGGCAGACGCGCCACCACCACCGTCCTCCCCCCTGAGCCAAGTCATATTCTGAGCTGTGTTCGGGGGCATCGCCATCGCCGGGGTAATGATCCTCGTCGTTTGCTGCTGGAGGACCTGCATGCGCCGCTACGTCTCCGTCGACGACCTGAGGGTGTCGCCACCACCGCCGAGGCAGCAGCTCCAGATGTGTGCAGTCTGGCTTCCATAATAATTAGGGATGGCAACGGGGTGGGGGGTCGCGGGGGAAGCCACCGTGGCCCCGCCCCGCCCCCCGCGAGCCGACCCACCGCCCTGCCACGTTAAGCTTTGCAGGGGCAAAAGTCCCCCCCGTCCTCGTGGTGACCGGGGACGGGGGGACTTTGCCCTATGAGCTAGCAGGGGCGGGGCCACTGAATTTCCCGTGACCCCCGCCCCGTTGCCATCCCTAAACCTCCCTCCTTTCTTTGTACCAAGAGAAGCAAGATGGATCTGACAAGCAACAGGTACATGGAGTCCCTCGTATATATATGGATGGTTTTGAGAAGCTCTGCCCAAAGCACATCGAGACAGCGACATCAAACTATCATGTCTGGGCCACATGTGCTTGAAGCAGTTACACAATTACACCCCTACAAAATTACTTTGTATACCATGTGTGAGAGAGTCATTGGCGTGTCAAGGGAGGCAACTATATGCACCAATTTCTACTGAATCCTGTCACCGCCTTACACAAAACGGATTCTGTTAAAAATTCAAAGATATTTTTCTGTGACGAGACGTCTGCATCGATTGATGCTCCACTTGCATATTAGTAAGGATTATTCTCAAGTCATCTGTTATTGCTCAACTAGAATAGTAATATGAACAATTCCCAAGTTTAATCGCGAAAGTTAATTTGCAAATCCACACAACATTTAATATTCAATTTGCAGGAGGTTTTGCTGGAAACTTTTCATGTATTTACCTAAATTTATACTTCAATATGCATAGTAACGGAGAGATATCTAGTGAAAACCATCATTTAGGTAAAAATCTAGGAAAAACATTTCTTGAGCGCTAAACCATGCCTCGTGTGATACGAAAATGTTCTTGTGATGCGCATATTCTACAGTAAACAAGCTGTAAATCTTGCGCAATTGCACAACAAAATGTTGCACATACATAAATATATTTAAAAATAGAGTTGCACTAGTTATAACTCTAATATGTAGAATGCCATGTTAAAATCCAATCAATATCAGGATGTTCTGCAAATAAGAAATTTCAATTGAAATGCACATCTAATCAACCTCTGATTGGAAGTCCACCCACACAATTGGTCCTATTTTTTTAGTTTATAGTTTATAATTTCTTTCGAATAAGCAAACAGGATGGTTTTCTCACCGTTTTTAGAGTGGCTTATTGTTTTATCGGTATTCGATTTATTTGCATAAGCGCCCACTCTAAAGACAAAAAATATCAGTAACAACTATAAACCATCAGTTGAAACAAAAAAAATTTGGCCATATAAAGTGACAAATATTTCAGTGGACGAAGGACTCACGTTCGTCCACATGCCCTCAAACCGTGAAGATGCCAACACAAGGATGCTTCCAATACACTACACAGCTGGCAGATATTACCAAGATTTTATTGATGAGCAGGAAGTGGGCTATCAACAAAAATAACCAGCGACATGGCAAAGAAAAAGACTGTATATGCATGCATCGGTGATAACATTGAGTATTGCCGTCATCATTGGACATGCCTATCACTACTATAGAAAAGATTATCATAGGTAATTCAAAAATATCATCACAGACGGTTTCTGAATTGTCTGAATTTATGTATCTATGATAACAGGTGGTTATCACAAGCGATTTTTAAACCGTCTGTGATAAGTTACAACACAGAAAGTTCTACAAAATAAACATATATGATATTAGACATATCATAGATAGTTAATACTAATAACCGTATATGATACATAAGATATCATAGACGGCTAATACTAAAAACCGTCTGCGATATGTCTGATATCACAGACGACTAGCACCAAAAACCATCTATGATATGTTAAATATCACAAAGGGCTAATACCAAAAACCATATATGATATGTACGATATCATATATGGTTCTTAAACATAGCCGTCTATGATATTAGATATCTATGATATGTTAGATATCACAGAGAACTAGTACCAAAAGCCATCTATGATATGTACGATATCATATATGGTCCTTAAACATAGCCGTCTGTGATATTTATCACAGAGGGCTAGTACCAAAAATTATCTTATGGAGTAATTTGATCCCTGAGGGTCAATCCATTAACTCCCCCCCCCCTTTCTGTTGAAAATCATCAGCAATAGTTAAACCTCAAACCCTGAGTAGGGGTGGAAATTTCAGTGGAAGCGGGCCCTGTGGGAATTTCCCATGGGGCGGGGCAGGGGCTAATATCCCTCGCTGGGAAGCAGGCGGGGCCGCTATGCTCATGAGTGGGGGGACGGGGTTATCCTCACCATGTGGCATCACACGGGACGATAAAAACAAAATAAATATATTTAATAATATATTATAATTTTTTAATATAAGAAATTGTATTCTTTTCTTGTATATTTAGATTAAAACTTGAATTTATATGTTAGAATATATATTTTGGAGCTATATATTTAAAATAATATGCTTAAGTAATTATAAATTAATAAATAAAATCATATTTTTATTTTTAAAACATAAATTTAATCCTTTTTAATCCCCATGAGGACCCCGTGAGGTCGGGTCCCATGAGGAAAGGAGACGGGGCCATCTCCCCGCTGGCTAAACGGGGCGGGCGGGGCCGGCTCGCAGGAGGCGGGCCGGGGCCGCGGAGGCTTCCCCGCCCGCCCGCCCGTTGCCATCCCTAACCCTGAGGTAATCAATGGCATGAAGGAGCCTAGCCGCCTCTTTGGAATTCCCTTCACTTCGAGCCTCTTCTTTGTCCTCTTTATTTTTGTAAACAAAAGGGTTGGGCTAGGGCTAAGTTTTAGACTAGCCAGCCATTGCATATAATACTAGACTAAGACTAAACATTCTGGAATGCGATAGAATGACCAACACAAAAAATACTCTAGGCAACTCCTTTTTATTGAAGAAACTTGGAAAAAGATATGCATACAAAATCTTGAGAAGTAGATATTAATTGTTTGGGAAACAATATACATATAAAATCTTGAGAGGTAGACATTAATTGTTTGGGAAAAGATATGCATAAAAAATCTAAAATCTTGAGAGGTAGACATTAATTGTTTGGGAAAAGATATGCATACAAAATCTTGAGAGGCAGACATTAATTGTTTAGGAAATTATAGATATGCATACAAAATCTTGAGAGATAGACATTAATTGTTTAGAAAATTAAAGATATGCATACAAAATCTTGAAAGGTAGATATTAATTGTGTGCCTGAATGGATGAAAATGGGTCTTACATCATACGCCTATTCCAGAGCCAAATCAGTCAGGATCAGATTTGGGAAGCAAGCTTAATATCCAGCCAAATCCGAATAGTTTATCTCGGATACAAATTTGGATTCGAAGCATGATATTTGATGGATACGGATTCGAGACCAAATATCAGGATAAAATCTTTCTGGATATCTGAAATGTATGTTGGTGGTTGGTCCACTTGTCAGGGCTAAGCCAATTAGCCCTCACGTCACGATCGCATTAAACAAAAGGGCTGGGCAAGGTTTTAAACCTGCATAGGCAGCAGCCACTATTGTCCCACGTTACCTTACGAACAAGCGTACTTTTGGGACTACTTAGCAACTTGACTTTTCAAATATGTCTTCATCAATGTTTATCTGTTTGCCCATAAAAACACATGTTCTCCAAGTGAACCATTTTATAAAAAAGAAACAGAGAATGGATTATCAGCAGATGTTCAGAAAAAAATATATAAAGGGACAAGTCCAAAGCTTGCCTAGCAAAACAACTACTTCCGAGGACATTTAGACATGACTCATATCACCACAAAACCAACGAGTAAACTTATAGCATGAACCTGACATTCGAACACATCTCATAATGAACAAAACTCACATCAAGACACAAGAATTCTTTTCTGCACCTAGATTCACATGGAAGTATTTTTCATTGGATTGCACACTGGTTTGCACCTGCTGGGCTTCAAAATGGAGAACCTCTGTAGGTACTTCCATTCCAAAGTGTCCATGAAGCCTCTACAATGCAAAATAGTTAAACATGACCAATTATAAACCTGTAGCATTCAATCAGAAATATTTATAGAAGCTCAAATACATCTGCTGAACCATCACTATGAAAACTCTCAGACAGCGATCATAAGCAACAGAGTAGCACGAGAACATTCACTTACAGATAAAAATTTTAAATTAGAGTTATGCTTCACACCTTCTTGACCTTCATAAATCAGCACCAATCAAAGCAGCCCCTGAAATGAGCAAAGTGAAAGAAATTTTGTTCTTAGCAATCAACATGTTTAACAAAAGTTTGTGAAGAAAATAAAAGGCTTCTCACAAAAAATGCAGCCGGAATTGGAGTGAGGAAGAAAAGATAGACTAGCCACTTTGGATACAGAAAAATCTCAAGAAGAGGGCTAGATCCCAGGGGTTGGTTGGTTTAAGATAGCTAGCAGGGAACTGACCTTTTTCCTTCCTAGGGCACAAGTATCAGGAAATTAAGCACAACATTTCCCCATCAAATGAAACATAAAGGGATAATTAATAATTTGCCACTCCAAAGATGTGGTATTCATTAACGTAATAAGTCAAAATGACCTCTTGAACTATCAGGTGCGTCTAATCAAGGATTCAAATTTTGGCCGAAATTTCACGATTTTCGTCTAATTCGGTTTTCTTAGGGTGGGCCGAGAAAGGTCAAATTCACCCAAAAGTTTTGGCCCAAGTTTGCTTTTCTCGGGCCAGCCCATGCAACCAACTGAAGTACAGGAGTCAAAAGGCTTCGTGGCTTTTGTGCCCGGTGCCGCTCCCGTGCCTAGCGCTCAGGAGGGGGAGGCAGTGCAGGCGGTGCCAGTAGCGAGAGGGGGAGGCAGCGCAGGCGGCAGGTGGTGCGGGCAGTGCGGGCGGCGGGCTGGTACGAGCGGCACTAGTGGTGGGAGGGGGAGGTGGTGTGGGCGGCAGGCGGCTACGGTTTGCGGGCGGTGCGGGCAAAGCTGGTGGCGGGAGGGGGAGGCGACACGGGTAGTGCTGGTAGCGGAAGGGGGAGGCGGTGCAAGCAGCAGGTGCGGGGAGGGGAGGCTGTGCCGGTTACGGGAGGAGACGGTGGCGCCGGCTGCAGGAGGGGGAGGCGGCATCAGCCAGTTCGGACCGAAATGGTACGTATTTCATGAATTTTTCTTGAATTCAAATGGTATGTTTGAATATTTTGACCAAAATTCTTTGAAAAATACCTGAAATTTTTGAAATTTCTGAATTTCGGATTTCTCGGAGTGGTCCAAATTTTTTTCTAAACCAAAAATGTTTTCCCTGCGTCCAATCTACCCTATGAAAAATGAAACCATCCAAGCAATCCTATGAACTACGCAAAACCATCTAAATAACCCTGATGTGGTTTTGGATGCGGTTTTGTGACCAAGGCAGATGATGAATGCTACGGAGCCGCGAGAGGTTGCCAACGGCTGGGGAGATTGAGCTGAAGATGTTCATGTTGGCGAGGCTGAGGCTGACAATGTGCAGCCGTCGCCAGTCGCAGGTGATGCCTGTGAATCCGCAGACGTTACCGTTGGACTTGTTCCAGTCTGCGGGGGTGGACGGCGATGGCATGTTGAGCCCACGCTCGAAGGCTAGAAGGGTGGCCTTCTCTTGGCGCAGCAGCACCTCATCTGCTGACGCGCGATGAGGAGGAAGGGCGAGGTGGAGGAGGAGCAGCAGCACGACCGCGCGCTTTGTGCGTGCGTAATGTGGTGAGTATGGTGTTGCGATACGGGAGATGGTCACAGCGTGCAAAGATATACGGGAGATGGATGATGCTTTCACCTTTTGGGATTCATGAGGTGATGGATGGTAGGGCTGTGCATTTCCGTACCGAACCGAAAAAACCGAACCGGAAAAACCGAACCGAACCGGTCAACTCGGTTTGACCTGTTTTCGGTTTTCGGTTCGGTTAGCAGATTTTGTGGTTTTTGCGTATTCGGTTTTTTGGGAAAAACCAGCTTAAAACCGAAAAAACCGATATTACCGAAGACACCCAGCGCCAGCGGCCCACAAACACAAAGCACAGGCCCAGCGCCGCTCCTGGCAGCGATAGTAGCAAAAGGAGATCAGATATTGAGAGTTGAGACGCTAGAAAACCCTAGAAATCAGATCTAATCTCCAAGCATCCAGTCCCGCACGCCGCTCGGCGCTCTCCGCCTCTTCGGTGTCTCCGCTGGCGCAGGCTCGCAGGGAGAGGTGGAGGAGAAGCAGCAGCACGACCGCGCGCGTTGTTCGCGCGTAATGTGGTGAGTACGATGTTGCGATACGGGAGATGGCCACTGCGTGCAAAGATATACGGGAGATCGATGATGCTTTCACCTTTTGGGATTCATGACGTGATGGATGGTACATAAATAATGCATGATGAGTGGGCAGGGGTTCGAGTCAACCAGCTAGTGTAACGAATGGCCCAGCCACGGTCCGAACGGACGAAGGTTGGGCATAAAGTTCTGCCGATGAGAAAGTCGTTTACACATAACCAAGAAATGGCAAAACAATGATGATTAATTTTATAAAGCACTTGTTGAAGCAGACGTACAGAGGCTAGAAATATATCGGCATTTATCTCAAGATTAATATTCTTAAATTTTAATTCTGCCGGGTACATCATGCCTATTCGTGCTTTCAACGGTAACCATACATCTAGCGGGGCACTCTTGAAACATTCGATTTGCGAATTCCTGGCACTAACAACTCTCCCATTATTCCACCTCACAATATTTTCCTGTTATTTTATTTTTTGAAATTGGGCAAGAGGGCTGCCTTCTATTACTTCATAGGGAGATTGGAAAACCAAGAGACGGGGGAGCGGCCAGGGACTAGCCTAAAGGTGTTACAGAATTATTAGGAGCTCCTGTAGCCTCTTTGTCCTGCTAGCACCCAGGCTCTGGCCTCCTTAACGGTGGCAGTAAGTGTGAAAGTACAGTTGCCATTGATCGAAAAATGCAGGCGTTCCGTTCCTTCCAAATTTTCCAATAGACTAGCATCACTAGTGATGCTGTGGCTTTTCACGGTGCTCCAAGCGAGAGAACAATAGACTCCTATCAGTCACGGACCGAGTGAAACGTCCACAGGTATTTTCGCGGTATTAACTGTTAGGTAGATTACAGAAGATGTTTATATTCTTAGTTTCACGCCGTCAGCATGAACAGCGGGCAACGCGGCCAGCGGCTGGTAAACATAACTTCCTTGAGACAGAGGCACTGGTTTCTGATCTTCGAACGCAGATAGGTAAAAGAAGAGTACGTGCATACGACTTCATCCAGGACTGGAATCGTGTGAAAGTAAATATGGTAGTGTACAGTTATTACATCCGGGGACCAATTAAAACGGGAAGGAGCAGAAGAACGACAGCGAACGATAAGAAAAAGAAGAAGAAGCTACATCTAGCTAAAGGGGCAGTGCACAATTATTACATCCGGGGACTAAGAAAAGCCCACCATGAAGCCTACAAGTTCCCACTAAGAACGTACTACTCCTAGATAAATGAACCGCTACCACCTTCCGCTGCTGGAATTCGTCTTGGGTGGGAGACGAACATAACGTCGACAAACACAAGCATCTCCATAGAGTAGGAAACTCAAATGGGTGCAGCTATTGTCCTAACCATCATGAGGTTCATGTTGATGTGCCTAGCCGCGGCCACCACCACGCCGTGGGCATCAGGGGCGCCTCCCTCCGCCTCTAACCTTACGCACTGCCTCAAATCATGCGGGAACGCGGACATCTCATACCCCTTCGGCGTCGGGCCCGGCTGCTTCCGTCCAGGCTTCGAGCTCACCTGCAACCACACCACCAAACCCCCCAAGCTCTTCTTGGGTAACACCACCGAGATCGTCAATCAATACCGCGGCGGACAAGTTGAAGTCTTCGTCGCCTTCAACATCGCCACCAAACCAGGTGTACCCGGCACCTACAACAGGTCGTGGGAGGCCCCAGGAAGAATCCTTCATTTTTCTGAGCTTGATGAATATGTTTTTGTTTTCATGGGTTGTGGAATTGAGGTATACTTGTACGACTCTGATAACGGCAGCTTCCTGGGGCATTGTTCAAGTGCGTGTGCTGACAATGCGAGTATGGAGAAGGCTTTTGCAGGACAGGATTGCAATGGTCTGGGCTGCTGCACCATCACAATCAATGGAGAGGTTGAAGCATTCAGATTTACCGTCATCCAGAATGAAGAGGCAGTCGCAACGCCCATCAGTAGTGCTATAAAGGCTTTCATGGCACTCCCCTTGTGTGACTATGACATATCAGTTCTCCGGTCCTATAAGATTACCGGTAGCGCCGTCGGTGCGACTTGGTCCGGTCTGTCAGCTGTAATCATAGATCAACCCAATTGTCAAATGGCTCAGCTGGATCAGAAGCGCTACGCCTGCGGCAGTAACAAATGTGTGGATGTGTCAAAAAGAGGATACTATTGTACGTGCTTAAACAATTATGAAGGTGGAAATCCATACCTTCTCGATGGGTGCAACCAAGGTGCGTGCAGTACAGCTCGTAACTTTCTCTGCGTCTATGAAATTACATGTGCAGATTTGTAGTTTGATTTTCTATTTTTCTTTCTCCTAAACACCACCAAGTTTAATCGTACATGAATACGAAAGGGCAGAGCTCCTTCCTTTACATTTCAAAAAAAAAAAAAAACTTGAACATGCGTAGTAGCAGGAGGATATCTAGTAAAAACTAATACTTAGGTCAAAGCACGGAAAAAAAATGCCTTGAGCACTAAACCATACCTGGTGTCATATGAAGATGTTCCTGTGACGCGCATATTCTTGAGTAAACTAGCTCTAAATCTCACACAACATCACATAAAAATGTTGCAATTACGTAGATATATTTCAAAATAGAGTTGAACTAGTTATAATTCCATTATGTAAATCTCTTATAAAGATCCGATAAAAAAAAGGATGCTACGTGTTACCACACCTCTATAAATAAACTTGGCTTAGACTGGTTCACTCTATGCTTAGGTATATCATTTTTGTACTATATAAATAACATAAAATGAAAATTTTCGGTAGCTGTAGTAGTAAGCCTGCTAGGAAGTGTTGTATAGCAAGGGCTGTTTTGTAATTTCTCAATTGAAGAAAAGAAAAAGGAGGTGGGGCCCACCTGTCGGTGGGTCTAGTGAAGAGATAATGGAGAGGAGACTGCGTCTTCTCCCCCGTGCTCGGCTCCTCCCCACGTGATACTCTCTCGCTCTCCGTGCGCGGCACTCTTCGCGGCAGTTCTGTTTGAGCGCATCTCCCAAGCAACCTGTTCTTGCAGGCCAATGGTGACACCGAAGGCGCCAACGGCCCGGTAGCTTCGGCCGCCAGCCGTTGGCCGCAACCCATCGCCTCCTCCCCGCTCTTCTATAAAAGGTGGGTCTCTCCCCTTTGGATTGTATCCTGATTTGGTGAGTTCTTCCTCCTTGGTAGACCTCAGATTTGAGTCTTGAATCGCTGGTTAGATTATTCCCTATCGGTTGGGTAGCCAAATCTTGGTTCTAGGGTTTTCCCCATGTGGTGTTGTTGCCCCTTTCCTTGGATCTGCCAGTGGGGAAAGGGCTTGTGGGGATTAGCCTCTAGAAAGTGATATGGTTGGACTTTGTGCTGAGATTTTGAAGGAGCTATTGCAGCTAGTTATTGGTGTTCCCGAGAGCTCTTGGCTGAAACTCTCGTCAGCTTGTGCGGCGACCACCCAACCCTCGGTTTCTACCTTGACTCCTCAAGGTGGGAGTGTAGCACTGTATCTCTGATTGCCTTCATCCTCTTGCTCGGCATAGCAGGGTGCTTGGTTTTTTGGGTCAACGCTTTGTGCGTGCCTTTCCACCTTCGGTCTTCACGGTGATTTTGAGTATCACCACCACAGTGAGTTTACCGGCTGTTGATACCTTGCATTCTATGATATACTATATTTATCTGTGAGTTCACATTTGCAAAGAAGTTCTTGTGGGTATTGCTCGATGATGAAATGACATTTAACTGAAGTTATGTATGATCTTGAGCATAGATTTGATCTTGAGCTGTCAGCTAGATTGCTATTTGTATACCCTGATCAGTGATATTCTTGTGTTTTACTTGTTGCACATTGTTCTTATGCTATGTGATCCTTGTTCGGTCTCTGCAGTTGATCACCTATGCTATGCTATGCTGAAGTAATCAATAGTGTTCATGTCCAGTGAATGTTAGATTGATTATTGTGATCTTGTTTCATGTCCAGCAAGTTATAATCATGATCTGATAGTTTCTTTAATAGCAAAATTTGATTTAACCTCAAGATCAAATCTATAAGCTATCATATATAATTAAGATTATGTTTTGTCATGGCGGAGACGGTCAAGAATGTATCTTGTGCAACTAGCCGTCTGAGAGTAATGAAATTCATACAAATCTATATGTATATTGTTAGATCAGCATTAAGAAATGGTTATGTTCAATTGTATATGCTGATTTCTGGACTTTTTATAATATATGGTAGAAGCATTTGTTTCTTTATTAATGGCTTAAAGAGTTCATATGGTTATATGTTAATTAAGTCATTTAAATGCTTGTTATATCATGATTTTGTCTTTATGGAATATATTGGAATTAAGCATAAATATATGCCCATACCACGATATTTACAACAAGAAGAATGTCTCAAAAATGTTTTACTTACAAGATCGTCTACTTGTAGAAAAGCCTAGAGCACCTATTAATTATTCTAAGCTATTGTATCCGGTTATAGCCTAGCTTCTTAATATTTCTTATTTGAAACAGAGTATGATCCCACTCGAGACAAGTGAGTTGTTCTAGGTCATGTGGCAATGCAAGTATTCCTTTCCCCTTTGGACTTGAACCAGGATGTTCGCAAATAAGAAGTTTCAAGCCGAATCGCACATCTAATCAACCTCTCATTGGAAGTCCACCCACACAATATCAAGCGACAAATATTTTAGTAGATGAAGGACTCTTGTTTGTCAACATGCCCTCACACATTGAACATGCCAACACAACGTTGCTTCCAATACAGATACACAGTGACGGATGGTCCTGGAGTTCATTGATGGTTTAGAAAACTTTGACTTTTGTGAGCAATATTGATGCGGATACATACATGTGTACCACTTTTCACTATATAAGAGGATTGCATCAACGCTACACACTTGTGGTTGAGACCCACCAAAGGGAAGCCAACCAATATGTTAAGACTAAGTCAACACCTTCCCTCATTCTTCCTCAAGGTCACCATATTGCTTTTGGACCAATTCAACAAAGAGTTAAGTGGGGCACGTTTTGGAATCCAATTCGGCCTCCAGATCAATTCGGATTCAGCTTGATAGGTCGAATTCAAACAGCTATAACTTTTATCCAGATGGAATCTTGGGGCCCATGAGTACTTGTTTGAAAGCTTTTGAAGTCTACTTTATATGGATCCAGCCCCATCTCCGAATTCCTTCTGTGCGCTTTGGAATCATCAAAACAATCTGACGCTGACTCAGCCTGACAGACAATTACTAAAAAGGCCATAACTTTCATAAACGGAGTCTGATTTGGGTGTTCTTGTATTCGTTGGAAAGCTTATTTCAAGGGCTACGTAATGGATCTGGTCCCACCTTCAAATGCATTACAAATCATCTATTGTAATCGAAACAATAGGATGGATGTAAAATCTAGTTTCCTTTTTGTGACAGTTCAGATCTAAAACCATATAGGATTGATTTATACTCGGTTTGGGGACTATATGGACGTCCTAAGTAGCTATATAAGTCATGTATTCATAGCCTTTAGGTTCAGACCACTTTTAAGAAAAATCAATCTACTAAATTTTATTCGAGTTCATTATTGTTGCCGAAATTCTGTAGGGAATTAGGAGTATTCTTCAATCAAGATCGTTTAGCCTTTCCGCTGGGAATTGAGTGCACGATAGATCTTCGCTTGGTGGTTGGCGAAATTGACACGAGCGTGTTTTGACGGATTAAAGAGTGTTCATCCCTTGTACGGCATTGGAGGATCATTGCGATTCATCAAGACTCCTACGAGTATCAAATCCTACGTTGGGAATATCGGGCAACACCGTATCATCTTGGTATCGAGCGTATCATCTTGGTATCGGGCGTGATTTACTCGGTAGCATCTTATCCCTTTACTTTTCAGTTTATTATTTCTGTCCTATAGTCCATATAGCGAAAATTGCAACACAAAAATCCAAACCCTATTTTTGCATATGTTATTTTTGTGAGTTTTATTAAGTTTTGATCTATTAAAAATTTTGTTTATGTGCTAATCGGTGTGTCTATTGCGTAGCTTAATATTTGCATATCAATTTTCTTGAAAATCCGCTAGTTGATCTTTCAATTAGCATCCAAAGAAAGAAAGAAGATTCAATTCACCGTTTGAATTTTTGTTCTTACTTGTCCATGTAAGATTTTTGCGCATCTTGAAAGAATATCATATTCGAATATATCCGAGTTTCCTTTTTCATGATTGATTTGACCACAAGAAACCCTAATCAGAACAAATTTACGTCAGAAAGAATACTAGTTGGACACATTTAGACAATCCAAAGTTTCTTGCGATTTGAATTCGAAGCGTCTGTTGAGGTTTTCATTTAAATCCTTTGACCCTTAAAACTAGTCTTTGATAATTGCTTTAGAGCTGTTCTAGAAATATCGCACATTCTTTGAACAACTTTGGACTTGAGTAGAATCAATGAATAATTAAACCTAGTTCGGCCTTTGAGTAAAAAAGAAAAAACAAAAAACCAAAAAAGAAGGCTGATTGAAAAAAAAGAAAAAAAAGAGAAGCCACAGCTTAAGCAAAAAAAAGAAAGAAAGAAAGAAAAGAAACCATTGGCCGAATGTGGGTGAGTTAACCTTAGTCTATAAATTCAGATTATGTATTTAATTTCTTTGAGCAATCTTGTGCCCTTAAATTCATATTATTGCAATTGGCTAGCGTCTCTCCTAGTACTTGATGCAAAACGAGCTAATATTTCTCGATTGTTTCTTTTAGCTTATTCCATTATTTGCATTGAGTTACATTGATCATTACGTATGCGTTCATATACTTCACTTATATCATTTGGATCAGCACATAGGTAAGAGTTTTCTAGCTTGGATTATTACTTAATTCAACAACATCGTGAAATTTAGATTGTGTAGGATAAATACTTCCTAACCAAGCTCCACTAAATTTCCTTTGCCGTGCAATTGTGAGTTACTTTTAAATCCGCTTGATCATCACATGCTAGTGTAGCCACCACCTAGTGTAAATTTCTTTTGGCCTCAATTTACTCCGGAAATATAAGAACTTTACTTGGGAGTGGAAAAAGTGAGATTGAGAGAACTCCATATATCATATATATTTGTCGTATTTGTGTTTTCTTGTGCCACTAACCATGTCAGGTGGGGAAGATAGCTATGGTGACGTTTCTAACATCAGGCATGAAGAGTGCAATGAATCAAAAATTTGTGGCTGGCACTACCGCAATAGGGGGACAACTCAAGATGGATATGCAAGATCACCGTATTGAATTTAATCATCAAATGAAAGTGTTACGCTCAAACATTGTGAATGATATTGTGCGGGCACTTCGTCCACAACATGAAGAAGATAATTTTGTTCCTTTCTATGGAAGTAATGATCCAGAAGAGTATCTTCAGTAAGAATGACGAATGGAGAAAGTATTTAGATTTCAAAAGTTTCCCAAAGACCGAGAGGTGATGCATGCCACTAGAGAATTTGAAGAGTATGCTTATAGTTGGTGGTATCAACCATTCGAAAACGAATTCATTAAATTCTTGGTTAGATTTAAAGGCACTCATGAGGAGAGAATTTGTACCATTCTATTATACAAAGGATTGCTTCACCATCTGGAGTATTACACAAGGGAGTAAAACTATTTAAGAATATTATTTTAAGCTACAAGATGCATGTAGGATCGAAAATGGCAATAGAAGGGGGTGAATGGTGCCTTTTAAAATTCGCCCCAAAGTATCCACATACTTCTCCTCCGATAGCTATGAGAGCTATGAAGCAGAACAAATTTACTTACTGAAAATTTGCCATTGGATCGACAAAGGTTCAACAACGAACTTGGCTGAAAGGATAAGAGGCAGCATGCATTGGCCTTTACTAGCGACTGCAGCAAACTGTAATCTGAAACTGGAGGAGAATTCCGAACTGCAAACAGAGAAAAGAAAAGCTAGCTGAAAGCTAATTACTGCCGAGAACTGTTGCAGCTAGCCGAACAGACAAGAAAGATCTGAATGCAATCGGCACAGCAGAGAAGGACCAACAACTGAACAAAGCACAGCCTGAAATTTCTGGAGCAGTAGAGAACTGAACAATACCCTATTCGGTTGTGCTTGCAGACTGCAGAAAGCAGAGAAAATGCATCCGACTGAAAAACTAAAACTGCAGCAAAAGAGCTGACCGAAACAGCATATACTGTAGCTGTACTGTTGAAACCGAACAGCCAAGAAAATAAATCATTTGCTGTCGCACTGCTCCATTTCATTGCTGCACCCAAACAGGAATTGAACTCAGAGTACTGCACTTCAACTCATCTCACTGCCCACCCAAAACCAAAACAAAACCGAACTACTGCTGCTCCCTTTTTTTTTTGTTCGGACCACTCCCAAAAAGGCTCAAGTGCTTCAACTACATTTCCAACCACACACGCAGCAAGCTCAGCCCCTTTCCTGCTGAACCTTAGCCTGGCCGAGATATGTAGTACCAGCAGGGACTGAGGATAACCGAAACAAGCTTTTCAGAGACTCAGCCGAAACAGCAGCTATTTGCTTGAACTGAAACACTGAAATCAGATTTCCTATGCAGTACCAAAAACAGAGACTGCAGAAATTCCTCGCTGCTGAAAACTGAACTAAAGCTGCATATTTTTGAGGAATGAAAACAGAAAATAGAGCTCAGCCAAAATTAGTTTCTGCAGCACAAACAACTGACCAAAAATAACAGCCAATACAGTTGTTACTTGCAGTCAACTAAACAACAAGGAAATTGATGATGTTCTCAAACCAAATGACCAAGACTACCATCCAAACAATAGATGGATCTCAAAAAACAAGGGGAAAACATCAGAGAACAAAGAATCAAGATTTTAGCTAGAATCTGAAGAATACCCTGAGATATGAGACCAAAAGCTGAATGTCTAATCTCTCTCATGTCCATTGACCATGAACATTTGCAATTCAGCTAGAGAAGGTCTCACAACCAGAAATCCTACCCCTAGTGCAAACCTTTCTCAGAGAAACCAAGAATCCAAGCATCCCCTGACATCAAACCCTAGAAATCAACTCACAAACCAAACAGCCATGATGAACATAGAGCACAAACACATCACAGAGGACATCTGGAAAATAAATGCGGCTCAACAACTCTCCTCATATTGATTCAATACCATGAATGCTTACAAGAGAGGAATGATTACATTAAAAGATTTTACTATTCTCCCATCTCACTACCCTGGTTCACTACATGCTTGAGTGGACAATCCTCACTCACAGAGTACACACAAGACAAAGGGAAAACCAATCTCTGTTCCTTGCTTAGTTCACACACGCACGAAGCACTAGCTCAAGCACTACTCTCCTGCACCTCACCACTAACCAACTGAGCTCCTCACGTCTACCTTCTGGACGCCTGGACCAAAAGACATCTCCTCAATACCCCCTTCGTATACAAGACAAAAGGAAACCCTCTTCTTCAAGTGGAAAATCAAGAATTGCCATCCTGCATCCACTCCATGCCTCCTTTCCAAATGAAGCAATAGTCAAAGCCCTGGACAAAATGGAGGGAAAACTCAATTCCACTCCAAACCTTGACATCTCGCTTCCATTTTGCCGCCTTGCGCATTTACCGAAATGCCCGTGCCGCACTTTCCTAGAAGCTTCCTGTCGATGCACGACCGCACCCGACATCCTGACTATCTAGACCTCGACTCCTCCCTGAGTCTAGTCCCAGTCCGCTCATCATCGCCCGTCATGTTCGTCACGGGTAGCTCCGGTTCCTCGTCTCCCGGCTCGCAACCACCTCGACAGCCTCGATCATCTTCGGCATCTTTAACCGTCTGGACCTCGACACCTCCTGTGCCTAGTCCTGGTCCTCCTCGCCTTACCATGACCTAGCTCTGAAATCCTGCAGTCACACAGACAAGCAAACCGTAACATAGCACCGCACGAAACAGTATAATTAACATTAACACAATTAAAAGTACTCTTCCCTCGAATACCCAAAACAAATTCAAACTCACTAAATCAACCGTCAATTACTCATCACAAACATGGGGACACCTCCACATGGTCTCTCAATGCATTATATCGGGCCGGTGTCACTAATACTTTAAAAGAGAAGGTATACTTTAAAGGATGATTGAATTCTAAGATCGCCGCCACACTTCAAGGTAGATGTTTTGGTAGTGTGCAAGATCTTGTGAATTGTGCTATTCAAAAGGAGAAGAGACTTATGGAGAGACGTACACCATAGTTTTCTTCTGTCCATATTTCAATTCTGCGCCTCTACTAGTGTGACACATGAGAAGATGACCGAGCATGAGACTTTCTCTTCGGTCAAGGAGACACATAGTGATATTCCAAAGCTACATATAGCTCCTGAGATATACCACAACCCATATGAGAATGAGAGCCACATAGCGAAATTGAGTGAGAGTGATAAAAAGAGTGAGCTGTGTGATTCCATCATATGTGAGGTTGAGAACATCCAAATTGAGAGTATGCGAGAGACACCAAAAGAAAATAGAGAAGTAGAAGATAGACAAAGTGAGGATGAATCTGAAACTAACACATTAATATATACTTCTAATGTTATTTCTTATATTGTGCAGGTTGACATTAAACATGAAGAATTAAACATTCAACAACCGCCACCTTTGAAGGAAAATGAGGAGGAGGTAACCATGGGAGAAGATGAAGTGCTTGCTGCCCCGTGTATACATCCTAATAATTTTAAACCCCCAGCACCTATATCATCTGAGGAGGACGACAAAGGTAACAATATTGGTACTGAACTTAATTGTGAAAATGTGAGTAATTGTGAAAACTCATATGATCAACCTAAAATTCTATGTTCTAAAATTTTTATGCTCAATTTACATAATGTGAAATTGATTACTCATATGGAAGTTCTTACTAGAATATCTCATAATGATTCTTTGTGCTATATCATGTCTGATGATCCTAGAGAGCTATCTAGTGTAATTGATAATGTTACTGAAATTTTATGTTTAAAATCACTATTTAGTACCTATGCTTAAAAATATAAGTTCAATTTGATTGAAGATTATGGTGAAAATGATAAATTTTATGTTCACAGAATTTGCATTACAAGTGATAAGATTACTGAATTGAAATTGCATATTATGGATAAACAATCTTTTGAGCCATGTCATGATAATAATGAGATGAATATTAACTATAGTGTTTGCTATTTAAAAAGATTTCTTAAGTCTACCTATTTACCCTTTAATGTGCAATCATGTAAAAATAATCAGAGTAGCGCAGTTAAAGCATGGAAGGCGCTCAAAATTTTCTTTCCCATATCTGAACAACTAAATCAGATTTTGCCCATTAATGATCTGTCTATGTTCTTAGAAAAGTCGAGGACGACTTTCTTTCATGGGAGGGAGAATGATGAGAAAGACAATATTGTAATGCAAACATCTTTTGGTTACTGTTATATTTATCAGTTTGTGCAAAATAATCAAAATGATACAACAATTGATTCTTACATATACTATGCATATGTGTTGTTCTTTTCGCTACTACACCTTCAGATATTAATGATGTGATAAACCGAAAAAGTGTTGATGATAAGTATATATACCATGCATACACTTTGTATTCTGTGTTTAGTATAATTTCAGGCTATCAAAAGCCGAGGATGGTTTTTTTGAAGAAGAGGAGGATGATGCAGATACAGACATACGTACCACTTTTCACTATATAAGAAGGATTGCATCAACGCTACGCACTTGTGGTTGAGGCAAAGGAAAGCCAACCAACATGTCAAGACCAAGTCAACACCTTCCCCCACTCTTCCTCAAGGTCACCACGTTGCTTTTAGACCAATTCAGCAAAGAGTTCATGTGGGACACATTTTGGAATCCAATTTGGTCTCTAGATCAATTCAGATTCAGCTCGATAGATCGAATTCAAACAACCATAACTTTTTATCTAGAAGGAATCTTGGGGCCCATGAGTACTTGTTTGAAAGATTTTAAAGTCTACTTTCAGACAGATCTGCTCCACCTCTGAATTCCTTTTGTGCATGTCGGAATCATCAAAACAACTGATGCTAACTCAGCCTGACAGGCATTACTAAAAAGGCCATAACTTTCACAAACAGAGTCGATTCGGGTGTTCTTGTACTCATTGGAAAGCTTATTTCAAGAGCTACGTAATAGATCTAGTCCCACCTTAACATTCTTCACAAATAATCTGTTATGACCGAAACAATATGACGGATGTAAAATTTAGTTTCTTTTTTGTGAGAGTTCGGATCTAAAACCATATAGGGTTGAGTTGTACTCGGTTTGGGCACCATATGGAGGTCCCAAGTGACTATGTAAGCCATGTATTCATAGCCTTTAGGCTCAGACCACCTTTGAGAAAAATCAATCTACTAAAGTTTGTTTGAATTCATCATTGCTGTTGAATTAGGAGTATTCTTCAATCAAGATCGTTCGGTCTTTCCATTGGGAATTGGGTGCACGATAGATTTTCTCTTGGTGGTCGGCGAAATCGACGCGAGTGTGTTTTGGTGGATTAAAGAGTATTCGTCCCTTGCACTCGCACTGGAGGATCATTGCGATTCATCAAGACTCCGACGACCCTGTATCATCTTGGTATTAGAGCGTATCAAATATTGTGTTCTAAAGTAGGCTATCAACAATATAACCTGCAAGAGGGTAAACAAAATGACTTCATATGCATGCATCAGTGCTAACAGTGAGTGTATTACTATCACCCATGGACATGTTTACATTGGTTACCGGTGCAGGTACTCTGTTGGCTATGAAGGAAATCCTTACATCAAAAAAGGGCTGTCATGGTATAGAACCACTCTACTATCCCGGTTGTATGCATCTAATTATCAAATTTTACAGCATGCTAAACTTTTTTAAAAAAAGTCTTATACAACCAAATTATGATGATTTGCTACAAAATTTTCTCTGAAAACACATGTTTAGCTCAGTGCAACCAAATAGGACCATCGAAATGATATATTGTCCAGTAAAGCTCACATTTCAGTGGACGTCTCATGCAGATATTGATGAGTGTTTGATGCCCAACTTATGCAATGGAACATGCCACAACTCGGAAGGGAGCTTTAGTTGCGCAGGTTGCCCTCATGGTACAACTTTTGATCCTGGAAGTGAGATTGACCAATTTGTCAATGAGCTTGCCATCCTGTCTCAAACTGTTCATCAGAATGTAGTAAAACTTTTTGGTTGCTACCTTGAATTCGAGGTACCTTTGCTCATGTATGAATTCATCTCCAATGGCATGCTTTATCAGCTTCTTCACAGTGATATGGGTACCAAATGCTTGTTAACATGGGACGATCGAATCAAGATTGCCCTAGAGGCTTCAAGCGCACTTGCTTATCTCCATTCGGGTTCTTCAACACCAATCTTATACCTTTGCTCGTGTATGAATTCATCTCCAATGGCATGCTTTATCAGCTTCTTCACAGCGATATGGGTACCAAATGCTTGTTAACATGGGACGATCGAATCAGGATTGCCCTAGAGGCTTCAGGCGCACTTGCTTATCTCCATTCGGCTGCTTCAACACCAATCTTTCATAGAGATGTGAAATCTGCCAATATACTCTTAGATGAAAATTTCACCACAAAGGTTTCAGATTTTGGTGCTTCAAGATCTATTTCCATTGATGAAACTCATGTGGTCACGATTGTGCAAGGGACATTTGGGTACTTGGATCTTGAATATTATCGTACAGGAGAAAGTTGTGGCTTCCGAAACACAACAAACACTCAGTAATGCAAACCGAGATTTGGCCGACATGCAGTATGGTACGGCCCCGCGGGCCTGCCTGTAGTCCTGTACCACAGCTCGTACAGCCAAACGGAGGATCATAACTGGTTCATAACTGGGTCGGTGGCATTACTTTTTTACCCTTTTTATCTTAGTGTTACGTATGTCAATTATTTCTTGGAGACGTCATATTCATTATCCGTATATCAAAGTGGGGAGTTCCTCGCCGCCGCCGCGCCACGCCGCGCCAGACTTCGCTGGTCTAACGCGTGCGCGCGCGTGGGGTTTGAGCGGGCTATCTATGCTGGCTGCGCGCTGGTAGCAAGCCGCGGATTCGGCTTCGTTTCGCTCGGGTTAGCGAGCGGCGGTTTTGCCTTCGCTACGTCTCGCGAAGGCTCCCGAGGAGTGCGTGTTCTTTTGCTCATGCGCGCCTCTCACGCAGAGTTTCCCGCAGAAGCCCCAGATCTCGCTCTCCCCATGCCTCCTCCTCCCCTAGCCCCGCCGCCACCGCTTCCGCCTCGCTGCCGCCATGGCTTCACGCCCTTCCCTCCACAAAGATCTCCACCACCTCCTCCTCCCTCTCCACCGACTCCCCGCCTTCACTCTGCTGCCTCCTCCCCGCCTTCGCGTCGCTTCCTCCCCTACCATCCGTCGCGGA
This sequence comes from Melocanna baccifera, assembly GCA_036346265.1. Classification (NCBI taxonomy): domain Eukaryota; kingdom Viridiplantae; phylum Streptophyta; class Magnoliopsida; order Poales; family Poaceae; genus Melocanna; species Melocanna baccifera. The sequence goes on from JAYEVJ010000114.1 coordinate 283,728, forward strand.
GGATCCCGCCACCACCGCCTCTTCCGCAGCCATGGCCTCACGCCCTCTCTTCCGCACCATCTCCACCGACTCCCCCGCATCCGCCTTCACGGCGCCACCCGCAGCCTCCGCTCTGCTATCTCCTCCCTTGCCATCCGTCCGCAGGACGTGCGCCTCCTGCCCTAGCCCCGCTCTCTCGACCCCCTCACATCGCACATCGCCGCCTCCTATTATCGCCCTCATCCCGCCTTCTCCCACACCTCCCGCGCCGCCGCCGCCGCTCCCTCGCTCCCGTTCGGGTCATACCAAGGTTTTGACAATCTTCTCCATGAAACACATTTCCATATATATACAACTTTCATGAAATTTGAAGATTATGCTTACATGCTTCATCTTGTGCAGGCTATGTTTATTGATTTTGGGACTAGCTAAAGAAAGAAATAATTCTTTGCTACCTGAGGTAATAAGATTTTCGTTTGGAACAATCTCCTCCTGCCACCTTACCATTTTTATAAGCTTTCCTGTCATGTCAATGCTGCTTTAAGGTATTTTTGTATCAGTTATGCATTAGAAGAGTTCCTTTTCATCTAATTTATTTTATCTGCTCATTTCTGAACAGACCATAGAATAAATATTGTGGGCACTATGGTGTCTGAATTTATGTTCCTTGTCTTACTGCATCTATTTATTCTACATTTTCCTTTTTAATTGAGGCTTGCGATTACTTTTGTTTGATCAATAAGTGGCTACACAACAGAATTTGTTGCCGCTTCAGTGCTTTTGCACTACTCAGTTTCTCAATCATGAAAATATAGACTGGTATATCTGAACAACAGGTTTGATGGCACAGATTCAGAAGCTGAAAAGAAAGAATATATAGACCACATTCAGGAAAACGTCCACTTGATGGGATGGGAGCCCTACAAAGTTACCTATCCAAGCCATTATTTTCAAGATTTATATGAGCATGCAGTTTAGTTAATACGGAAAGGGCTAGCCTGTGTGGACCATCAGGTTTTTCCCTCTTATTCTTTATATTACGAACTTATGCGTAGACTCGTGTAACAAAGGGGAAAATAATAGTTATATCGAGTTCTTGATAAATAAATTGTGTGCATTCTGACTGATATATGCTTGCCAGACAGCACAAGAAATAAAGGAATACAGGGAAAAGAAGATGAATAGTCCGTGGAGGGATAGGCCCATTGATGAGTCATTGAAATTATTTGAAGACATGCAACGTGGGTTGATTGCTGATGGTGAAGTAGCTCTCCGAATGAAATAGGACATGCAGATGATAACAATAACATATCTGGCTTGATAACATATAGTTATATTGAGTGCATCTTTCAGATAAGGAAGTAAGGATCTGTTAATCTGAAGGAGTCCACGAACAGATGGTTAGATACAGAATTAGGGTGAGATTTGGTGCAATGTCCCTTCTTTTCCTTTTCTTATATTTGGTTATTACTTATTTCCGATTTCGCATAGATTAGACATATCGATTTAATCTATTTCTCTTTAGGTGTCCTGGTATTGCTCAATGAAGATCACAAAATAATGTTGGGTTATGATAATTGATATGGGAAGTTTGTGTGCCCTTTTATTTTCACTGCCTTATGGACCACAAGATGGAAGTTCTCGGTGGTCAACAAAGCATATTGCTTTAGGTTCTAGAGTTTCTTCTATAAAATGAAGCTGTTACTAATAACATAGTGCTACTCAACGATTTACCATCATGCTGTTCTTTAATTGGCTGCCTTTGAGGTCATCCTACCACTTAGGTATCAAACTGAAGGCTGATAATGTGCTGCTGTCTTTTCCATACCCATTTGTTGTGCTCAGTTTATCCATGTTATCCTTTTGTTGATTGGCTTACCAATAATTTTATTTTGTCTGTAGGTTTCCTACGAGCTCTGTTTACTGTGTAGTTATATCATTATTAGGGCCAACATGTTTGCTTTGAGGTCAGCCTAATATGCAGATAGCAAACAACCAATGTTGATGATCCACGTGTTCCTGCAGTGCTCCTGCTGTAAGGTAAGCTAGCATCATGCTATTGTAACGCTAAGGATCTGTTCTTTGACATTTATGTGTTTGCTCCAGTTGTCATGTTTGGACATGTCGGTATCCCCGCTAGCTGTCATTGGAAAGTTCGTTCGTATGTAATTTACCAAAGCCTTTCTTCCCATCACCCTTTTTGCCTCACAGAACTACTGATGGTTAGTAGTCCCGCATAGGCCATGCATGCACAGTTCCTTTCCCACTCCCTTAAGCAGTATTACTGACTTGGTGTGCTTTATGTATGTTATTTTTATACCTTACTAATGTATAGAGTAGTAGAAGGTGACATGGCACATGAGCCAATCAAGAAAAATATAAGCAGAGCAATCATGAACGACCAAATCCCTTGATTGATAAGGGTGAGATACTAACAAGTAGCTAGCTGTTAGTGGGTTACTAAGGCCACTTGCCTTTGATCATGGTGACATTAAAAAAACAATGTTCTATCGATTAACAATGATACGATGCTGTCAGTTTCCTGTGTTGTATTTTCGGTTCGTCGATTGAGCATAGTTCAGTGCATCAACTCTTCAGTAGGTGCTGTACATCCTTGCCTCTTTTGCGGTTCGCAGAAATTACTTAACATTTTTACTACTCAGTAGCTGTTCATCTAAATGGTTGTCTAATCGTTGGGTTAGCAATTTACATGACATGTGAGTTGTAGATTCTACATCTGACGAGTGGAGCTTCTAAATCTGGCGGCCCTCCCCCCTCACCATTTGACTTCCTCCCAAACCGAAGGTATGGAACCAAAATCCTGTAAAAATGAGAAGCTAAACTAAATTAATCATCTGCTCTCGATCTATGTCTTGACAATTAATGGCGATCTTTGCACTATTGCAACATGCAAACAACATTAGTGCAATGTAGAAGTAGGTAATTGCCAATGTGTTTGCTCGCTCGCGGTATCACTTCACATCGGCCTTCGACGAAGCATGGGGAAATTTTACTTTGCATAGGTTAAGCTTAATACTATGATACTCATTGTGCCGATATGAAATCTTGCAGAAAAAAGATAGCTAAAAGCCCTTGCTCAATCAGCCACATATGCATTTGTCATTTGTTGATTATTTTCTATTTATTACTCCAAATTTTGGATGCACCGACAATTGGCATTTCTTTCCTTTAGGATCTCCACAAAAGTGAGCGAAATGTTGGGAAATGTAAATACAGGTAGTGCCCTTTCAGCATTTAAGAAAATTGCTTATGGAGCTGCCATCAATTCAACTGACTTACCAAGTTCTTTTACTCTCCCATAAGATAACTAAATAAAAGTTTACTTTGATTTTAGTGATGTCAGTTACCACAGATTGGTAAGAGAAAGAGTTAATCAATTGATATGGAGCCTACCTTTCGTGGTAGAAAGTTATTTACTACTCAAAATGTCCATATAGGCTGCAATATTCTCTATTGAGGAACTTCAAATTCCCTATTCTCTCTGGTTAGTGCATGTATTAGTTTGTGTGTGCTTTTGGCATAAACCAAAGCATTGAGCTATTGTAATACTTATGGAACTTTAAATTGCACCTTATGGTATTGGACAACATACATACATGCCTTTTACAGTTCTTAGTTAGCTGGTTCATCATCCGTACCTGGTTACTACTTTGTTTGTTAGTTTTGCCTTTTCCCAATTAGGTTCGCTGCTACCATGTTTACAACGAGCCCCTTTCATGTCATTCCGTGGAAGTAGCTACTAATTCCTTGCCGCTTTCTAGCTGCAGTAACCATCGATCGCCCATTTGTACACTTGCTTTCTTGATTCTCGGTTAGTTAGTGTGTTGTATTTGTTCCTTCCTTATGATTGGGTGCCTATTCTATTTATTTCTTACTATTCCTGTTCTCTACTCGTGATTCCTGTTATTTCCTTTGTAATGCAGCAACCCTTTGAGCTACTTCACCATTTTGTGTTGGTCGTGGTGTTTGCTTTACTTGGTACTTGAAAATCTACGGCTCTATTTCGTTGTGCTTGCCCTTTGCTTTGCCATCATTCTGGCTGATCTTTTGTTGCGGTACTTGTTTTTGCTTTAATATTTACGGTTAGTTTCTTACATACATAGCTTTTTTAGTTCTTAATTACCTAGTACATCATTTGTGGTTGCTTACTGCATTGTGCTTGCTACCTATATCTTTTTTCAGTTACGTTGTGTCTTCTATTATGTTTAGAACGAGTTCTTTTCATGCCGTCCCGTGAAGGTAGTTACTGATTTTTTACCGCTGTGTAGCTACAGTACCCATTTGATCCGGCCATTTGTACACCGCTTTCTTCAATTCTTGATTAGTTAATGTATTGTAGTGAGCGACTTTGTTGTGTCTATTGACCTCCTCTTTTCGAATTTGCTCGTTCATGAGCCAGCTACCGCGTTTTATTTATTTATCATGCTTTTTCCCCTACGGCGATCATTTGATCCGTCGTAGTTACTGACTTATTAAGATTTGCGGTGACCATTTGATTCAGCCCAATTATTTACTTACTAAGGTTACTAAATGCAGTTTTACTATTGCTTGCATTGTTGGCAGTATGGTCGGCTACTGCCTGAGGATCTACGTTCCTACTGTGTTGTGCCTCACCTTCGTTCACACATTATCCCGACTGATCTTCATTACATTAGTTCTTTCTGTTTCTAGATTTAAGAGTGAGCTTCTTTTACAAACCTTTCTTAGTTCTTGCTTACTATATCATCCGTGGTTGATTACTGTGTTGTGCTTATTGCTTTTAGCCTGCCGAAATAGCTTGCATGTCTCTTCCTTAGCGTATCATCCGCAGTTAATTATTACGTTTATTCTTATTGTTTTTTACTTCTCTAAATTAGGTTCTGTGTGTCTTCATAAATTTTCAGTTATTTGTTCCACCATGTTTTCTTGCTTTATTGTGCTTGTTACTCTTATCTTTTCGCATGCACGCATTCATACAACAACTAGGATGGTCTTCTCTTCGATAGTTACCTACTTTGTATCGTTTCCTAGGCTGCTCATATGACGCGAGAATATTTGAAGAGGTAATTTAATACCATTTCTCTCAATCTGGTTTCATGGATTGAGCAGGAAACCCGTGCTTTCTGACTACATATATCTTAACACTGATATATCATGAACATGAATGCGCATAGAAAGCTATATGCTACACATTTCATTTTGTGTTGCCTGGCTGTTAGACCTTTCCCCCCTTTTTCAGCACTACTATTGCCTGTCAGTTTGTCCTATCGTAGTATTGTTTTTTGTCAAGATTGAACTATTTCATGTACTCTACAAATCACTGCAGATTGTATCGTGTTAGGGTTACCGTTCTTAACATTGTACGTATACCAATTAATGGATATGGCACCTTTATAAATCATATGTTTTTTAATGTTCTATGTGGATATCGAATGGCCTATATGTTACATTATCTTTATAGACTTGTGACATTTTCATTTTTGAGCGAATTTTCTGTCCTGAGTTGGTGATTGGAAGGAGCTGGAGTTTAAAGAATATAATTTTCAAACTCAGTGACAACCTACCACGATAGGTTATGTGCAGTCTTTGTTGAAGGCATGTTTATAGTTGCTCCAGTTTTCCACACCGCCTTTTATGATCAATCAAATAGCTCGAAACTATAAATTGGTCGTTTGATTTAGGTCCATGAGGAAATCCAGGATATTTCTATTTAGATGGGATAAACAAAAAAAATTGTTCATGATATTTGCATTCAGCAAGGCGGATTAATTTCATACTAATGTAACAGGTTCAGCGAGAAGCCGACCGATAATTTTGTTGAGAGCAAGACCAACAGGTGTGTTCTAATGTTTCCGCTCTACAAAAATGACCACAAGCATATAGCTGTGGATAGAAATCAAATAAGCTGAGTTAAAATCAGTTGAATGTATTTGCATGGCCATCATGAAAAAGAGAGAACATAAAGAGAATGAAATGCATTCCACTTAACTCCAAAGTTTCTAGAATCCGTACTATTTCCCCCCCACTGGAACTACCATAAACAAGAAGAAAATTCTGAATAAATATAAAACCTTTGGTACCAACAGTATAGCACGCTACAGTAAAATGTGCAAATAATTGCCTCGTGAGAAAGTAAATGGGGGTGACTACGAATAGTCTCACACTATATATTGGAGTTATTGGTGGTTCAATAGCTCTCAGCTTCAGAAGTATTCTGTAGAAGGAAGCAAAACATAGGAACTGCAAAGGCTTCCAATCCGCATTGCCCATGATAGCTATCCAAAAAACCTGCAGGATAATGTAAATAAATAAATATCTTTTGTAAGAGAAATCATATTTGATGAGATAAAGATATGCTCGGAGCATTATGTTATCTAGAACAAAAATCTATTAAAATTACTTCCCACATCCAAAAAGATGTCATTCTAGCTTTGGGCACACGAAGAGGGAAAAAGATTAACACCTTAGTTTTTGATATGCTTGACCTTATTAATTGGTCTCGGACACAAATGAAGGTTTTAGAAACAAGCGACTTAAGTTACTTGGTCGAAGAGAGCCTGATAGGGCATTTATACCTTTCAGCACTTAATAAGGGCATTTCGGTGGAAATATTTCCTATAGAAAGCAAAATGACAAGTATTTTGGATTGGAAGACAGAGGGCGCAACTTGCTAACAGCACAGGCTTTCCAAACTAACATGCCTACAAAAACATTCAAATGCACAGTAACATGCTTCAAACTTATGATTAAACACTAACTATAATTTAGAGTTAATAACTTAAAAAGGACGGGCTTTTGTTATGAGCATAACTGCATGCCATTTCCATGGTATATCACGGTATGGCACCCGAGCATAAGTCTACAGCATCAAGATGATGCAAACACTGCAGTGTGACACTTCAAAAAAGTAAGAATCCATACTTGCAGGCTTGTTTGGTGGCTCCGGTGCAATGGAGAACTTCTTGTAATTCGATAGTATTTGGTAGATTTCGGTTGGCCGCAGCCAGCAATGCTGAGCCTCCAACAGTATCTGGGGAATATCTGCAAATTAACAACGACATTAGTTAGCCATTAACCAACGACACCAGTAACCGCTCACGCTTTGCTTCTTACACTAGCATATGCTCTAGGTTTCCTTTACACTCCGATTAGCTTTCTTCATTTGAGTAATTCAACTCTCTACGACCCGTTAATCAACTATGGGCCTCTAGAAGGAGCTAAAACAAATTCCAAACCCGGAGAAACAAAAGGATCTCCAACAATTTGCAATCCAGAGGAATTGTTCGAAGCACAACATCAAGCCAGAAATCTCCAGAAAGACAACCCCACAAAACCCCAAAAAAACGCAAAAAAATTCCAGCTTGACCCTAAACAAAGGGAGAGAAAAAGCCCTAAAAATCAATCTAGAGGAATTGTTCGAAGCACAACATCAAACCAGAAATCTACAGAAAGACAACCCCACAAAACCCCCAAAAAAATGCAAAAAAAATATCAACTCGACCCTAAACAAAGGGAGAGAAAAAGCCCTAAAAATCTCGGGAAAATTCTCCACAGGGCGTACGGATCATTCGCCGCAAAAATTCTAGCAGGAAATTCGCACCTGGGGGCTGATTGGACAGCCCGTACTTGCTAATCTCCGCCATGCGATGATCCGACCGGAGCCGCCCCACTCCGAATCGTCCGGTTTGGAGGCTAAAATCAGAAGGCTTTTCGAGGGGATTTGGGGATTTGCGAGGCGAGGTGCTTCCCAAGAGGCCGAGATCGGAGTGGGGACCTCGTCTGGCGCCGGATCTAAAGGGGAAGGGATGAGACTGGAGGGCGCCGAGAGCCCAGCCGATGCTGGGCGCTGATGCGGACGGTGGAGGGAGCTGCGGAGGGGCCAGTCGGCGAGGCGGCGGCGGCAGCGGGAGGGGCCGAGAGCGGAGCAGATGCAGAGTGGAGAGGCCGGCCTACGCCGGATCTGGGGGAGGGGGGAGCAGCGCCGATGCAGGTGGTAAGGGGAACTGCGGAGGGGCCAAGTGAGGCGGCGGTGTGGTGCGGAAAAGGTGGATGCGCCACAAGGAAAGCCGAAGCTTCGTGAGAAGACGACGCGAGTGCGAGGCGCGGAGGTGGACGGCCGGATGCTGACGTTGGGGAATCGGACGGGCGCGCGAACGAGGAAGCGATGGAACCGCGCCTCGCTACCAGCTGGGCAGGAGCGTTCGCGTGACCGGGCGGACGGTGCTTGCACACGCATCGCAACTAGAGCGCAGGGGCCGACGTGGCATGCGCGAGGAGCCAGATGATGAAGTATATATATAGGGAGGCTCACAACACGCTTGCTAGCTCCGCTTCGTCCACAGGGATCATGGCGATGGTCTCGCGGCTCCTCCTTTACGCGATCCTCCTCTCCTTGTCAGAGGTGGCTGTGGGGTTTTCTGCGGCCACCGGCGCAGCTGCCGAGCAACATCAGATACTGTCAAGGACCTTCGACTCGACTCTTGCTCCGTGGCTCGGTAACGGGCTTCTGACTTCTTAATTTCATTTTTTTTGTTTTTTAGACTTTTTTGCTTCTTCTTTTTTCTTTTATTTCTTTACATTATTTATGATGATATAATTTTTTATTTTTTAATATTTAATTACATAAAAAAAGTTAATAAGAGCTATAGAAACCAAAGCTTAATAAGCCTAAATGAGCAGGGACACTAGTCTATCGAGTCTCGTCTTATGATTGAGTCAGATAATGCGTCCATTCCATGCAACAACCCATGTGCTTCTTTCCCTTACCTCTCATCTGCCACCAGCAAATCACCCAAGGCAGTGGCCCAGTGTGCCCCAAGCCGCGGGTGAGCTAAGGGCCGGAGGGAAGATGAGCGGGTGCGGCGTCCCGACGGCCGTGGGGTGATCTCAAGGGCATGCTGGAAGGCCAATGGCCATGGTGTCCTGGCGGGCGCGGAGCCACTACGGTAGTGAGCACGTCGGGATTTTGTTCTTGTTTGATTTTTGATAAAATTTGTTGCAGCTTTTGGTTAAAACTTCTTGTAACTTTTGGTTGAAATATATTGAAATTTTTTGAAACTTTCTTTGAAGCTCTCTGGCCGAAACTTATTGGAACTTGAGTTCCAAAATTTGATGCTAAAACTTTGGTTTGGAATCTTCTATAAACTTCTAAAAACATGTGAAACTCACATGAACGTGAAACTCTTAAGCATTTTCTTAAAACTTGATGAAACTGCAACGAAACTTATTGATGTACCATTGCAACGGTATACCGCTGTGTAGTTACTTCCTATAAAAATTAGATGCTCCAAATAAAATGCAAACCACAAGAATAAATAGTTGCACGAAAGGTGTAGATGTTTTTTGCGCTATTAATATGGAAATTTCTAGCTATTTTTTCTCTGAATAATATAGGAATTTCTGGTATTTTCTCACCTAAGATTAATGTTGTGGTCTTCTGTATATAATAATTGCCACATTTTTATGTAAGAATATGAATGTGCACCAGTCCCATGGATGATCATACCTTACCAATTAAACACAAATGGCAACAACTCTAAATGCTAGAACCGTGACCATGCTTTCCTCAACAATATATCAAGCATTAACATGTTATGTTATTTTCATTCTCCAAATGCTATTTCCCAGAACGACAATGCCAGAGAGCCTGAACGAGTACATGATGTGTACGAAATATGTGAATAGTGGAAGGGAAATACAACTTGAACTAGCTAGAGTTCAAACCAGAAAAGTACTCGTTGTGATGCAAGGAAAATGTCAAGTTCATCTTCTGAAAACATTTTGCAAAGTTTTTACTTTTGTGGGAGATTGTTAGCCAAATATTTTTGTACAAAATATTGAATGTACATCTTGCTTTACTATATATTTGCTACTAATACCATTTTGATATAGCGCGGATAGTAATGGCCAACGAGAACCCGGACCTGCACGCGCCACCCCCGCCGCCGGCGTTCCGCCCTCCCCCGCTGTCCCCGGCAGACGCGCCACCACCACCGTCCTCCCCCCTGAGCCGAGTCATATTCTGGGCTGTGTTCGAGGGCATCGCCGTCGCCGAGGTAATGATCCTCGTCGTTTGTTGCTGGAGGACCTACATGCGCCGCTACGTCTCCGTCGACGACCTGAGGGTGTCGCCACCACCGCCGAGGCAGCAGCTCCAGATGTGTGCAGTCTGGCATCCATAATAATTAGGGATGGCAACGGGGCGGGGGGTCGCGGGGGAAGCCTCCGTGGCCCCGCCCTACCCCCCGCGAGCTGGCCCCGCCCCACCCCCCGCGAGCTAGCCCCTCGCCCCGCCTCATTAAGCTTCGCAGGGGCAAAAGTCCCCCCCATCCTCGGTCCCCACGAGACAAAAAAAGAATAAATTTATTTTTAAAAAATAATAATTTGATTTTATTTATTAATTTATAATTAGTTAAGTATATTTTTAAAAAATATAGTTTCAAAAGATATATTCTAACATATAAATTTAAATTTTAGTCTAAATATACAAGAAAAGAATACAACCTCTTATATTAAAAAAATTATAATATATTATTAAATATATTTATTTTATTGTTGTCGGGTCCCCATGGGATGTCGAAATTTTAGTCTAAAACCTCCCTCCTTTCTTTGTACCAAGAGAAGCAAGATCAATCTGACAAGCAACACGTACATGGAGTCCCTCGTATATATATGGATGGTTTTGAGAAGCTCTGCCCAAAGCACATCGAGACAGCGACATCAAACTATCATGTCTGGGCCACATGTGCTTGAAGCAGTTACATAATTACACCCCTACAAAATTACTTTGTATACCATGTGTGAGAGAGTCATTGGCGTGTCAAGGGAGGCAACTATATGCACCAATTTCTACTGAATCCTGTCACCGCCTTACACAAAACGGAGAGGTCGACCAGCTTGCCATGCGAATTGTATGTGGCGTCGCCCTCGAATTGGGGGCCTTGTAACTTGTAAGATGGGTCTGTTGGACAAGTCGAAGCTGAAGGAGACTGGTGAGGCTGCTGCTGACAAGGAGAGGAGGAGGATGTAGCTGGCGGCGTAAAGGAGGAGCCGCGAGTTGTCACTGCTTGCTGGCGAGACCCTCGCCATGATTAATGGGATCAAGTGACAACTCTGTGGACGAAGCCAGGAGCTAGCAAGCGTGTTGTGAGCTTAATTAGATGGCCTCCCTATATATATACTATACAACGGCTAGCGTACCTACCACGCGAGCCAGATATAAGTGTCTAGGTATTAATTATGTACTTACTCCCTCTGTTAAAAATACCCGCTAATCTACCTTTCGAACGAGACCGATGACCAGTGCCTGATAAATGCTCCGTTCAAAATGATTTTTACTGGTAATTGTTTATTATAACTATTGCCAATAGGAATTATAACAATTGTTAACTTTTAACTCATGCATTCAATTAAAAAAAAATAAAGAAAACTGAGAAAAATAAAAAAATCCATTATATCTTTATAAACAATGCAAACGAAAAAAAAGAAAAAACTGTTAAGAAACTAACACGTTCAAAATAATGTACGGTTTCTAAACGCTAGAAACCAGAAATTAAAAGTTGTTTCGGACCAAAATCCTTTTCCCCACATAAATTCTCTTAACTATCAATCACTAATTGTTTCATGCATGGTTTCTTCAGGCCAATGAAGCTCACATTCTGTACATTGATCAAATCTGCTACAAATATTTTTTTCCCACGTAAGCTGTTCCATATAAGTCCTTTCATCTTTTAATTTTAATTTTGTGGGAATTCATACTAGTCTTCCCTAGTTGCACGCAGAGTAATTCTACTGAACCTCCCTAGGGATGGCAATTCCCCCCGCGGGGGCGGGGTCCTACGGGGAATATCCCCATGAGGGGCGGGGTCGAGGGCTAATACCCCCCGCGGGGGGAACGGGGTGGGGACAGGGGTCATCCTCGCCCCGCGGGGCCCCACTGGGACCCGACAATAATAAAATAAATATATTTAATAATATATTATAATTTTTTTAATATAAGAGATTGTTTTCTTTTCTTGTATATTTGGACTAAAATTTAAATTTATATGTTAGAATATATATTTTGAAACTATATTTTTTAAAATATACTTAACTAATTATAAATTAATAAATAAAATTAAATTATTATTTTTTTAAAAAATAAATTTAATTTTTTTATCCCCGTGGGGACCGGGGACGGGGGGACTTTTGCCCCTGTGAAGCTTAGCGGGGCGGGGCGGGGGGTAGGGCGGGGCCACGGAGGCTTCCCCCGTGACCCCCCGCCCCGTTGACATCCCTAGGTAGAAGTGGAGGAGGTCGAAGGGGAGGAGGCGGAAGAGGGGGAGGACGGGGCGGCTAGTGTGGCAGGCGGGGGAAGCCACAGGAAACACCAAGAAGAAGCGAACGGACGGGAAGTATTCCGTCGATAGGTCCGCGCAGGACGCATCACCGCTCTCCTCGAACGGACCATTTCTCTGGCGCGGAACGAGGCGAAGCCGAACCCGCGGCTCGCTAGTGGTGCGCAGAGAGCGCAGCCAGCCCACTCAGACACCGCGCGCGCACGCGTCAGACGAGGAGCGCTCGAGCGCTGACGTGGCACGCCTGAGCAGCCAGGAATCCCCCACTTTGAATAGCGGATGATTCCCAAGTTTAATCGCGAAAGTTAATTTGCAAATCCACACAACATTTAATATTCAACTTGCAGGAGTTTTTGCTGGAAACTTTTCATGTATTTACCTAAATTTATACTTCAATATGCATAGTAACGGAGAGATATCTAGTGAAAACCATCATTTAGGTAAAAATCTAGGAAAAGCATTTCTTGAGCGCTAAACCATGCCTCATGTGATGCGAAAATGTTCTTGTGATGCGCATATTCTACAGTAAACAAGCTGTAAATCTTGCGCAATTGCACAACAAAATGTTGCACATACATAAATATATTTAAAAATAGAGTTGCACTAGTTATAACTCTAATATGTAGAATGCTATGTTAAAATCCAATCAATATCAGGATGTTCTGCAAATAAGAAATTTCAATTGAAATGCACATCCAATCAACCTCTGATTGGAAGTCCACCCACACAATTGGTCCTATTTTTTTAGTTTATAGTTTATAGTTTATAATTTGTTTTGAATAAGCAAACATGATGGTTTTCTCACCATTTTTAGAGCGGCTTGTTGTTTTATCGGTATTTGATTTATTTGCATAAGCGCTCACTCTAAAAACAAAAAATATCAGTAACAACTATAAACCATCAGTTGAAACAAAAAAAAATTGGCCATATAAAGTGACAAATATTTCAGTGGACGAAGGACTCACGTTCGTCCACATGCCCTCAAACTGTGAAGATGCCAACACAAGGATGCTTCCAATACACTACACAGCTGGCAATATTACCAGGATTTTATTGATGAGCAGGAAGTGGGCTATCAACAAAAATAACCAGCGACATGGCAAAGAAAAAGACTGTATATGCATGCATCAGTGATAACAGTGAGTATTGCCATCATCATTGAACATGTCTATCACTACTACAGAAAAGATTATCATAGGTGATTCAAAACTGTCATCACAGATGGTTTCTAACTTGTCTGAATTTATGTATCTATAAAAACAGGTGGTTATCACAGACGGTTTTTAAACCGTCTGTGATAAGTTACAACACAGACAGTTCTACAAAATAAACGTATATGATATCGGATATATCATAGATGGTTAATACTAATAACCGTATATGATACATAAGATATCACAGACGGCTAATACAAAAACCGTCTATGATATGTCTGATATCACAAACAGCTAGTACAAAAAACCATCTATGATATGTTAGATACCACAGAGGGCTAATACCAAAAATCATCTATGATATGTACGATATCATAGATGGTCCTTCAACATAGCCGTCTGTGATATTGGACATCTATGATATGTTAGATATCACAGAGGACTAGTATCAAAAATCATCTATGGTATGTACAATATCATAGATGGTCCATAAACATAGCCGTCTGTGATATTTATCACAGAGGGCTAGTACCAAAAATTATCTTATGGAGTAATTTGATCCCTGAGGGTCAATCCATTCCCTTCCCCCCTTTTCTGTTGAAAATCATCAACAATAGTTAAACCTCAAACCCTAAGGTAATCAATGGCATGAAGGAGCCTAGCCGCCTCTTTGGAATTCCCTTCACTTCGAGCCTCTTTTTGTCCTTTTTATTTTTGTAAACAAGAGGGTTGGGCTAGGGCTAAGTTTTAGACTAGCCAGCCATTGCATATAATACTAGACTAAGACTAAACATTCTGGAATGCGATAGAATGACCAACACAAAAAAATACTCTAGGCAACTCCTTTTTATGGAAGAAACTTGGGAAAAGATATGCATACAAAATCTTGAGAAGTAGATATTAATTGTTTGGGAAACAATATACATACAAAATCTTGAGAGGTAGACATTAATTGTTTGGGAAAAGATATGCATAAAAAATCTAAAATCTTGAGAGGTAGACATTAATTGTTTGGGAAAAGATATGCATACAAAATCTTGAGAGGCAGACAATAATTGTTTAGGAAATTAGAGATATGCATACAAAATCTTGAGAGATAGACATTAATTGTTTAGGAAATTAAAGATATGCATACAAAATCTTGAAAGGTAGATATTAATTGTGTGCCTGAATGGATGAAAATGGGTCGTACATCATACGCCTATTCCAGAGCCAAAGCAGTCAGGATCAGATTTGGGAAGCAAGCTTAATATCCAGCCAAATCCGAATAGTTTATCCCGGATACAAATTTGGATTCGAAGCATGATATTTGATGGATACGGATTCGAGACCAAATATCAGGATAAATCTTTCTGGATATCTGAAATGTATGTTGGTGGCTGGTCCACTTATCAGGGCTAAGCCAATTAGCCCTCACGTCACGATCGCATTAAACAAAAGGGCTGGGCAAGGTTTTAAACCTGCATAGGCAGCCGCCACTATTGTCCCACTTTACCTTACGAACAAGCGTACTTTTGGGACTACTTAGCAACTTGACTTTTCAAATATGTCTTCATCAATGTTTATCTGTTTGCCCATAAAAACACATGTTCTCCAAGTGAACCATTTTATAAAAAAGAAACAGAGAATGGATTATCAGTAGATGTTCAGAAAAAAATATATATAAAGGGACAAGTCCAAAGCTTGCCTAGCCAAACAACTACTTCCGAGGACATTTAGACATGACTCATATCACCGCAAAACCAACGAGTAAACTTATAGCATGAACCTGACATTCGAACACATCTCATAATGAACAAAACTCACATCAAGACACAATAATTCTTTTCTGCACCTACATTCACATGGAAGTATTTTTCATTGGATTGCACACTGGTTTGCACCTGCTGGGCTTTAACATGGAGAACCTCTGTAGGTACTTCCATTCCAAAGTGTCCATAAAGCCTCTACAATGCAAAATAGTTAAACATGACCAATTATAAACCTGTAGCATTCAATCAGAAATATTTATAGAAGCTCAAATACATCTGCTGAACCATCACTATGAAAACTCTCAGACAGCGATCATAAGCAACAGAGTAGCACGAGAACATTCACTTACAGATAAAAATTTTAAATTAGAGTTATGCTTCACACCTTCTTGACCTTCATAAATCAGCACCAATCAAAGTAGCCCCTGAAATGAGCAAAGTGAAAGAAATTTTGTTCTTAGCAATCAACATGTTTAACAAAAGTTTGTGAAGAAAATAAAAGGCTTCTCACAAAAAATGCAACCGGAATTGGAGTGAGGAAGAAAAGATAGACTAGCCACTTTGGATACAGAAAAATCTCAAGAAGAGGGCTAGATCCCAGGGGTTGGTTGGTTTAAGATAGCTAGCAGGGAACTGACCTTTTTCCTTCCTGGGGCACAAGTATCAGGAAATTAAGCACAACATTTCCCCATCAAATGAAACATAAAGGGATAATTAATAATGTGCCACTCCAAAGATGTGGTATTCATTAAAGTAATAAGTCAAAATTACCTCTTGAACTATCAGGTGCGTCTAATCAAGGATTCAAATTTTGGCCGAAATTTCACGATTTTCACCGAATTCGGTTTTCTCAGGGTGGGCCAAGAAAGGCCAAATTCACCCAAAAGTTTTGGCCGAAGTTTGCTTTTCTCGGGCCAGCCCATGCAACCAACTGAAGTACAGGAGTCAAAAGGCTTCATGGCTTTTGTGCCCGGTGCCGCTCCCGTGCCTAGCTCTCGGGAGGGGGAGGCAGTGCGGGCGGTGCCAGTAGCGAGAGGGGGAGGCAACGCAGGCGGCAGGTGATGCGGGCAGTGCGGGCGGCGGGCTGGTACGAGCGGCACTAGTGGTGGGAGGGGGAGGTGGTGTGGGCAGCAGGCGGCTACGGCCTGCGGGCGGTACTGGCAGAGCTGGTGGCGGGAGGGGGAGGCGACGCTGGTAGTGCTGGTAGCGGGAGGGGGAGGCGGTGCAAGCAGCAGGTGCCGGGAGGGGAGGCTGTGCCGGTTACGGGAGGAGACAGTGGCGCCGACTGCAGGAGGGGGAGGCGGCATCAGCCAATTCGGACCGGAATGGTACGTATTTCATGAATTTTTCTTGAATTCAAATGGTATGTTTGAATATTTTGACCAAAATTCTTTGAAAAATACCTAAAATTTTTGAAATCTCTGAATTTCAAATTTCTCGGAGTGGTCCAAATTTTTTTCTAAACCAAAAATGTTTTCCCTGCGTCCAATCTACCCTATGAAAAATGAAACCATCCAAGCAATCCTATGAACTACGCAAAACCATCTAAATAACCCTGATGTGGTTTTGGATGCGGTTTTGTGACCAAGGCAGATGATGAATGCTACGGAGCCGCGAGAGGTTGCCAACGGCTGGGGAGATTGAGCTGAAGATGTTCATGTTGGCGAGGCTGAGGCTGACAATGTGCAGCCGTCGCCAGTCGCAGGTGATGCCTGTGAATCCGCAGACGTTACCGTTGGACTTGTTCCAGTCTGCGGGGGTGGACGGCGATGGCATGTTGAGCCCACGCTCGAAGGCTAGAAGGGTGGCCTTCTCTTGGCGCAGCAGCACCTCATCTGCTGACGCGCGATGAGGAGGAAGGGCGAGGTGGAGGAGCAGCAGCACGACCGCGCGCTTTGTGCGTGCGTAATGTGGTGAGTATGGTGTTGCGATACGGGAGATGGTCACAGCGTGCAAAGATATACGGGAGATGGATGATGCTTTCACCTTTTGGGATTCATGAGGTGATGGATGGTAGGGCTGTGCATTTCCGTACCGAACCGAAAAAACCGAACCGGAAAAACCGAACCGAACCGGTCAACTCGGTTTGACCTGTTTTCGATTTTCGGTTCGATTAGCAGATTTTGTGGTTTTTGCGTATTCGGTTTTTTCGGGAAAAACCGGCTTAAAACCGAAAAAACCGTATTACCGAAGACACCCAGCGCCAGCGGCCCACAAACACAAAGCACAGGCCCAGCGCCGCTCCTGGCAGCGATAGTAGCAAAAGGAGATCAGATATTGAGAGTTGAGACGCTAGAAAACCCTAGAAATCAGATCTAGTCTCCAAGCATCCAGTCCCGCACGCCGCCGGCGCTCCGCCTCTTCGGTGTCTCCGCTGGCGCAGGCTCGCAGGGAGAGGTGGAGGAGAAGCAGCAGCACGACCGCGCGCGTTGTTCGCGCGTAATGTGGTGAGTACGATGTTGCGATACGGGAGATGGCCACTGCGTGCAAAGATATACGGGAGATCGATGATGCTTTCACCTTTTGGGATTCATGACGTGATGGATGGTACATAAATAATGCATGATGAGTGGGCAGGGTTCGAGTCAACCAGCTAGTGTAACGAATGGCCCAGCCACGGTCCGAACGGACGAAGGTTGGGCATAAAGTTCTGCCGATGAGAAAGTCGTTTACACATAACCAAGAAATGGCAAAACAATGATGATTAATTTTATAAAGCACTTGTTGAAGCAGACGTACAGAGGCTAGAAATATATCGGCATTTATCTCAAGATTAATATTCTTAAATTTTAATTCTGCCGGGTACATCATGCCTATTCGTGCTTTCAACGGTAACCATACATCTAGCGGGGCACTCTTGAAACATTCGATTTGCGAATTCCTGGCACTAACAACTCTCCCATTATTCCACCTCACAATATTTTCCTGGTATTTTATTTTTTGAAATTGGGCAAGAGGGCTGCCTTCTATTACTTCATAGGGAGATTGGAAAACCAAGAGACGGGGGAGCGGCCAGGGACTAGCCTAAAGGTGTTACAGAATTATTAGGAGCTCCTGTAGCCTCTTTGTCCTGCTAGCACCCAGGCTCTGGCCTCCTTAACGGTGGCAGTAAGTGTGAAAGTACAGTTGCCATTGATCGAAAAATGCAGGCGTTCCGTTCCTTCCAAATTTTCCAATAGACTAGCATCACTAGTGATGCTGTGGCTTTTCACGGTGCTCCAAGCGAGAGAACAATAGACTCCTATCAGTCACGGACCGAGTGAAACGTCCACAGGTATTTTCGCGGTATTAACTGTTAGGTAGATTACAGAAGATGTTTATATTCTTAGTTTCACGCCGTCAGCATGAACAGCGGGCAACGCGGCCAGCGGCTGGTAAACATAACTTCCTTGAGACAGAGGCACTGGTTTCTGATCTTCGAACGCAGATAGGTAAAAGAAGAGTACGTGCATACGACTTCATCCAGGACTGGAATCGTGTGAAAGTAAATATGGTAGTGTACAGTTATTACATCCGGGGACCAATTAAAACGGGAAGGAGCAGAAGAACGACAGCGAACGATAAGAAAAAGAAGAAGAAGCTACATCTAGCTAAAGGGGCAGTGCACAATTATTACATCCGGGGACTAAGAAAAGCCCACCATGAAGCCTACAAGTTCCCACTAAGAACGTACTACTCCTAGATAAATGAACCGCTACCACCTTCCGCTGCTGGAATTCGTCTTGGGTGGGAGACGAACATAACGTCGACAAACACAAGCATCTCCATAGAGTAGGAAACTCAAATGGGTGCAGCTATTGTCCTAACCATCATGAGGTTCATGTTGATGTGCCTAGCCGCGGCCACCACCACGCCGTGGGCATCAGGGCGCCTCCTCCGCCTCTAACCTTACGCACTGCCTCAAATCATGCGGGAACGCGGACATCTCATACCCCTTCGGCGTCGGGCCCGGCTGCTTCCGTCCAGGCTTCGAGCTCACCTGCAACCACACCACCAAACCCCCCAAGCTCTTCTTGGGTAACACCACCGAGATCGTCAATCAATACCGCGGCGGACAAGTTGAAGTCTTCGTCGCCTTCAACATCGCCACCAAACCAGGTGTACCCGGCACCTACAACAGGTCGTGGGAGGCCCCAGGAAGAATCCTTCATTTTTCTGAGCTTGATGAATATGTTTTTGTTTTCATGGGTTGTGGAATTGAGGTATACTTGTACGACTCTGATAACGGCAGCTTCCTGGGGCATTGTTCAAGTGCGTGTGCTGACAATGCGAGTATGGAGAAGGCTTTGCAGGACAGGATTGCAATGGTCTGGGCTGCTGCACCATCACAATCAATGGAGAGGTTGAAGCATTCAGATTTACCGTCATCCAGAATGAAGAGGCAATCGCAACGCCCATCAGTAGTGCTATAAAGGCTTTCATGGCACTCCCCTTGTGTGACTATGACATATCAGTTCTCCGGTCCTATAAGATTACCGGTAGCGCCGTCGGTGCGACTTGGTCCGGTCTGTCAGCTGTAATCATAGATCAACCCAATTGTCAAATGGCTCAGCTGGATCAGAAGCGCTACGCCTGCGGCAGTAACAAATGTGTGGATGTGTCAAAAAGAGGATACTATTGTACGTGCTTAAACAATTATGAAGGTGGAAATCCATACCTTCTCGATGGGTGCAACCAAGGTGCGTGCAGTACAGCTCGTAACTTTCTCTGCGTCTATGAAATTACATGTGCAGATTTGTAGTTTGATTTTCTATTTTTCTTTCTCCTAAACACCACCAAGTTTAATCGTACATGAATACGAAAGGGCAGAGCTCCTTCCTTTACATTTCAAAAAAAAAAACTTGAACATGCGTAGTAGCAGGAGGATATCTAGTAAAAACTAATACTTAGGTCAAAGCACGGAAAAAAAATGCCTTGAGCACTAAACCATACCTGGTGTCATATGAAGATGTTCCTGTGACGCGCATATTCTTGAGTAAACTAGCTCTAAATCTCACACAACATCACATAAAAATGTTGCAATTACGTAGATATATTTCAAAATAGAGTTGAACTAGTTATAATTCCATTATGTAAATCTCTTATAAAGATCCGATACAAAAAAAGGATGCTACGTGTTACCACACCTCTATAAATAAACTTGGCTTAGACTGGTTCACTCTATGCTTAGGTATATCATTTTTGTACTATATAAATAACATAAAATGAAAATTTTCGGTAGCTGTAGTAGTAAGCCTGCTAGGAAGTGTTGTATAGCAAGGGCTGTTTTGTAATTTCTCAATTGAAGAAAAGAAAAAGGAGGTGGGGCCCACCTGTCGGTGGGTCTAGTGAAGAGATAATGGAGAGGAGACTGCGTCTTCTCCCCCGTGCTCGGCTCCTCCCCACGTGATACTCTCTCGCGCTCTCCGTCTGGCGGCACTCTTCGCGGCAGTTCTGTTTGAGCGCATCTCCCAAGCAACCTGTTCTTGCAGGCCAATGGTGACACCGAAGGCGCCAACGGCCCGGTAGCTTCGGCCGCCAGCCGTTGGCCGCAACCCATCGCCTCCTCCCCGCTCTTCTATAAAAGGTGGGTCTCTCCCCTTTGGATTGTATCCTGATTTGGTGAGTTCTTCCTCCTTGGTAGACCTCAGATTTGAGTCTTGAATCGCTGGTTAGATTATTCCCTATCGGTTGGGTAGCCAAATCTTGGTTCTAGGGTTTTCCCCATGTGGTGTTGTTGCCCCTTTCCTTGGATCTGCCAGTGGGGAAAGGGCTTGTGGGGATTAGCCTCTAGAAAGTGATATGGTTGGACTTTGTGCTGAGATTTTGAAGGAGCTATTGCAGCTAGTTATTGGTGTTCCCGAGAGCTCTTGGCTGAAACTCTCGTCAGCTTGTGCGGCGACCACCCAACCCTCGGTTTCTACCTTGACTCCTCAAGGTGGGAGTGTAGCACTGTATCTCTGATTGCCTTCATCCTCTTGCTCGGCATAGCAGGGTGCTTGGTTTTTTGGGTCAACGCTTTGTGCGTGCCTTTCCACCTTCGGTCTTCACGGTGATTTTGAGTATCACCACCACAGTGAGTTTACCGGCTGTTGATACCTTGCATTCTATGATATACTATATTTATCTGTGAGTTCACATTTGCAAAGAAGTTCTTGTGGGTATTGCTCGATGATGAAATGACATTTAACGAAGTTATGTATGATCTTGAGCATAGATTTGATCTTGAGTGTCACTAGATTGCTATTTGTATACCACGATCGGTGATATTCTTGTGTTTTACTTGTTGCACATTGTTCTTATGCTATGTGATCCTTGTTCGGTCTCTGCAGTTGATCACCTATGCTATGCTATGCTGAAGTAATCAATAGTGTTCATGTCCAGTGAATGTTAGATTGATTATTGTGATCTTGTTTCATGTCCAGCAAGTTATAATCATGATCTGATAGTTTCTTTAATAGCAAAATTTGATTTAACCTCAAGATCAAATCTATAAGCTATCATATATAATTAAGATTATGTTTTGTCATGGCGGAGACGGTCAAGAATGTATCTTGTGCAACTAGCCGTCTGAGAGTAATGAAATTCATACAAATCTATATGTATATTGTTAGATCAGCATTAAGAAATGGTTATGTTCAATTGTATATGCTGATTTCTGGACTTTTTATAATATATGGTAGAAGCATTTGTTTCTTTATTAATGGCTTAAAGAGTTCATATGGTTATATGTTAATTAAGTCATTTAAATGCTTGTTATATCATGATTTTGTCTTTATGGAATATATTGGAATTAAGCATAAATATATGCCCATACCACGATATTTACAACAAGAAGAATGTCTCAAAAATGTTTTACTTACAAGATCGTCTACTTGTAGAAAAGCCTAGAGCACCTATTAATTATTCTAAGCTATTGTATCCGGTTATAGCCTAGCTTCTTAATATTTCTTATTTGAAACAGAGTATGATCCCACTCGAGACAAGCTGAGTTGTTCTAGGTCATGTGGCAATGCAAGTATTCCTTTCCCCTTTGGACTTGAACCAGGATGTTCTGCAAATAAGAAGTTTCAACTGAACTGCACATCTAATCAACCTCTCATTGGAAGTCCACCCACACAATATCAACTGACAAATATTTTAGTAGATGAAGGACTCTTGTTTGTCAACATGCCCTCACACATTGAACATGCCAACACAACGTTGCTTCCAATACAGTACACAGGTGACGGATGGTCCCTGGAGTTCATTGATGGTTTAGAAAACTTTGACTTTTGTGAGCAATATTGATGCGGATACATACATGTGTACCACTTTTCACTATATAAGAGGGATTGCATCAACGCTACACACTTGTGGTTGAGACCCACCAAAAGGGAAGCCAACCAATATGTTAAGACTAAGTCAACACCTTCCCTCATTCTTCCTCAAGGTCACCATATTGCTTTTGGACCAATTCAACAAAGAGTTAAGTGGGGCACGTTTTGGAATCCAATTCGGCCTCCAGATCAATTCGGATTCAGCTTGATAGATCGAATTCAAACAGCTATAACTTTTTATCCAGATGGAATCTTGGGGCCCATGAGTACTTGTTTGAAAGCTTTTGAAGTCTACTTTATATGGATCCAGCCCCATCTCCGAATTCCTTCTGTGCGCTTTGGAATCATCAAAACAATCTGACGCTGACTCAGCCTGACAGACAATTACTAAAAAGGCCATAACTTTCATAAACGGAGTCTGATTTGGGTGTTCTTGTATTCGTTGGAAAGCTTATTTCAAGGGCTACGTAATGGATCTGGTCCCACCTTCAAATGCATTACAAATCATCTATTGTAATCGAAACAATAGGATGGATGTAAAATCTAGTTTCCTTTTTGTGACAGTTCAGATCTAAAACCATATAGGATTGATTTATACTCGGTTTGGGGACTATATGGACGTCCTAAGTAGCTATATAAGTCATGTATTCATAGCCTTTAGGTTCAGACCACTTTTAAGAAAAATCAATCTACTAAATTTTATTCGAGTTCATTATTGTTGCCGAAATTCTGTAGGGAATTAGGAGTATTCTTCAATCAAGATCGTTTAGCCTTTCCGCTGGGAATTGAGTGCACGATAGATCTTCGCTTGGTGGTTGGCGAAATTGACACGAGCGTGTTTTGACGGATTAAAGAGTGTTCATCCCTTGTACTGGCATTGGAGGATCATTGCGATTCATCAAGACTCCTACGAGTATCAAATCCTACGTTGGGAATATCAGGCAACACCGTATCATCTTGGTATCAGAGCGTATCATCTTGGTATCAGAGCGTGATTTACTCGGTAGCATCTTATCCCTTTACTTTTCAGTTTATTATTTCCTGTCCTATAGTCCATATAGCCGAAAATTGCAACACAAAAAATCCAAACCCTATTTTTGCATATGTTATTTTTGTGAGTTTTATTAAGTTTTGATCTATTAAAAATTTTGTTTATGTGCTAATCAGTGTGTCTATTGCGTAGCTTAATATTTGCATATCAATTTTCTTGAAAATCCGCTAGTTGATCTTTCAATTAGCATCCAAAGAAAGAAAGAAGATTCAATTCACCGTTTGAATTTTTGTTCTTACTGTCCATGTAAGATTTTTGCGCATCTTGAAAGAATATCATATTCGAATATATCTGAGTTTCCTTTTTCATGATTGATTTGACCACAAGAAACCCTAACTGTAACAAATTTACGTCGTAAAGAATACTAGTTGGACACATTTAGACAATCCAAAGTTTCTTGCGATTTGAATTCTGAGCGTCTGTTGAGGTTTTCATTTAAATCCTTTGACCCTTAAAACTAGTCTTTGATAATTGCTTTAGAGCTGTTCTAGAAATATCTGCACATTGCTGAACAACTTTGGACTTGAGTAGAATCAATGAATAATTAAACCTAGTTCGGCCTTTGAGTAAAAAAGAAAAAACAAAAAACAAAAAAAGAAGGCTGATTGAAAAAAAAGAAAAAAAAGAGAAGCCACAGCTTAAGCAAAAAAAAGAAAGAAAGAAAGAAAAGAAACCATTGGCCGAATGTGGGTGAGTTAAGCTTAGTCTATAAATTCAGATTATGTATTTAATTTCTTTGAGCAATCTTGTGCCCTTAAATTCATATTATTGCAATTGGCTAGCGTCTCTCCTAGTACTTGATGCAAAACGAGCTAATATTTCTCGATTGTTTCTTTTAGCTTATTCCATTATTTGCATTGAGTTACATTGATCATTACGTATGCGTTCATATACTTCACTTATATCATTTGGATCAGCACATAGGTAAGAGTTTTCTAGCTTGGATTATTACTTAATTCAACAACATCGTGAAATTTAGATTGTGTAGGATAAATACTTCCTAACCAAGCTCCACTAAATTTCTTTTGCCGTGCAATTGTGAGTTACTTTTAAATCCGCTTGATCATCACATGCTAGTGTAGCCACCACCTAGTGTAAATTTCTTTTGGCCTCAATTTACTCCGAAATATAAGAACTTTACTTGGGAGTGGAAAAAGTGAGATTGAGAGAACTCCATATATCATATATATTTGTCGTATTTGTGTTTTCTTGTGCCACTAACCATGTCAGGTGGGGAAGATAGCTATGGTGACGTTTCTAACATCAGGCATGAAGAGTGCAATGAATCAAAAATTTGTGGCTGGCACTACCGCAATAGGGGGACAACTCAAGATGGATATGCAAGATCACCGTATTGAATTTAATCATCAAATGAAAGTGTTACGCTCAAACATTGTGAATGATATTGTGCGGGCACTTCGTCCACAACATGAAGAAGATAATTTTGTTCCTTTCTATGGAAGTAATGATCCAGAAGAGTATCTTCAGTAAGAATGACGAATGGAGAAAGTATTTAGATTTCAAAAGTTTCCCAAAGACCGAGAGGTGATGCATGCCACTAGAGAATTTGAAGAGTATGCTTATAGTTGGTGGTATCAACCATTCGAAAACGAATTCATTAAATTCTTGGTTAGATTTAAAGGCACTCATGAGGAGAGAATTTGTACCATTCTATTATACAAAGGATTGCTTCACCATCTGGAGTATTACACAAGGGAGTAAAACTATTTAAGAATATTATTTTAAACTACAAGATGCATGTAGGATCGAAAATGGCAATAGAAGGGGGTGAATGGTGCCTTTTAAAATTCGCCCCAAAGTATCCACATACTTCTCCTCCGATAGCTATGAGAGCTATGAAGCAGAACAAATTTACTTACTGAAAATTTGCCATTGGATCGACAAAGGTTCAACAACGAACTTGGCTGAAAGGATAAGAGGCAGCATGCATTGGCCTTTACTAGCGACTGCAGCAAACTGTAATCTGAAATAGGAGGAGAATTCCGAACTGCAAACAGAGCAAAGAAAAGCTAGCTGAAAGCTAATTACTGCTGAGAATTGTTGCAGCTAGCCGAACAGACAAGAAAGATCGAAATGCAATCGGCACAGCAGGGAAGGACCAAAAACTGAACAAAGCACAGCCTGAAATTTCTGGAGCAGTAGAGAACTGAACAATACCCTATTCGGTTGTGCTTGCAGACTGCAGAAAGCAGAGAAAATGCATCCGACTGAAAGACTAAAACTGCAGCAAAAGAGCAGATCGAAACAGCATATACTGTAGCTGTACTGCTGAAACCGAACAGCAAAGAAAATAAATCATTTGCTGTCGCACTGCTCCATTTCATTGCTGCACCCAAACAGGAATTGAACTCAGAGTACTGCACTTCAACTCATCTCACTGCCCACCCAAAACCAAAACAAAACCGAACTACTGCTGCTCCTTTTTTTGTTCGGACCACTCCCAAAAGGCTCAAGTGCTTCAACTACATTTCCAACCACACACGCAGCAAGCTCAGCCCCTTTCCTGCTGAACCTTAGCCTGGCCGAGATATGTAGTACCAGCAGGGACTGAGGATAACCGAAACAAGCTTTTCAGAGACTCAGCCGAAACAGCAGCTATTTGCTTGAACTGAAACACTGAAATCAGATTTCCTATGCAGTACCAAAAACAGAGACTGCAGAAATTCCTCGCTGCTGAAAACTGAACTAAAGCTGCATATTTTTGAGGAATGAAAACAGAAAATAGAGCTCAGCCAAAATTAGTTTCTGCAGCACAAACAACTGACCAAAAATAACAGCCAATACAGTTGTTACTTGCAGTCAACTAAACAACAAGGAAATTGATGATGTTCTCAAACCAAATGACCAAGACTACCATCCAAACAATAGATGGATCTCAAAAAACAAGGGGAAAACATCAGAGAACAAAGAATCAAGATTTTAGCTAGAATCTGAAGAATACCCTGAGATATGAGACCAAAAGCTGAATGTCTAATCTCTCTCATGTCCATTGACCATGAACCTTTGCAATTCAGCTAGAGAAGGTCTCACAACCAGAAATCCTACCCCTAGTGCAAACCTTTCTCAGAGAAACCAAGAATCCAAGCATCCCCTGACATCAAACCCTAGAAATCAACTCACAAACCAAACAGCCATGATGAACATAGAGCACAAACACATCACAGAGGACATCTGGAAAATAAATGCGGCTCAACAACTCTCCTCATATTGATTCAATACCATGAATGCTTACAAGAGAGGAATGATTACATTAAAAGATTTTACTATTCTCCCATCTCACTACCCTGGTTCACTACATGCTTGAGTGGACAATCCTCACTCACAGAGTACACACAAGACAAAGGGAAAACCAATCTCTGTTCCTTGCTTAGTTCACACACGCACAGAAGCACTAGCTCAAGCACTACTCTCCTGCACCTCACCACTAACCAACTGAGCTCCTCACGTCTACCTTCTGGACGCCCAGACCAAAAGACATCTCCTCAATACCCCCTTCTGTATACAAGACAAAAGGAAACCCTCTTCTTCAAGTGGAAAATCAAGAATTGCCATCCTGCATCCACTCCATGCCTCCTTTCCAAATGAAGCAATAGTCAAAGCCCTGGACAAAATGGAGGGAAAACTCAATTCCACTCCAAACCTTGACATCTCGCTTCCATTTTGCCGCCTTGCGCATTTACCGAAATGCCCGTGCCGCACTTTCCTAGAAGCTTCCTGTCGATGCACGACCGCACCCGACATCCTGACTATCTAGACCTCGACTCCTCCCTGAGTCTAGTCCCAGTCCGCTCATCATCGCCCGTCATGTTCGTCACGGGTAGCTCCGGTTCCTCGTCTCCCGGCTCGCAACCACCTCGGCAGCCTCGATCATCTTCGGCATCTTTAACCGTCTGGACCTCGACACCTCCTGTGCCTAGTCCTGGTCCTCCTCGCCTTACCATGACCTAGCTCTGAAATCCTGCAGTCACACAGACAAGCAAACCGTAACATAGCACCGCACGAAACAGTATAATTAACATTAACACAATTAAAAGTACTCTTCCCTCGAATACCCAAAACAAATTCAAACTCACTAAATCAACCGTCAATTACTCATCACAAACATGGGGACACCTCCACATGGTCTCTCAATGCATTATATCGGGCCGGTGTCACTAATACTTTAAAAGAGAAGGTATACTTTAAAGGATGATTGAATTCTAAGATCGTCGCCACACTTCAAGGTAGATGTTTTGGTAGTGTGCAAGATCTTGTGAATTGTGCTATTCAAAAGGAGAAGAGACTTATGGAGAGACGTACACCATAGTTTTCTTCCTGTCCATATTTCAATTCTGCTGCCTCTACTAGTGTGACACATGAGAAGATGACCGAGCATGAGACTTTCTCTTCGGTCAAGGAGACACATAGTGATATTCCAAAGCTACATATAGCTCCTGAGATATACCACAACCCATATGAGAATGAGAGCCACATAGCGAAATTGAGTGAGAGTGATAAAAAGAGTGAGCTGTGTGATTCCATCATATGTGAGGTTGAGAACATCCAAATTGAGAGTATGCGAGAGACACCAAAAGAAAATAGAGAAGTAGAAGATAGACAAAGTGAGGATGAATCTGAAACTAACACATTAATATATACTTCTAATGTTATTTCTTATATTGTGCAGGTTGACATTAAACATGAAGAATTAAACATTCAACAACCGCCACCTTTGAAGGAAAATGAGGAGGAGGTAACCATGGGAGAAGATGAAGTGCTTGCTGCCCCGTGTATACATCCTAATAATTTTAAACCCCCAGCACCTATATCATCTGAGGAGGACGACAAAGGTAACAATATTGGTACTGAACTTAATTGTGAAAATGTGAGTAATTGTGAAAACTCATATGATCAACCTAAAATTCTATGTTCTAAAATTTTTATGCTCAATTTACATAATGTGAAATTGATTACTCATATGGAAGTTCTTACTAGAATATCTCATAATGATTCTTTGTGCTATATCATGTCTGATGATCCTAGAGAGCTATCTAGTGTAATTGATAATGTTACTGAAATTTTATGTTTAAAATCACTATTTAGTACCTATGCTTAAAAATATAAGTTCAATTTGATTGAAGATTATGGTGAAAATGATAAATTTTATGTTCACGAATTTGCATTACAAGTGATAAGATTCTGAATTGAAATTGCATATTATGGATAAACAATCTTTTGAGCCATGTCATGATAATAATGAGATGAATATTAACTATAGTGTTTGCTATTTAAAAAGATTTCTTAAGTCTACCTATTTACCCTTTAATGTGCAATCATGTAAAAATAATCAGAGTAGCGCAGTTAAAGCATGGAAGGCGCTCAAAATTTTCTTTCCCATATCTGAACAACTAAATCAGATTTTGCCCATTAATGATCTGTCTATGTTCTTAGAAAAGTCGAGGACGACTTTCTTTCATGGGAGGGAGAATGATGAGAAAGACAATATTGTAATGCAAACATCTTTTGGTTACTGTTATATTTATCAGTTTGTGCAAAATAATCAAAATGATACAACAATTGATTCTTACATATACTATGCATATGTGTTGTTCTTTTCGCTTACTACACCTTCAGATATTAATGATGTGATAAACCGAAAAAGTGTTGATGATAAGTATATATACCATGCATACACTTTGTATTCTGTGTTTAGTATAATTTCAGGCTATCAAAAGCCGAGGATGGTTTTTTTGAAGAAGAGGAGGATGATGCAGATACAGACATACGTACCACTTTTCACTATATAAGAAGGATTGCATCAACGCTACGCACTTGTGGTTGAGGCAAAGGAAAGCCAACCAACATGTCAAGACCAAGTCAACACCTTCCCCCACTCTTCCTCAAGGTCACCACGTTGCTTTTAGACCAATTCAGCAAAGAGTTCATGTGGGACACATTTTGGAATCCAATTTGGTCTCTAGATCAATTCAGATTCAGCTCGATAGATCGAATTCAAACAACCATAACTTTTTATCTAGAAGGAATCTTGGGGCCCATGAGTACTTGTTTGAAAGATTTTAAAGTCTACTTTCAGACAGATCTGGCTCCACCTCTGAATTCCTTTTGTGCATGTCGGAATCATCAAAACAATCTGATGCTAACTCAGCCTGACAGGCAGTTACTAAAAAGGCCATAACTTTCACAAACAGAGTCGATTCGGGTGTTCTTGTACTCATTGGAAAGCTTATTTCAAGAGCTACGTAATAGATCTAGTCCCACCTTAACATTCTTCACAAATAATCTGTTATGACCGAAACAATATGACGGATGTAAAATTTAGTTTCTTTTTTGTGAGAGTTCGGATCTAAAACCATATAGGGTTGAGTTGTACTCGGTTTGGGCACCATATGGAGGTCCCAAGTGACTATGTAAGCCATGTATTCATAGCCTTTAGGCTCAGACCACCTTTGAGAAAAATCAATCTACTAAAGTTTGTTTGAATTCATCATTGCTGTTGAATTAGGAGTATTCTTCAATCAAGATCGTTCAGTCTTTCCGCTGGGAATTGGGTGCACGATAGATTTTCTCTTGGTGGTCGGCGAAATCGACGCGAGTGTGTTTTGGTGGATTAAAGAGTATTCGTCCCTTGCACTGGCACTGGAGGATCATTGCGATTCATCAAGACTCCGACGACCCTGTATCATCTTGGTATTAGAGCGTATCAAATATTGTGTTCTAAAGTAGGCTATCAACAATATAACCTGCAAGAGGGTAAACAAAATGACTTCATATGCATGCATCAGTGCTAACAGTGAGTGTATTACTATCACCCATGGACATGTTTACATTGGTTACCGGTGCAGGTACTCTGTTGGCTATGAAGGAAATCCTTACATCAAAAAAGGGCTGTCATGGTATAGAACCACTCTACTATCCCGGTTGTATGCATCTAATTATCAAATTTTACAGCATGCTAAACTTTTTTAAAAAAAGTCTTATACAACCAAATTATGATGATTTGCTACAAAATTTTCTCTGAAAACACATGTTTAGCTCAGTGCAACCAAATAGGACCATCGAAATGATATATTGTCCAGTAAAGCTCACATTTCAGTGGACGTCTCATGCAGATATTGATGAGTGTTTGATGCCCAACTTATGCAATGGAACATGCCACAACTCGGAAGGGAGCTTTAGTTGCGCAGGTTGCCCTCATGGTACAACTTTTGATCCTGGAAGTGAGATTGACCAATTTGTCAATGAGCTTGCCATCCTGTCTCAAACTGTTCATCAGAATGTAGTAAAACTTTTTGGTTGCTACCTTGAATTCGAGGTACCTTTGCTCATGTATGAATTCATCTCCAATGGCATGCTTTATCGGCTTCTTCACGATGATATGGGTACCAAATGCTTGTTAACATGGGACGATCGAATCAAGATTGCCCTAGAGGCTTCAAGCGCACTTGCTTATCTCCATTCGGGTTCTTCAACACCAATCTTATACCTTTGCTCGTGTATGAATTCATCTCCAATGGCATGCTTTATCAGCTTCTTCACAATGATATGGGTACCAAATGCTTGTTAACATGGGACGATCGAATCAGGATTGCCCTAGAGGCTTCAGCGCACTTGCTTATCTCCATTCTTGCTTCAACACCAATCTTTCATAGAGATGTGAAATCTGCCAATATACTCTTAGATGAAAATTT
Source organism: Melocanna baccifera (assembly GCA_036346265.1). Taxonomy (NCBI): domain Eukaryota; kingdom Viridiplantae; phylum Streptophyta; class Magnoliopsida; order Poales; family Poaceae; genus Melocanna; species Melocanna baccifera. The sequence continues at coordinate 315,005 of JAYEVJ010000114.1, forward strand.
CACCACAAAGGTTTCAGATTTTGGTGCTTCAAGATCTATTTCCATTGATGAAACTCATGTGGTCACGATTGTGCAAGGGACATTTGGGTACTTGGATCTTGAATATTATCGTACAGGAGAAAGTTGTGGCTTCCGAAACACAACAAACACTCAGTAATGCAAACCGAGATTTGGCCGACATGCAGTATGGTACGGCCCCGCGGGCCTGCCTGTAGTCCTGTACCACAGCTCGTACAGCCAAACGGAGGATCATAACTGGTTCATAACTGGGTCGGTGGCATTACTTTTTTACCCTTTTTATCTTAGTGTTACGTATGTCAATTATTTCTTGGAGACGTCATATTCATTATCCGTATATCAAAGTGGGGGGAGTTCCTCGTCGCTCGCCCCTGCCACGTCACGCTCGTACGCTGCTGGTCTAACGCGTGCGCGCGCGGGGGGTTTGAGCGGGCTATCTATGCTGGCTGCGCGCTGGTAGCAAGCCGCGGATTCGGCTTCGTTTCGCTCGGGTTAGCGAGCGGCGGTTTTGCCTTCGTTACCGTCTCGCAGAAGGCTCCAGAGGAGTGCGTGTTCTTTTGCTACTGCGCCCGCCTCTCACGCAGAGTTTCCCAGAGAAGCCCCCAGATCTCGCTCTCCCCATGCCTCCTCCCCTCCCCTAGCCCCGCCGCCACCGCTTCCGCCTCCGCTGTCGCCATGGCTTCACGCCCTTCCCTCCACAGCATCTCCACCACCTCCTCCTCCCTCTCCACCGACTCCCCCGCCTTCACTCTGCTGCCTCCTCCCCGCCTTCGCGTCGCTTCCTCCCCTACCATCCGTCCGCAGGAGGATCCCGCCACCACCGCCTCTTCCGCAGCCATGGCCTCACGCCCTCTCTTCCGCACCATCTCCACCGACTCCCCCGCATCCGCCTTCACGGCGCCACCCGCAGCCTCCGCTCTGCTATCTCCTCCCTTGCCATCCGTCCGCAGGACGTGCGCCTCCTGCCCTAGCCCCGCTCTCTCGACCCCCTCACATCGCACATCGCCGCCTCCTATTATCGCCCTCATCCCCAGCTTCTCCCACACCTCCCGCGCCGCCGCCGCCGCTCCCTCGCTCCCGTTCGGGTCATACCAAGGTTTTGACAATCTTCTCCATGAAACACATTTCCATATATATACAACTTTCATGAAATTTGAAGATTATGCTTACATGCTTCATCTTGTGCAGGCTATGTTTATTGATTTTGGGACTAGCTAAAGAAAGAAATAATTCTTTGCTACCTGAGGTAATAAGATTTTCGTTTGGAACAATCTCCTCCTGCCACCTTACCATTTTTATAAGCTTTCCTGTCATGTCAATGCTGCTTTAAGGTATTTTTGTATCGTTATGCATTAGAAGAGTTCCTTTTCATCTAATTTATTTTATCTCGCTCATTTTGAACAGACCATAGAATAAATATTGTGGGCACTATGGTGTCTGAATTTATGTTCCTTGTCTTACTGCATCTATTTATTCTACATTTTCCTTTTTAATTGAGGCTTGCGATTACTTTTGTTTGATCAATAAGTGGCTACACAACAGAATTTGTTGCCGCTTCAGTGCTTTTGCACTACTCAGTTTCTCAATCATGAAAATATAGTGGTATATCTGAACAACAGGTTTGATGGCACAGATTCAGAAGCTGAAAAGAAAGAATATATAGACCACATTCAGAAAACGTCCACTTGATGGGATGGGAGCCCTACAAAGTTACCTATCCAAGCCATTATTTTCAAGATTTATATGAGCATGCGTTTAGTTAATACGGAAAGGGCTAGCTGTGTGGACCATCAGGTTTTTCCTCTTATTCTTTATATTACGAACTTATCGTAGACTCGTGTAACAAAGGGAAAATAATAGTTATATCGAGTTCTTGATAAATAAATTGTGTGCATTCTGATGATATATGCTTGCGACAAGACAAGAAATAAAGGAATACTGAGGAAAAGAAGATGAATAGTCCGTGGAGGATAGGCCCATTGATGAGTCATTGAAATTATTTGAAGACATGCAACGTGGGTTGATTGCTGATGGTGAAGTAGCTCTCCGAATGAAATAGGACATGCAGATGATAACAATAACATATCTGGCTTGATAACATATAGTTATATTGAGTGCATCTTTCAGATAAGGAAGTAAGGATCTGTTAATCTGAAGGAGTCCACGAACAGATGGTTAGATACAGAATTAGGGTGAGATTTGGTGCAATGTCCCTTCTTTTCCTTTTCTTATATTTGGTTATTACTTATTTCCGATTTCGCATAGATTAGACATATCGATTTAATCTATTTCTCTTTAGGTGTCCTGGTATTGCTCAATGAAGATCACAAAATAATGTTGGGTTATGATAATTGATATGGGAAGTTTGTGTGCCCTTTTATTTTCACTGCCTTATGGACCACAGTATGGAAGTTCTCGGTGGTCAACAAAGCATATTGCTTTAGGTTCTAGAGTTTCTTCTATAAAATGAAGCTGTTACTAATAACATAGTGCTACTCAACGATTTACCATCATGCTGTTCTTTAATTGGCTGCCTTTGAGGTCATCCTACCACTTAGGTATCAAACTGAAGGCTGATAATGTGCTGCTGTCTTTTCCATACCCATTTGTTGTGCTCAGTTTATCCATGTTATCCTTTTGTTGATTGGCTTACCAATAATTTTATTTTGTCTGTAGGTTTCCTACGAGCTCTGTTTACTGTGTAGTTATATCATTATTAGGGCCAACATGTTTGCTTTGAGGTCAGCCTAATATGCAGATAGCAAACAACCAATGTTGATGATCCACGTGTTCCTGCAGTGCTCCTGCTGTAAGGTAAGCTAGCATCATGCTATTGTAACGCTAAGGATCTGTTCTTTGACATTTATGTGTTTGCTCCAGTTGTCATGTTTGGACATGTCAGTATCCCTGCTTAGCTGTCATTGGAAAGTTCGTTCGTATGTAATTTACCAAAGCCTTTCTTCCCATCACCCTTTTTTGCCTCACAGGAACTACAGACTGGTTAGTAGTCCTGCATAGGCCATGCATGCACAGTTCCTTTCCCACTCCCTTAAGCAGTATTACTGACTTGGTGTGCTTTATGTATGTTATTTTTATACCTTACTAATGTATAGAGTAGTAGAAGGTGACATGGCACATGAGCCAATCAAGAAAAATATAAGCAGAGCAATCATGAACGACCAAATCCCTTGATTGATAAGGGTGAGATACTAACAAGTAGCTAGCTGTTAGTGGGTTACTAAGGCCACTTGCCTTTGATCATGGTGACATTAAAAAAACAATGTTCTATCGATTAACAATGATACGATGCTGTCAGTTTCCTGTGTTGTATTTTCGGTTCGTCGATTGAGCATAGTTCGATGCATCAACTCTTGAGAGGTGCTGTACATCCTTGCCTCTTTGCGGTTCGCAGAAATTACTTAACATTTTTACTACTCAGTAGCTGTTCATCTAAATGGTTGTCTAATCGTTGGGTTAGCAATTTACATGACATGTGAGTTGTAGATTCTACATCTGACGAGTGGAGCTTCTAAATCTGGCGGCCCTCCCCCCTCACCATTTGACTTCCTCCCAAACCGAAGGTATGGAACCAAAATCCTGTAAAAATGAGAAGCTAAACTAAATTAATCATCTGCTCTCGATCTATGTCTTGACAATTAATGGCGATCTTTGCACTATTGCAACATGCAAACAACATTAGTGCAATGTAGAAGTAGGTAATTGCCAATGTGTTTGCTCGCTCGCGTATCACTTCACATCGGCCTTCGACGAAGCATGGGAAATTTTACTTTGCATAGGTTAAGCTTAATACTATGATACTCATTGTGCCGATATGAAATCTTGCAGAAAAAAGATAGCTAAAAGCCCTTGCTCAATCAGCCACATATGCATTTGTCATTTGTTGATTATTTTCTATTTATTACTCCAAATTTTGGATGCACCGACAATTGGCATTTCTTTCCTTTAGGATCTCCACAAAAGTGAGCGAAATGTTGGGAAATGTAAATACAGGTAGTGCCCTTTCAGCATTTAAGAAAATTGCTTATGGAGCTGCCATCAATTCAACTGACTTACCAAGTTCTTTTACTCTCCCATAAGATAACTAAATAAAAGTTTACTTTGATTTTAGTGATGTCAGTTACCACAGATTGGTAAGAGAAAGAGTTAATCAATTGATATGGAGCCTACCTTTCGTGGTAGAAAGTTATTTACTACTCAAAATGTCCATATAGGCTGCAATATTCTCTATTGAGGAACTTCAAATTCCCTATTCTCTCTGGTTAGTGCATGTATTAGTTTGTGTGTGCTTTTGGCATAAACCAAAGCATTGAGCTATTGTAATACTTATGGAACTTTAAATTGCACCTTATGGTATTGGACAACATACATACATGCCTTTTACAGTTCTTAGTTAGCTGGTTCATCATCCGTACCTGGTTACTACTTTGTTTGTTAGTTTTGCCTTTTCCCAATTAGGTTCTGGCTGCTACCATGTTTACAACGAGCCCCTTTCATGTCATTCCGTGGAAGTAGCTACTAATTCCTTGCCGCTTTCTAGCTGCAGTAACCATCTGATCTGCCCATTTGTACACTGCTTTCTTCAGTTCTCAGTTAGTTAGTGTGTTGTATTTGTTCCTTCCTTATGATTGGGTGCCTATTCTATTTATTTCTTACTATTCCTGTTCTCTACTCGTGATTCCTGTTATTTCCTTTGTAATGCAGCAACCCTTTGAGCTACTTCACCATTTTGTGTTGGTCGTGGTGTTTGCTTTACTTGGTACTTGAAAATCTACGGCTCTATTTCGTTGTGCTTGCCCTTTGCTTTGCCATCATTCTGGCTGATCTTTTGTTGCGGTACTTGTTTTTGCTTTAATATTTACGGTTAGTTTCTTACATACATAGCTTTTTTAGTTCTTAATTAGCTAGTACATCATTTGTGGTTGCTTACTGCATTGTGCTTGCTACCTATATCTTTTTTCAGTTACGTTGTGTCTTCTATTATGTTTAGAACGAGTTCTTTTCATGCCGTCCCGTGAAGGTAGTTACTGATTTTTTACCGCTGTGTAGCTACAGTACCCATTTGATCCGGCCATTTGTACACCGCTTTCTTCAATTCTTGATTAGTTAATGTATTGTAGTGAGCGACTTTGTTGTGTCTATTGACCTCCTCTTTTCGAATTTGCTCGTTCATGAGCCAGCTACCGCGTTTTATTTATTTATCATGCTTTTTCCCCTACGGCGATCATTTGATCCGTCGTAGTTACTGACTTATTAAGATTTGCGGTGACCATTTGATTCAGCCCAATTATTTACTTACTAAGGTTACTAAATGCAGTTTTACTATTGCTTGCATTGTTGGCAGTATGGTCGCTACTGCCTGAGGATCTACGTTCCTACTGTGTTGTGCCTCACCTTCGTTCACACATTATCCCGACTGATCTTCATTACATTAGTTCTTTCTGTTTCTAGATTTAAGAGTGAGCTTCTTTTACAAACCTTTCTTAGTTCTTGCTTACTATATCATCCGTGGTTGATTACTGTGTTGTGCTTATTGCTTTTAGCCTGCCGAAATAGCTTGCATGTCTCTTCCTTAGCGTATCATCCGCAGTTAATTATTACGTTTATTCTTATTGTTTTTTACTTCTCTAAATTAGGTTCTGTGTGTCTTCATAAATTTTCAGTTATTTGTTCCACCATGTTTTCTTGCTTTATTGTGCTTGTTACTCTTATCTTTTCGCATGCACGCATTCATACAACAACTAGGATGGTCTTCTCTTCGATAGTTACCTACTTTGTATCGTTTCCTAGGCTGCTCATATGACGCGAGAATATTTGAAGAGGTAATTTAATACCATTTCTCTCAATCTGGTTTCATGGATTGAGCAGGAAACCCGTGCTTTCTGACTACATATATCTTAACACTGATATATCATGAACATGAATGCGCATAGAAAGCTATATGCTACACATTTCATTTTGTGTTGCCTGGCTGTTAGACCTTTCCCCCCTTTTTCAGCACTACTATTGCCTGTCAGTTTGTCCTATCGTAGTATTGTTTTTTGTCAAGATTGAACTATTTCATGTACTCTACAAATCACTGCAGATTGTATCGTGTTAGGGTTACCGTTCTTAACATTGTACGTATACCAATTAATGGATATGGCACCTTTATAAATCATATGTTTTTTAATGTTCTATGTGGATATCGAATGGCCTATATGTTACATTATCTTTATAGACTTGTGACATTTTCATTTTTGAGCGAATTTTCTGTCCTGAGTTGGTGATTGGAAGGAGCTGGAGTTTAAAGAATATAATTTTCAAACTCAGTGACAACCTACCACGATAGGTTATGTGCAGTCTTTGTTGAAGGCATGTTTATAGTTGCTCCAGTTTTCCACACCGCCTTTTATGATCAATCAAATAGCTCGAAACTATAAATTGGTCGTTTGATTTAGGTCCATGAGGAAATCCAGGATATTTCTATTTAGATGGGATAAACAAAAAAAATTGTTCATGATATTTGCATTCAGCAAGGCGGATTAATTTCATACTAATGTAACAGGTTCAGCGAGAAGCCGACCGATAATTTTGTTGAGAGCAAGACCAACAGGTGTGTTCTAATGTTTCCGCTCTACAAAAATGACCACAAGCATATAGCTGTGGATAGATCCCAAGTTCCTGCACTCAAACGCTACTTCCCACAAGTGGGCTAAATTGAATAATGAACGGCCATCAGAATTCGGTGAGGAAGTTTGAATTTCACCCCCTTTTGTAAATTGACCTAGGTACAGTTCTGGAAGGAAATTCGACATGTTTAAGATTATTAAGTTACCAGCGAATATTCCCGAAAATGCTACCTTCCTGCCCTCTGCTTTGGTTCTATTCTAGCGTGCCTTTTTAGGGGGGAAAAACAATTCTTCTTTTGCATGTAACACTTTAATTTCTAGCTTTGATTAAACTACGCTTTAATTTTTAGCTATGCCTAAATATTGCTGACCTTTGTTTTAAAGTATTTGTTTGCTTACAGCTGTTTACAGTTGCCCATGCTATAGGTTTGGCAAGAACATGCGGAGAGCCAATCTTGGATCTTGCTTCCTTCAACTACAAGTATTTCTATCATCAACATATGCTCATACTGCTTCCATTTCCTGCTTGTTGTTTTTCTATGCAAAAAGTTTAGCCACGTTTTTGAGTAGTTAAGCATGCAAAACCGTGTAAGGCTATTTGATTTTGCTATTGATAGGACGTATGAAAACCTTCTGTTTGGAATGACCTTTGAGTCCATTATAAGATGTAGCTTATCAGTGAACCTTTTTACAATGAGTAGATTTCTCAAGATATTAATACTCACATGGTTCTCTTTGTTAGGAATTAGATCCAATAATAATGGCTCTCTATTGTTTGCGTAATTCAATTTGCCAATTGAGGGCATTACTGAATCTGCCTATTCAACTGTGTCCAGTCCATTAAGGGATCTACACCTGGAAACATTCCTACCATCGCCTTCCACGACACCGACTCTCCTATGCGTTATGTTGATATTGACATTCCTGCCAACAAGGAGAAGCAGAGCATCGGTTGTCTATTCTGGCAGCTTGCCAAGATGGTTCTACAGATGTGTGATACAATTTTCCTAAGGGAAAAGTGGTAAGTCATGGTTAATCATGAGCGTAATTTGTCTTGATTCTTTTCTTGAATTTAGATTCACATATGGCTTCGAATATTTTCTATGTGCTTCCATTGATTGCGTTTCATAGATGTTTCTTATATACACATTTCAGACATATTTTTATTACCCAATTTAGAATAGAATGAGAATATTCCCTTGAATTAGGTGGTCTCAAATATTATCTATCTCTAGATTCACATATGGTTTTAGATATTGTTTATATACTATTTTAATTAGCATGTGAATGCTACCTTTCCACCCTCTACTTTCATTCTATTCTAGCGTGCCTTTTTAAGGCAAAAAACAATTCTTCTTCTGCATATACCGCTTTAATTTCCAGCTGTGATTAAACTATGCTTTACTTTTTAGCTATGCCTAAATATTGTTGACTTTCGTTTTTCTGCAGATGTGTGATACAATTCTCCCAAGGGAAAAGTAGTAAGTCATGGTTAGCCATGAGCGTAGTTTGTCTTGATTCTTTTTTTGAATTTAGATTCACATATGGCTTTAGATATTATTTATGTGCTTCCATTGATTGCGTTTCATAGATGTTCTTATATACACATTTCAGACATATTTTTATTACCCAATTTAGAATAGAATGAGAATATTTCCTTAAATTAGGTGGTTTCAAACATTATCTATCTCTAGATTCACATATGGTTTTAAATATTGTTTATATACTGTTTCAATTAGCATGTGAATACAATAAAGAATTTCTATATTTATAGTACTTTTCTGTTATCGTGCCTTCGCATTTTTTACGGTTCTGTTTGGTTCTATTATTTTTGTTGGTACGCTTTCCAAAGATTCTAATTCTTACTCTGATGTTTATACTATTTCCTTTTGTTATATAGAGGTGCTTTGAGATAGCTCGGTGCATTGTATTGTGAAGCACAACTATTTTGATTCTAATCTTATAGTACTCAACTTGATTTACTCCTACCGTCTTCCATTTATAAGGTACTTTCTTTTACCTTTACCATTTGTATTTTGCTATTCTTCTATTATCGTTGTTGTTACTATTTTATCAAGTGTAGCCTTTTTTCCTCTCACCTACATAATAGATTCCCTACAGTACTGTTTAGACACTTCCATATGGTACATGCGCAACATGCTTGTTTCTATAGCACCAATAGTAGTTTCTGTTTATCACTGTTCTGTTGATTGCGTTTTCGTAAATGCTACTTGGACACAAAGTTCATACATACTTTTATTACAACTTAGAATAAGATAAAACTCTTTCCTTGAATTAGGTGGACTCAAATATCGTCCATGCCTAGATTCACGCATAGTTTTAGATACTATCTACGTGCCCTTTCGATTAGTCTACAGTACTGTTTATATACTTCCGTGCTATACATATTTGCTTGCATGTTTGCTTCTGTAGTGCCTATAGTAATTTGTGTGGATCAGTGTTTTGTTGATTGCGTTTTCAATCTTTTACACAAAATATCAATTATATCAATCACCGCAACAAAAAAACATAAAACTACCTTCACACAAAAATATTTTTTTAGCGCAAAATAGCTTGCGTGGCATGCCGCCACGCAAACGCATCTAGTTTATATAATTTAGACCTCACATGGACTACGCTCGGCTCGGTTGGACTTTGAGTTAGTTTATATTATGTATAGTAACTAATTTTTAAACGTTGTATTTTTTAAGATAGGGTTAATAGAAAGATTATAGTAAAAATATAGTTTAACTATATCGGCTAAAATTATATATAACTATTTTTCTCTATATATTGTCTCTCATAAATAGTTAAAATTTAAAAATTTAAACTATAAACTATAGAAAAAAACCGTCCTAGATAGCGCCTAGCGGTATGAATGAACTGGCAACCTGTGGGGTGTGTGTCTGTGAGGTATCAAGGGGGAAGCATATCTTACCTGTAGAATAATGGTTAATCCATTAAACTTAAGGCGCTGGCTAGTAGTTTATAGCCTTAATATACTAAAACGATTTTCGTGGATGTGGTGAGCGGTGGACGACGGAGCCCACGACTGAAGGACTGGAAGCATCGGGGAGACCGTCTATAGAGTTAGCAGAATAAATTGTAATTAAATTTTCCATTATTATTTGTATGAAACCAATTATTAATATATTATTCAGTCAGATCGGTTCGGTCTTAGGTAGCGCTTAATTTAGCGTTGACTTATGACCTTTTAACTGTAGTTGGTTTATTTTTTTTACTGTAATTGAGTTGGCTTATTTGACATAATTAAATTTAAAAAAATATAAAAATAGAAAAATATGTTAGCCCATCATGGACAATGCAAAGGAATACGGAAAAAAGGCAAAAAAAACCTAAAATATCTAAAAATAAGAAAAAGATGAAATTATTGAATAGTAAAAAAAAGCAGAAGTTAGAAGTAAAAACTAGGTTTAAGTCAACTTAAGCATGACCTTAGTGTTCTTGCCAAACCGTCATTTACAGTCATTTATCTTACAGGGTGCATTCCATCATGTACTTTATTTCTTTGAATTATTTCATTTTATTTGTGAACACCTACACTTGACTCAAAGTGCTTCCGATAGCTCCTCATGGATTCGGCACCTCCAATGCTCCGAGGTGGGAACGAACTTTCTTTCCAACTTATAACTATAGTTTATAATTTTTTTAAATATAGTTTATAATTTTTTTAACAAATAAATAAAATGATTTTTTAGTTTATCCGTAAAGGGCCAGGTCACGTCGGAGGGCTATGGATCCCATGGAGCATCATGTCAGCACGTCATAGAGAAAAGTGTTAAGAAACCTGGGCCCAGGCTGGGAGTCCTAGCCCATGGTGGGCACCTCACCAGATTCTATAAATAGGGAGCCATACCAAGAGATTTTGTACCCAATGCAATTGAAAGCAATAAAGAAAGACCAGGAGTTCTCTCTACTTCTCTGTGTTTCAATCTATTATTCTGTTTTCTGTGATTGATTCGTTCTATTCTAAACAGAGGAATCGATCGGACTGGTCGCCAGTGACGGTTTCTCAACACGTTATCAGTACGAGATTGCTCCGGTGAATCGAAGGTAATCATCGAAGCTCTAATAGATTGGTTTTCTAGATCGCTTTGGATTTGCAATTTTCTTTGCGTTCTAGATTGATTTTCTACGGTGCAAATCTGCCCTAATCTACCGCGAGCAGACTTGAAGTCGCCGACACAATGCTGATCGGTAGATTGAATCATGGGGCAGATGTTGATTGCACTGTAGATCAGAAAATATATGATGAAAAATCTTGTAGTTTCGGTTCTGCACGGCCATTGCACGAAAGAAAAAAGGGGGGGATCGGGCGCCGGCCGCTGGCCCGCTGCCGGTCGACCACCGCCTTCCGCATAAGGCGTCGCGGCAGTAGCCGCGCCTGCATGTGCGCTACCGGCCACCGGCTAGCAGCCGGCTAGCTCGCTCGGCCTCCGGCCCGCACGTCGGCTACCGCGCCGCCGCAAGAAACTGGCTCCTCCTCGGCCCGCTACCGGCCAACTGCTGCCTCCCGCACGAGGCGCCGTCACCCGGGGTAGCCGTGCCCGAAGCACTGCGCCATCGTCGCTGGCCACTGCCGCTTCAGCTTCCCCGTGCATGCGAGTGCCATCACAGACGTGCCTCACTGGCTCCGCCCGCACTCGCACACGCGGCCGTTGACGCACATGCCTTGGCTCCCGCGTCCTCATGCGCGCTTCGCCCATTGATTCTTCGGCTTCCGCGCCCGCACGCGCGCTGCCCGGTCGTCACTACTCGCCGAAGCCGCCCGCCGCCGCCTGCGCGCTGCGCCCGTCGGCGATCGGCTCGCACGCCGCAGCCGCCTGTCGACGCCACTGCTAGCACCGGCCGCACCGGCCGTCACTGAATTATGAATAGGTCCTCAAATTTATGAGCGGGTCTAGAATTTTGCAGAAAACCCCTCGGTAAATCAGGAAATTACGCCAAATTTTCTTTGAATTGAAAATTTACGTATAGACACCCAAAAAATGTAGAATTCGCTGAAAATTCATATTCTAGCATACAGAGGCCTCAGGAATCTGAATTTTGCATTAATTTTAGCATTTAAACTTTATTTATTTATACCATTATTGTTTTCTATATTTTCTGTATTTATTTACTGTTTTGGTTAATTGTAATTGTTTAAATTACTTTTAATCACTGAAATTAGAAGTAAAATTATGGAAAATGCATAGAAAATTATGAAACATTGCGAGAACCTTTTGTACCATTTATTTACCCACATAAATTATTCCATGCATGTTTACCAGCAGTAAACTTATTCTGTCCATACACATGTAGATGACTGGTATCACGAACCGGGAGTTCGAGGAGCTTGCCCAGCATGGCAAGAACTATCTGATGTAGGCATCTGATGTTGAGATAGTGCTTGGAGCCAAGAAGCTTCATGCGGCTATCGGGATTGGCGGACGGCATGACGCCAAACTCACACCTGAGGAGAATGATCAGGCACTTCATTTTCTCCGGCACCATCTCTGCATTACTCTCATGAATGAGTATATGGCGGAGAAAAGAGCGTTAGCACTCTGGACCGCACTCAAGAAACGGTTTGAGAGACTAAAGTACACCATTCTTTCTCAGGCAGAGCAGGAGTGGATCAGACTAAGGTTTGCCGACTTTAAGACGGTCGGGGAGTATAATTCTACCTTGCACAGGATTTATACCAATCTTCAACTCTGTGGCAAGCAGATCACAGATGAGCAGAAGATCGAGAAGACCCTGTCCACCTTTCACCCAATGTTGTTCAATCCGCCCGTAATTATCGTCAAGATGGCTACAAGGAGTACACCAAATTGATTGATATGATGCAGGTTGCGGAGGTTCAGGACGAACTTCTCCGCAAGAATTATGTCACTCAGCAACCGGGGAGCTTCGCTGGCCGTGAGGCCAACGCAGGGAGCTACAAAGTACAAAAGCCCTTTATGAAAAGAAGGGGAAAAAAGGGTAAGACCGTTGCCCAGAAAGACAAGTCAGATGCTCCAAATGATAAAAAGGCTAAGGAGAGTGGCAAAACTTATGGCCAGCAGAACCAAGGTTGCTACAAGTGTGGCACGTGGGGGCATTGATCGCGGATCTGTAAAGCACCGCAACATGCCATTGATGCCCACCAAGCCCAGAAGAAGAAGGATGGCAAAGGGCAGCCTGAAGCTCACTTTGCAGAGGTTGAGAGGGAGCACCTTGAGCAGCTGTCTGATTTGATGGAGGTTGAGTCCATCCCGGCAGCAGCACCCCCTTACGACCTAGAGGCAACCACCTCCATGATTTCTCTCGAAGAGAACATCACTCCTGAGAAGATAGCTGAAGAAGTATATGATTTTCTAGTTGATTCAGTCTGATGCACAGAATGCATTAGACTTTAATTGTCATTTATTTTGTGTCAAATGGACAAGTTAGAACTTGCATGGATAGTATTTTAGTTTTGTTTTCTCGTGATGGTTGGATGATTTTACAACAATTCATTCATTTATTCAGTTTATGATGGCATAATAAATTCTGATATTGGTATATTTTATTTATGTGTTGAATGCCTTCTAATACATATTGATAAAATACTTTATATTAGAACACGTGTGGCACTCTATGTAGGAAGTATGCCTTGCCGACAGCGGCACAATGAATACCATCTTAAGAGAGACTAGGTATTTCCAGTCGATTCGTAAGAGCACTAGCAGCCTTACGACAATTGCCGGAAGTGATGCATGTATAATTGGTTCCGGAAGAGCCACAATTATACTTCCAATAGGCACAACTTTGATCATTGAAGAAGCCTTATTGTACCCTGAATCGACTAGAACTCTCTTAAGTTTTCACGCCAATGGTTTCCACGTTGAAACTGAAGAAGAGTACGGTAAGGAATACCTGCTCATCACGAAGTACGAAGAGAATGGCAAAAGGATATTAGAAAAACTTCCTTCACTAGAAACTGGGCTATATTATACCAATATTAAGGCACCTGCAGCCTACACTCTCCTGAAGATAGTATTTAGAAGCTCTAAACTATTTTGTATCTAACATGACAGATTAGGCCACTCAGGTCTTAGGATGATGAGAAATATAAATAACAATTCTCACGGACATAATATTAATGTGAAGAATTCCTCGAATTACGAAGATTTTGTGTATCCTGCATGTGCCACCAGGAAATTAATTATTAGATAGTCCACTCTGAAAGTGAAGGATGAAGTCCCTGCATTCCTGGAATGTATCTAGGGAGATATTTGCGGTCCCATTTAGCCTATCTCAGGGCCATTTAGGTATTTCATGGTGCTCTTTGATGCTTCCTCGAAATGGTCTTATGTGGGTTTATTATCCACAAGAAATCATGCTTTCGCCAAACTGATCTCGCAAATCATTCACATCAGAAATGTGTTCCCTAATCATCGCATCAAGTCCATCAGAATAGACAATGCCAGAGAATTTACTTCAAAGGCATTTGATGATTATTGTATGGCGATGGGAATTGCAGTTGAGCATTCGGTACCGCATGTCCATACCCAGAATGGTCTGGCAGAGGCATTAATCAAAAGAATTAAATTTATTGCCCAACCCTTTTTGCAGAATTATAATTTGCCAGCTACATGTTGGGGACACACGTCCTACATGTAGTGAATCTCATCAATTTTAGACCTTCGGTCTACAACATCCATTCACCTATGCAACTAGCGCAAGGGTCACTACTGCAAATTTCTCATCTCAAGAGGTTTAGATGCAAGGTTTATGTCTCTATACCCCTTCCGCAGCGCACTGCAATGGGCCTGTTGTGACTACAGACCAAACAGAGAGAGTGTGTGTGGTAGTGGAGAGTTAGGTGAGCAATGCTCTTCTGGGTCTCCCCATACTAGTATTACGTATATATGTTCTCACAGGGAGTGTCTTTACAATCGTGCCCTTACACCCAAATATCCCCCCAAGGGCAATTATGTCATTACACATGTTCACTTTGGGCATTACAACCTTTTAACAGGCCTACCAGGGTTAGGTGGGGGCTTCCCCTACAACAAGAGCCTCTCATGGTGAAGGGCTTCACGGGCAGAAGCCATGTTGCCGAGCCATTTGGCCCCCTCCGTCCCCGCGGCATGTGAGCTTGTGTGATATTGGGCGAGAGTGACTTCACATTCCTGCGGATTCGGAGCCAAGGGCCACAGGCGAAGTCGATGGCGAAACCGTGCATCAATGTAGAGGCGCGTAGACGCACAAGATCGGGGCATCACGCGCGCGTGGGCGACCGTGTCGCTTCCACTCCCACTGATTGCACTTCCCCGTGGGGGGAAACGGCTATATATATACCGACGGTGCTGTGGCACCGTCCTTCCCCAGTTCCGCCGGTGGCTTAGTCAGTCGGTGCTCCCACGTGTTGCGTTGGCGCGTATTCGGGTATGGCTGAGATGATCTTGGTCTCAAAAATAGGTCTTCCTTAGTTTGTGTACGTGCAGCAAGAGTATCGCCAATTAGGGCGATCAGCCGACGTTGATGAACTGAAGGAGGCTTATTTTTGAGCGCACGATCAAAACTTTGACAGCGTTCTCCGGCCGCGCTTCCTACCCGCGGGTGAAGTGGATTGTTAGACTTCGGCTAGTTGAACTTTGCTTCACGCCGAGGACGGGGCTCGGGCTGGCCGCTGAGGTGGCCTTCGAGCTTGGAGCCATCCCTCGCAGCATCATTGTTGTCGGCGGAGTCGGCTTACGGGGCTGAGGGCGCCCCGCGGTCCGGAGTATCGTCATAATGGCGGCGCAAATCACGGTGATCCCTGAAAATCCAGGGAGCTGTTGCGGCCGTACGCACTGTCTTGATAGGGCGGTACACGCGGCGTGACACAATTGGCACGTCGTGGGCTGTGAGCAGTCACGCGACCACGATCGTACGCCCCTTCCCGAGATAGGCGGGATGCGTGGCGGGATGTTACCGATGTGTCGTGCGTTGCCCAGCAGCCTGGCCGGTGCGCTCCTTGATCGGCGTGGACTCCCACCATCGGTTGGGCTTCCATCCGCTGAACTGTTCCGCGAGTGTTATCTGTGAATTGTTAGCCACGGACAAGATGTTAGACGTATTAGGGGCGGGACGCGAAACTGTCCTTGGTGCGCAAGGGTGCGCTGGAGGTCCGGTTGGACCGCCGAAGTATAGGCTGAAGCAGGTGCCGGGGTCGCCCCGAGCCATCGAAGTGGGGGTCGTCTTCGGGCCTACGGCACCGGCACGTGGGTGTGCGACGAAGTTTCTTCATGAGGGCGGAGCCGGGGTTGCCCCGCGGAGGCAGAGACCCCGCCGAAGTTGTTATCGAGATTGACCTGTCCGTGGACCACTGTTACTGCGGCAATGGCCCCGAGGGTCATGCTTCCGTACGGCGGTGGGATAGGGCACGCCGCATGAACTGCATTTACTCTCGAGGGAGAGGACATGTGGTGAAACACGATTGGCACGTCGTGCTCTGACAGGCCATTTGCACGGTCACCTTGTGACAAGCACGACGCGCGTGGGCGGTTGCGCCGCTTCGGCCTCCCTCATGGGGAGGTGAGCGGTTCGTCTCCAGCCGGTTACCTTTACCAGTGGTGTGGGAGATGCAGGAGCTTTAAATACCTTTTGTGGCACGACGCCACACTTTCCTCACACCTTTCGGTCAATTTTCCTACGCCATGCTCTCCTGTCTCCTTTGCCGTCTTGCTGCCCCCGTCATCATCAAGCTCACGAAGAACGATGGTGCACGGCGAAGAACATGCTCAGCGGGCCCGCAGCAGTGCCTTCTCCTGTTGGTCGGCGCCGCTCGAGGTGGAATACACACTCGAGGGGCGTGATTCCACGCTGGTGGACAAATGATGGTCGGCGACAGAGAAGATAGGAGGTCCATGCTCCCGTGTCTTGGGCTCAACCCTCGCGACGGAGGAGACGATCCGCGGTCTGCTGTGCGAAGGGAAGCTATCGGACCGCCGGGATGGGCGACTGCCTGCGAATGACGAAACCAAACCGCACCCCGAGGAGTCAAAGGCGATCGTCTTCATCGCCTATTTCGAAGTCAGGCTGCGTATCCCTACCGCCCTGATTGTCGGGGACGTCTTGCAGACCTTTGGGCTTGAGCTGGCACAGATGAGTCCGAACGCGATAGCTCGTCTTGCCGTGTATAGCTGGGCACTGCGTATAGAAGCCTGCTGGCCCAGCGCGTCGCTATTCGCATTTGTCCATGACGCACTGTGTCAGCCAGCGGAGCGAAGAGACGGGACGTTCTCCAACTTCGGCAGTGTCGACTTCGCCGTTCGGTGCCAGTGCGGGAAGATCTTCCCTGCGAATTCGACTCGAGAGAAGGAGTCGGAGTGGATGAGACGGTGGTTTTACCACTGTGTGGCGAGCGGTAGCGGTCTCGAGAGCTCCGGGCGGAACCGAACGAATAGCGTTCGCTTGTGTAACAGAGCTTAGGGGATGTTGATCGGCAGACACCTTTGTAAGCGCTCGTATATGAACGCAATAAACCAGGTGAGACGCCTGTCGCTGCCACTTCTTTTGGCACGCTTTTGTGACTTGTTGGCGAGGTTTGGCGGTGGTAGCGGAACTGGCGCCTAGTCGAAGTAGACGCGCGAGCGCTCCGTCCCCTACCCTTCGAAGTGGTGGCAGCGGGGCTGACGCCTAGTCGAAGTAGACGCGCGAGCGCTCTGTCCCCTACCCTTCAAAGTGGTGGCAGTAGATCTGACGCCTAGTCAAAATAGGCGTGCGAGCACTCCGTCCCCTTTCCTTCGAAGTGGTGGCAACGGAGCTGACGCCTAATCAAAATAGGCGCGCGAGCGCTCCGTCCTCTTTCCTTCGAAGTGGTGGCAGTGGAGCTGGTGCCTAGTCGAAGTAGGCTGAGAGACCATGTGGAGGTAACCCCGGTTGTGTGATGAGTAATTGACATGTGTTCTAAAAAGTTTGAGTTTGTTCCGGGTATTTTTATGCTAATTACTGATGCGGATATTTAATTATATCATCTTGTGCGGTGCTATGTAATGTGTTTTCTTGTCAGGTGATAACTGCAGGACTTCGAGACGAAGTCGTGGCGAGACACGGGTGACCGGACTAGGCACAGGCGGTGCTGAGGTCAGAGCGGTCGGGATGTGTCGAAGACGGCGAGGACTCGAAGTGGTTGCGAGGCGTGCGCGGTAAGAAACGAGGAAGCTTCCCGGAAGGTGCAGGAGTGGTATTTTGGTAAATACGCAGGGCTGCACAAAAGGAAGCGAATTTGGTTAAGGAATGATACATTAGTGGAGAATTGTTGTGACCTAATGGGTAAAATGATGTGTAAACCCATTAGTGGAGAGTTGGTGTGACTTAATGGGAAAAATAGTGTGTAAACCCATTAGTGGAGAGTTGGTGTGACCTAATGGGTAAAGTGTTTGTAAACCCATTAGTGGAGGCTATAAATAGAGGTGCTCTCTAGTGGGAGAAGTGCACTTGAGGGAGAGAGAAAGAGATATGGGTGTGAGTGTTAGGGTTTCCTAATACTTGTGCTCTAGGAGAGAGTTGTGTTAAAGTTTTAAGGTTTTATTTGTGTTCTCTCCATGTGTGTGTATGAGAGATGAGAGAGATGGGGTGATTTGGTTGCAAACTTTATCTTATTTAATCCGGGGTATCTCTCTTCCTCAATTTATGAAAGTTAATTTTGTTTGAGTTGTTCTACTCTTTCTCTTATTCTTTGCTCTATGATCTTTGGCTCGATTAAATCGTTGCAATGATTTGGATTCGTCCTCAAAGTCATTTGACTAGCTCATACCCGATAGCAAAGGATTAATAGCGCTGTTTATTACTCTGTGATGGGGATGTATTCCAAGACCTTGTTGGTCAGTAGAATTCCCAATACTCATTTCTCTATTTTTCAGTTTTCTTGGTTTTTGTAGTAGAGAAATCTTGTGCTCTTGTTTATACCAAAGGCTGTGAGAAATCCACGATTTTCTCTATCTAAGAAGGGCAGCAAGTACTCATTCTCTACTGTTTTCTATTGGTATCTTATTTTCAATTTTTCAGCCAGCAAGCCTCTTGGTAAACAGCCTCTTTTTCGGTTGGAGTTACTCTCTGCAATTCTTGTTATTTTTGTTAGCTAGTTCGCTCTATGTTTGTGTGTTCTTGTTCCTAAGGTTGAGATACACAGTGCAAATCGTCAAATAGAGCAAACTAATTTCTGTTTACTTTGTTTTTTTTGCTAGTTCGGTTCCTTTAGCAATTATTTTTGTGACAGTGATAGCCCTCATTTTACTTGTTTTGTTTTGGCTAGCTGTTCTTGTCTCCTTAAGCTTTTTCGCCGAGCACTATAGCAGCAAGTGTAGCACACGCTTCTCTCTTTGTTTTCGCCAGATCTTTCTGTTGTATTGCTGTTTCTTTCCGTGTTCACCAAAGACCCCAAGTCTCTGTCTCATTGCTGTTTTGGTTTTCACTTAAGTCTAAACAGCAATCTGCACTTTCGGGTGATGCAAGATAGATTCGCCAGCACATGGTGCTGTTTTTCTCGTGTTGGTACAGCTGAATGGTCTCGAGTTTGGTGTCGAGACCGAATATGCAAACTTCGGTCTCTCTGTAAACCGCACTAGTCCAGATCATGCTAGTGCACACAGTCAAACATAGATGTCATCACGCCATACACACGACAATAATAAGGAAAACTAAAATATCGATAAAATATCAAGGCACGACCTTATGGCCAAGCTTACAATATCTCTAGCCAGGAAGGGCTTAACAAAATAGCGGCGGAAATCCAAAATAAAGCGTGGCGACCAATCGACAAGCCACAAGCTATCGAGTGGAGAACGAAGCCTAATCCGTGAAGTCGTCGAGAACTCTCCTTCGGAACCTCCTGCACGATAGTACTCCTCTCCTCTCGGGTGAGCAACATAGGCGTAAAGCCGTGAGTACATTAATACTCAAAGCAAGTCGCTTGTAACAATAAATGCAATATAATATGCAGGGCTTACCAAAGGAAAGCTGAAAGGTTAATTTGCATAAAGGCATTTGTTGATGAAATATATTAAATAACTTGAAAGCGAAAGTTAACTGAAAACAGTAATAATAGATAATCAAAGGAATAAACAGGAACCACTTGTGAACACCAATTCACAAGTTAAACCAACAGTGAACTACCTGTCCACCCCCAACATAAACCACCAAGTTATAAATGAAACACTAACCCTCGTGTGAAATCCCCGAGCACTATCCATGACCGAGGACGCGGCTATTCGAATAGTTTTACACTCTGCAGAAGTTGCACAATTGTACCCACACGATGTGATTAGCCTAGGCCTAAGGAAATCACAACAAGGCCTTTACAATGCTCTATCTCAATACAATCACTCGCCCGCTAGGGTTTCGCATCACACCCTCTTGCGCCACATGGAAATCAAAGAACCATGTCCATCACAATGCGAATTGAATTGAAATATTACAAATTAATCAGCCAGTCCATCCCATAATAGACATGTGGTTTGCACGGCTAAGCTCGATCAATGGCGCACAAAGTTAAGTCCTAGCATTACCCGGCGAGACTACTACATCCCCAAAGTACAACTGTACTTCCCCCTTTATCGTGCGATCACTCGCCCGAGTGCAAAAACCAATTTGTATAACCAAGCCAACGTCACACCAATGGCGTGGCACAAATTTTAATACACGTGGCACCAACCACGATTCCATATATCATTAAGTCAAATTAATAATTTAACATGCGATGAGATCAAACGTGAATATAAACCGGCTAAGCAATCTAATCGTACCAACCCATGTGATAAATAAACTAGCATCACTAATAAATTTCCCAACCTATGGTGACAATGGCATCATGGTATTCCAAAGTGTCAAGGAGGTATAAATTCAATTGGGACAATAACTACCTGTGCAAAGGTTTGAATAAAAATAGCAATGCAATGTAATTTAAAACGAAATAATTAAATAATAGTTTGCAAAATTGGGTTCAACATGATCAAGGGACACGACTTGCCTTCGTTATGCTCAGCGGGGTACTCCTGGTCTTCTGGCGCGAAACCTGCTCCTCCGGAATCCGAATCTAACGAGAGAAAACGACCGAAAACAAAGAGACACATAAAATGACAAGCAAAAGAACTCAAAAATTCACAAAGCCAGAACCAACAGCTAGAGCTCGATTTTAGATGAATTTAGAAAAAGTAACGGGGTCAATCGGAGCTAGGACGGAGGAGAACGGGCTCCCGAAAATTAATTCTAAAATTAATTCGGGAAAATCGGAAAAGTTACTGTGCTGTGAACCCGGTCCACGAAATTCCGAGTCCACCGTGGACTCGGTCCACGCACATGCGCAACCGGGGCGCGACGCACGACGCGGCGGGCTTGGCCGACGTGGCAGCAAGATATCGCCGCCACGCGGCACAAGTTGACGTGTGGCAGCCGATGCGGCATGCCACGTGTCATGCCACGCGGGCCTAGGGTCGACGCGGCACGCGCCGGTGCTGCCACGCGGCTAGGCCGAGCCGGCGGTCGGGCGCAGCGCGGCTTAAGCGTGGATCCGACGGCGGGACGCGGCACGTGGGCGATCTCGGGCCCTCGGCCGATCCGAAAGCGCGATGGGGATTAGCGCGAACGCGACGCGGGCGACGGCTGATCGGGCGACGCGTGGCGGATCGCCGCGCGGTTGCCGCGGGAACGCAGCAGCGCGCTGGCGCGCGCGGCGCGGATCGCGAACGGCTGGGCGACAGCGTGGTCGGCGCGAGGGCGGATCGGCCGCGACGCGTATGGTGCGCTGGCGCGAGGCGACGGGTCGCCGCGCTGGCGCAGACGCCACGAGGCGAGGCGAAATGAGGGGCGGCGCGGCGAGGTGACGAGGCGACGCGGGCGAACGCGCGGAGAGCTCATCGCGGCGACGCGCGGTGCCGCTCAAGCCCGCGACCTGGCGACGGCGGAGGGCGACGACGGCGTGGCGGCGAGCGGTCCGCGACGGCGCAGCTGGCGCGAGGGCGAGCGGAGGCGGCGGCGAGGGTTTCAGCGAGGCGTGCACGCCGAACCGAGGACGGCCGACCGGTTTTAACACGCGAACCGAGGAGTTCGATCCGTTACGGCGCGACGCTGACGCGACGTTAGGACGGCTTCAGGATGCGCCACGCCAAGTAGATCGACGGCGGGGATTGATTAGGGTTAGGTTAGGGGCTCGCGCGGGCGCGGAGCGGACGGCCGTGGACGCGCGCGCGCGATCGGGCGTGCCGAGGGCGCAAGCGGGCGCAGGGCTGTGCCGCTACCCGCCGCTCGATGGATGATGCTGACACTGCGTGGCGAGATCGGCGCGGCGGGCGAAGGGCGCGCGGGAAAGGGTACGGGCGGCGCAGCGGCGCGGATCGGGCGGCCGCGTGGAGGAGAGAGGGTGATCGGGCACAGGTTAAAGCTTTTCTTTTCTTTTTCGAGAAATTCAAACAACTTCTAAAAGCTCTAGAAAATCAAACAACCCAAAATTCACCAAAAATACCAGAAAATTCCTTGAGACCTAAGGAACACAAATAAAATATTTTCCACTAATGGAATACGCGAGGCTTTAAGCGTAAAACAAAACTTTTCTACCGCGCACTCCAAGAACATCATGCTAAGGAAGGATCATGGATCGTTACCACTTAGACGCCGCAGCGCAATGGAAGAAGAATTGGAAACCGATCCAATCACGCTGCCGAGGTAGTAGTGGAAGTAGCCGATCGTCCCAACAGATCGCTCTCCTCGCACGCCGATCAAAGATCGCAACGAGCAGCGCTCCACCGTATCCACATCGCCCGGCCGAACGCCGATCGCGAGTGTACTAGCACTCGTGAGCAGCCTAGGGTTTGGCTCTGGAGGTGGCGCTAGGGTTTTGCTAGATGTTAACAGCACACCTCCTCCGCCTCGCCTCCATATATATAGACCTCTCACGTGGGCCTCGTGGACCGAGGCCCAATAGGAGTCTATTCGATCTCTATCCGATTGAGCCCATATCCGAATCATATTCGAATTAGTGTTCCAACCCGTTAAGCGTATGCGACCAGAGGTTCACGATACTTGGTCGTGACCGAAACGCCTTTCCGTTACTATGTTAATAGCGGCTCTAGTAAGACATATTAACCCCAAAGTATATGTAAAGATCATATCGGCTGAACTCGTAATGTTCTCTCATGTACGTAATCCCTTTGCCTCACGATATAGATTGAGCTCAAGGCAGACTGTGTCATCCTCTTAATAGCTCAATCACTCTCGATTCCGTGATGGATTATAAACTCGTGATTGACTCAATCACCTTGGCATGGCCATGCACTTTCATAATCCATTACATCGAGGCCCAGAGATATCTCTCCCATAAGGAGGGGCAAATTCTATCTTGATCATTCACATCCCACTACATGTTTCATGGCAAACCCAAGACTACTTTTATGACTACCCAGCTACGGAGTAGTGTTTAGTAGTCCCAAAATAAGCTACTACTCATGTTGGGAACCATGATGATCTCAAGTCTAAGGACTCTACATAAACACTACTTGAGACCAATCGATGACACATGGAATCTCTCGCAGTTGTCTCATGGCAGTCTATCCAACATATGTTCACTAACACATGTCCATATTATTGATTTGGTATCACCATACCATGATCCATGAGACATGATCATCAATCAATACATATGCTGATCTTTGTCTTTGAATCATATTTGTTCCTCATATGATATAATGATCAGTGGATCATTTAGAAATAGCAACATCTTAGTATTTAAGAGTCTCATGAATAAGTCACATACTCATTGATCAATAATGATGATGTCTATTCCAAGGAACAAAGTAATGTATCATAAACATAGTATGTGATATATACAACATCTCCATGTTGCCTCTAGGCATATCACTAACAGCTTCCCACTTGCACTAGAGTCAACCATGTAGGTATCTAATACCCATTGCCCTAGTGTGAGCCTCATGCTTTACTATGGGAAGCGGCTTTGTCAACGGATCTGCAATGTTCAAACCGCTTGTACTTTGCATATCTTCACATCGCCTCTCCACTATCTCGCGGATGAGATGAAATCGCCGTGAAATGTGCTTGGACTCGGTGCGATCTAGGCTCCTTGGCTTGTGCAATGGCCCCACTATTGTCACAAAGAGAGGTCCATTGGGCCGAGGCACTAGCCATCACACCAAGCTCTAAATAAATTTCTTGATCCAAAACAGCTCTTTGGCGCCTTCTAAGTCGCTATGTACTCGGCGTTGTAGAATCAGAACCGCTCACGCTTGGAACTCTTCCGCCTACCGCACCGCCATTCAGCGTAACACAAATCCAGATTGCGATCTAAAATCATCTTTGTCGCTTTGAAGCTAGCATCGTGTAACCATTTACAACGAGCTCTTCCTCACCTCCATAGACAAGGAACACATCTTTAGTTCTTCTCAAGTACTTCAAGATGTTCTTTACGGCAATCCAGTTGACTTTCACCGATCTCGATCGTATCTACTGTAGCACTTAAAGCATACGTAAACATCCGGACGTAGTACAAAGCATGGCATACATAATGGACCCAATAGCCAAGCATATGGAATCGCATTCATTTTATCCCGCCATCGTGTGTACTAGGACACCGATTCTTGCTAAGATTTATACCATGTGACATAGGTAGAAAACCTTTCTTGAATCATGCATGTTGAACCTTTTCAACACCTTGTCAATGTACATGATCTTGGCTTAATCCAATTAGCCTTTTGATCTATCTCTATAGATCTTGATGCCTGAATATATGCTGCCTCCTAAGTCTTTCATAGAGAAACTATTTTTAATGAAGACTTAATGTGATTCGAGCAAAGGAATGTCATTTCCGATCAAGAATATGTCATCCACATATAAGACCGTAAATACGAGTGCGCTCCCACTAGCCTTTTGTAAACACAAGGCTCTTCTTCGCTCTTGATGAAACCAAACCCTTTGATTACTTCATCAAAACGAATGTTCCAACTCCGAGATGCTCGCTTAATCCATAAATGGATCTTTGGAGCTTGCATATCTTTCCAACGATCATGGATCGACAAAACCCGTGGGCTGTGTCATGTACACATCCTCACTCAGATTTCCATTAAGGAAAGCTGTTTTGACATCCATTTGCCATATTTCATAGTCGAAATATGCAGCAATCGCTAGAATGATCCGAATAGACTTTAGCATTGCGACGGGCTAAAAGTTTCATCATAATCAATACCTTGAATTTGTTTGAAACCTTTGGCCACTAATCGCGCTTTATAGATGTGAACATTTCCATCTATGTCTATCTTTTCTTGAAAACCCATTTGCATTCAATGGTTTTAACACCATCAGTGGATCAACCAAGTTCCAAACTTGATTACTATGCATGGATTCAATTTGATCTCATGGCTTCAAGCCATTTCTCGTAGTCCGTCCCACCATTGCTTCTTCATAGGTCTTAGGCTCATCGTTGTCTAACAACAATATGTCCCGCTGTTGAGTAGTCAAGAACATGTACCTCTCTGTGCACGACGTGACCTTCCGACTCCACGTGGTGCTGGTGTGTCCACAAAGTTCTTCAACAGTTTGTTCATCCTGCTGTGGTTCTCAGAGAGCTGAAACGTTATCAGTGTTTCTTGAATTTCTTCAAGTTGCACTGTGCTCCCACTATCCCTTCTTGAGAGAAACTCTTTCTAAGAAGACACCATGCCGCGACAAACACTTTGCCTTCTCCTCGATTATAAAAGTAATATCCTTTTGTTTCTTAGGATACCCGATAAAGAAGCATTTATCGATTTAGGAGTGAGCTTATCGATTGTAAACGCTTTACATAAGCCTCACATCCCCAAATCTTAAGAAAAGACAAGCTAGGACGTTGTCCCGCCCACATCTCATATGGTGTCTTTTCTACGATTTTGATGGAACCCTGCTTAGTGTGAACGCGCTGTTTCAAGAGCGCACTTCAAAAAGACAACGGAAGATCACTTTGGCTCATCATGGAGCGCACTCATATCTAATAAGGTGCGATTTCTCCGCTCGATACCCCATTCCATTGAGGTGTTCTCATGGAGTCAATTGTGGAACAATTCCACAATCCTTTAGATGATTGCCAAACTCATGGCTCAAATACTCGCTCCACGATCGGATCGTAGAAACTTGATTGTCTTGCCTAAATGATTTTGCACTTCATTTTGGAATTCTTTGAACTTTTCAAAGGATTCGACTTATGCTTCATCGTAGATATACCCATATCTACTAAAGTCATCGAGAAAAGTTATGAAGCATCTAAAACCACCTCAGGTCGTTAAGCTCATTGGTCCACATACATCGTAAGATGTACGAGTGCCAATAAGTCATTTGCCCGCTCACCTTGACCGTGAAAGGTGCCTTTGTCATCTTGCCAAGTAAACAAGATTCGCATGTCTCTAATGATTCAAAATCAAATGAGTGCGTAATACCATCTCTATGGAGCTTACGCATGCGTTTCTCATTTATGTGACCTAAGCGACAAGTAGCAAATAAACGTGGATTCAAATCATTCTGACGCTGCCTCTTTGCATTAATGTTATAGACCGTGACCTTCAAGAGTAAGAACGATAACCCATTCACCAATGGAGTATGACAATAGAACATATCTTTGAAATAAAGAGAACAACCATTGTCCATAGATTTAAAGTCATAACCTTCTCGCTTGCAAACATGAAGCGTAAATAATGTTCTTTGAAAGAGATGGAACACAATAACAATTATTCAATTCCAAAACTAATCTCGAAGGTAAAGACAATGGCATGGTGCCAACAGCCTACCGCAGAAGAACTTTTGCTCCATTGCCAACGCCAAGATCCACTTCGCCCTCCTCAAACTTCTACTTATTAGCCCCGCAACGATTTGCGGATGTGAGCAACCGATCCGTATCAAATACCCAAGAATTAGTGGAAGAAGTAGCAAGATTGATTTCTATAACATTTATACCGGAGTGGAAGTCATACTTCCTTCTTCTTCTCAAGATCCTCCAAGTACTTTGGGCGCCTTTTCCAATGTCCTCGATTGCTTACAGAGTAACAATCTGCATCGTGATGAGCATCGCTTTTCTTGTCTTTCTTGGCCTTAGAACCGCCGCGATCGCATCAGAGCTTTCTTTCTTTGACCGCGATTCTCTTGACATAGGGCTTGCTCTTGCCTTTCTGCATCATCATCACATGATTGCCGCTTTCTTAATGCTTTCCTGCAGATTTTAGCATCCCATGCAACTCACCCGTGGTCTTGTCAAGATTGTTCATGTGAAAGTTCATTATGAATGGCTCAAAGCTCTGGGAGCGATCGAGAATCACATCGTGTAGCCAACTTGGCTAAAGGAAAACCAAGCTTTCCTGCACTCTCAATGTAGCCAATCATCTTAATCACATGAGGGTCG
Organism: Melocanna baccifera; assembly: GCA_036346265.1. Classification (NCBI taxonomy): domain Eukaryota; kingdom Viridiplantae; phylum Streptophyta; class Magnoliopsida; order Poales; family Poaceae; genus Melocanna; species Melocanna baccifera. The sequence continues at coordinate 342,032 of JAYEVJ010000114.1, forward strand.
ACGGATTCCCTTCGCAAGCTCTCGCACGCAAATAAGGACTTTGAAGTATTGAACCTCTCACCCTTGCTTGGTTCTCAAACATACCACGAACCCCACAATGATATTGTAGGCATCTGTTCTCATATTGCTTCAAGCTCGAGAGGACATTGTGGCAAGCATGAGACACCACATCAAGGCAATCATTCGCTTGCTTCTCATAAGCCTCCGCAGCCACAAAGAGCATTATCGTGCAAGTCTTCGGTAAGGAGACTCAAGGACATACTCCTGCGCTCTTGCTTGAGAACAATTCTCAAGTTGCGATACCAATCCAAAAGTTTGTTCCATTGAGTTTTTCTTTCTCAAGAACAGATCGCAAATTAAAAGTAATCGATGCGGCAAGAATGACATGATCTACAACACAAGAATATGCAAAGTTTAGCACTATGTTTATGTTCATCTTTTATTAAACTATTTAGCAAAAGACTCCCACTATGAGTTTTGCAACAAAACTCCTCTAAGTTACATAGTGGGTAAAGATCCTCATTTCACTAATTCCTAGTGAGCTTTGGCATCACGGCTAGAAAACTAGTGACATGGGTAAGCAACACTTGCTAATCACATCCCTATGTGACTCTACTTTGGGTGACATTAGTATGCCCTGCCCCAATCTATGCCCCAAGGTCCAAAACTATTTTGATAACCTTGTTTATAAACCAAATGCTTCCGCATGTAGATGTCCGACATCTACCTTAAATGATGATGATAACCGATGGCACTCTACTTTGGTAGACCTACCATGCGGTGATCATTATCTTTGGTGCAAGATATGGAAGGGCATTAACACCTAATTTTAAGAGGGATTCTATCCTACCAAAGCAACATATCACATATATCATTGCATAAGAATAAGATAGATAACATCATAGATAAACACATTTAATCGTGAAGTAGTATGGCCCAAAAATGGTGATATCCATCTCCAAGTAGGTGTAGACGATCTCCATCCTCCACATCACTCCTTTAGGCCACCATGCTTAAAAGCTTGTAACCTCAAAACTAGGCTACTACCTATAATAGCTAGAAATTGAAGATTACAAAGATAGATTCAAGCATTAAGGTCGACACGCAGGTCGTTAAATACAATATATACAGCTAACAATAGCTGAAATAATCATGACACGCAGCCATGAACGAATGTTACATGCATCACATACATCTCATACATTCAAATAAGCTATAGGGCCATACTATTCACATCATTCTCTCAAAAACAAGTTAGACGTAGAATCGCATTCTACCTAACGATGTGAACCCAAGACGCTATACAAGGGGGATACACACGTCCTACCGCCGCTGGCTATCGCGGGGGAGCGCTGGGCTTCAAGCGGCCTGAAACTCACGCAATTACATAGATCGCATCTATGAAATCGCTTATGAAAATCTTATCGAGCCGATCAAATCAATTCCAAACCGAGCCATTCAAAATGTCTCAATTTTCATTAGATCAATCATATTGATCATCGCGATCGATACTTGAGGAGACCACAACACAAGACCTCGATCCGTTGGTTCGATCTATCGATTGTGCGCGCAGCTAGCCCCGATGGTGATTCCACCGCAGAGGGGCAAGTCGCGCGACATCAAAGAAGGAGCACGAACTAATCTTTTTGGCCTTGTGATGCTATCAACTCATACCTATTTCAACCCCTTATGACCGATTGATCTCATCAACCCGCGCTACCTTATTTAGACTGTAATAGATCCAATCTACTACTATCGCATATCAACATATGCGCTCGATCCATTGCAAACTAAGCAAGATGGCTCGATACCACTAATGGAATACGCGAGGCTACGGAAGCAGTAAAACAAAACTTTTCTACCGCGCACCAAGAACATCATGCTAAGGAAGGATCATGGATCGTTACCACTTAGACGCCGCAGCGCAGCGGAAGAAGAATTGGAACCGATCCAATCACGCGCCGAGGTAGTAGTGGAAGTAGCCGATCGTCCCAACAGATCG
>JAYEVJ010000051.1:0-166725 GCA_036346265.1 Melocanna baccifera
CCGCCGCGCGCGCCGCGCCCTCGGCCGCCGATCGCGCGCGCGCGATCTCCGCCGTCCGTCCTCGCGCGCGCGCAAACCTAACCCTAACTCCGCGCGTCGCCGCGCCGTCGGATGCGCCAGCGGCGGCCAACAGCGTCCCCGGCCCGCTCGATGCGCGTCCGGATCACGCCTCGTTCGCATCCAACCCGTCCAAACCAGTCCGTCCGAACCGCGTCGTCTCGGATAAACTTCGCCTCGGTTCGCGTGTATTTATCGCGTTCGTTCCTCGGTTCGGCGTGCACGCACCGCCGCCGCTCTCGCCTCGCTTCGCGTCGCCGCCGCCGTTTCGAGCCTGCGCCGTTGCCGCCCGCGATCTCCGCCGTCGGCGTCGTCGCGGAACCACCTCACCGTCGAACTCCCTCCTCGTCGCCCGTTCGCGCGGGTGAGCCCGATCGCCCGCTCCGCCGCGTCGCCGCGTCGCGAGCAGCGCGCTACCTCGCCTCGGTGCGCTCGCCGCGCCGCGCCCGCGCGCGCGGCGCCTCGCGCCGCTTGCCGCTGCCTGCGTCGCCGATCCGCCCTCGCGCCCGGCCACGCGTCGTCATCGCCTCCGCTCGCCGCGCGCCGCGCGCGTCCGCGAGCCTCGCGCGCCGTCGCGGCCACGCGTCGCCGATCCGTCCGTCGCCGCCTTCCGCCGCGCGATCTCGCCCGCGCTTCGGTCTGGCCGAGGGCTCGAATCGGCGCATGCATGCGCGTCCGCCGTCGAATCACCGTCGCCGCCCGCGCCGAAACGCCCGGCTCGGCCTAGCCCGTGGCGGCACCGGCGCGTGCCCGCGTCGGCCCTAATCCACGTGCACGACGCGTGGCATGCCCGTCGGCGCCCGTCGTCGACCGAGCCGTCCAGAGCCACGTGGCGACCACGTCGGCCGGGTGACACGTGGCGGCATATCTTCTTTGCCCGTCGACCGCCGCCCGTGCAGCGTTACGTGGACCGAGTCCACGGTGGACTCGAATTTCGTGGACGGAGTTCACGGCCGATAACTTTTCCGATTTTCCCGAATTAATTTTAGAATTAATTTTCAGAGCCCGTTCTCTCAGTCCTAGCTCAGATTGACCCTGTTCTTTTTTCTAAATTCATCTAAAATCGAGCTCTAGCTGTTGGTTCTGGTTTTGTGAATTTTGGAGTTCATTTGCTTATCATTTTATGTGTTTCTTTGTTTTTAGTCGTTTTCTCTCTCGTTAGATTCGGATTCGGAGGAAGCGGGTTCGCGCGAGAAGACCGAGGAGTACCCCGCTGAGCATAACGAAGGCAAGTCGTGTCCCTTGATCATGTTGAACCCAATTTTGCAAACTATTATTTAATTATTTTGTTTTAAATTACATTGCATTGCTATTCTTATTCAAACCTTTGCACAGGTAGTTCACAAGTGCTTGGTCATGGACAGTGCTCGGGGATTTCACACGAGGGTTAGTGTTTCATTTATAACTTGGTGGTTTATGTTTGGGAGTGGACAGGTAGTTCACTGTTGGTTTAACTTGTGAATTGGTGTTCACAAGTGGTTCATGTTTATTCCTTTGATTATCTATTATTCTTGTTTTGATTAACTTTAGCTTTCAAGTTATTTAATATATTTCATCGATAAATGCCTTTATGCAAATTAACCTTTCAGCCCTCCTTTGGTAAGCCTTGCATATTATATTGCATTTATTGTTACAAACGACTTGCTGAGTACCAATGTACTCACGGCTTTACGCCTATGTTGCTCGATTGAGGAGAGGAGTACTATCGGCGGAGGTTCCGAAGGAGAGTTCTCTGACGACTTCACGGATTAAGCCGTTCTCCACTCGATGCTTTGTGGCTTGTCGATTAGTCGCTACGCTTTATTTTTGGATTTCCGCTACTATTTTGTTAAGCCCTTAGGCTAGAGATATTGTAAGCTTGGCCCTAAGGTCGTACCCTTGATATTTTATCGATAGTCGAGTTTTCCTTTATTATTGTCGTGTGTATGACTGTGATGACATCTATGTTTGACTGTGTGCACTAGCGTGATCCTGGACTAGTGCAGTTTACGAGAGGCCGAATTTGCATATTCGGGTCTCGGCAGAGATAGTATCGAGCCATATCGGCTAGGAGGCAAAGCCCTAGTGAGATTGGTCGTAACCAAAAACTTATTTTCTAAATCAAACCAACTAAACTTGATATTTAGTAATATCTCTATCTTCTTACCTCATTCTTAAGGATTTTTGTCTCTCGCCCCAACTTTTGCAGAATTGGTTTCCCTAAAGTTATAAACTGATCTTTCCTTTATAAATGCATTAGATGTCCCAAGCTTCCTACAGCCCGACAGGAGGATGGAGGTCCCTTCTACGCGTTACATTACAGCGACCTCGGATTTAAGAGATGCTGTCTACCTCACCAAGGATGAGAAGCAAAAAGGTCAACGCATCGGGAGCATCTCCAGGCTATACTTCACCACCCGAGTCGGCAAGTAGGTACTACATCACAGTTTCAAGAACACCGGTGCCAGTGGGGAGATGTCAGCACAAGGAGTTGCGCACAAAGCCATTCGTCGATTTTGCAAGCTATACAAGATCAACATGGCGGACTCGTCAGGAAGTTCAAGGAGCGATGCGGAGCCACCTCGAGACTACGAGCGATGCAGGAGGAGCCGACCGCGATCGCCGGCACCTCTACCGTCACCTACACCGCCGAGCCGGAGGAGAGCGTCGTATCACCGGAGATCGTCGCGCCTACCTCGGCCGTTCCTCCATTGATCGAGAAGCGATGCGTCGCGATCCGTAACTCATGGGTTGTCTACACGATTCGAGGGCGATATCGGTGTACCCTATTTGTCGGGACCCGGTGGGAGCCTTGAGTAGATAGTGCGAGTGACACGTTGGATTTTATTTGCGATTGAGTGTGATGCGAGCTGCAAATATTGCCTTAAAAACATTATATTGCGATCATGTCAAATCTTTTAATGGAGTTTATTTTTGTTGATTTCTTAGTCGACCTTTTGGTATATTGCCTTAAAACATTATATTGCGATCATGTCAAATCTTTTAATGGAGTTTATTTTTGTTGATTTCTTAGTCGACCTTTTGGCTAAGTGTTTGTTTAGGTTAGGTCTCCATTAAGCAAAACCCTCTTAGACGCATTTACCTCTTATCTATGCTTTTCCCTCTCGCCTTTTACCTTTGGTGGTCGTGATTGTTTTCTTTTGAGAGCAAGATGGTTGATACGGGGAACTCCTCGGCGCTGTCAAGGCGAACCGGGACCAGAGAAGCGATCTTTGCGCGGCGGGTGCCACCTACCTTGGATCTGCCCTCGATCGATTTTGATGGCCCAAACTTCGAGATGATGCGAGACCATGATGCAGGTATGCGAACTATGATCAATGGCAGCGACACGAGGCGATACCACCACCGGCACCTCGTCGGCGGACCCGGCTATCAGAGTTTATGAGGGCGAGACCGCTGTTTTCTCCGGTTCGTCGAGCCTTTGGAGGCGGCGATTGGGTCCGTTCGATTGAGAAGAAAGCGAACTTGGCTCGCAATGCCGCAGAGAGAAGGTTTTGTATGCGGCACATCGGCGAGGACCAAAGCAGCGAGTGGTGGGAGAACTCATGTGCCCATGAGCGAACAACATCACTTGGAAGGAATTTGCCAAGGCTTTCCATACCGCTCATGTCATGGATGGAGTGGTCGAGATGAAGAAGGATGAGTTTGGGAGTTCAGCGAGAGGAACACATCGGTGAGTGAATATCTCAATAAATTTACTCGGTTGGCTCGCTATGCGCTGGAAGGATGTAGCGTCGGATGCAGCTCGCCAAAGAGGTTCAAGAAAGGCTTGAACCCGGCTTTGAAGGTGCAAGTCGAAACAGCGACTATGCGATTTCAGCGGTTGGTGGATAAGGCCATTCTCATCGAGAGAGTCGCGCGAGCTCGAGGAGTCTCGCAAGAGGAGGTTGATCCAGCGAGGATCACGGTCACACCAGTCCCGGAGGCCTGCGTTTTGGTTCCTACCGGCACGGCCTGCGCACAGCAGAAAAGCAGCCGGCAGCGATCCTCGGATTCGGACCCGGCTCGGACACGCGCGATTTGGCGGGGCGGCGTCTGGTGGTTCCGATGGACAGCGGCAGCGAAGGGCAATAATTCGATAGCATCCGTCACTTGCTTCAAGTGTCGCGAGGTGGGACACTATGCTGCAAGTGCCCTCGAGCGAGCCCCGGCGCCGATTCGCTGACTTGGGAGCCACACCCGGTCGTACCCCTACCGGGAAGCGGGGCGAGAGCACCCGGCCTCGGGGCGAGGCCAGCAGGACGCCGGTGGTGAGAGGTCAGGTGAACCACGTCACCGCGAGGATGCCCAGGCAGCACGAGACGTTGTGATCGGTACGTTTCTCGTACATTCAGTTCCTGCCACCGTTTTATTTGATTCTGGAGCTTCGCATTCGTTTGTTTCTCGGAGTTTTGCTTTAAAGCAACAATTGAAAAACTGTTGCTCTTGGATCTGTTCTTTTAATCAATCCCGGATCGAGTTGAGATCCAACCTAGGTTGTCGGGAGTTAGGATAACCATTCGGGAGTTGAGTTGAGGCCGACGATTTTGTTGGATATCGATCCCTAGATGTAATCTTGGTAATGGATTGGCCGAAGCGGCGGTGTTAGGCGTAGGAGCGAGCGGTAACCTTAACCAATTCAGAGCGGAGTTAAGGTGCGATTCGCAGCGGTGAGTGTCGGCGAGCAGTCATGATTTGCGAGCAAGGTAATCCGGTTGGAGGATGTACGGTTGTCGAGAGTACCGACGTGTTTCGAGATGATCTTCGGGTATGCCACGAGAGAGAGGTTGAGTTTACGATTGAGCTTGTGCGGTACCGCTCCGATTTCCAAGAGACCCTATCGGATGCCAACTAATGACTTAGCGAGTTGAAGAAGCAAATTCGGGAGCTTTTGGATAAGGGTTACATCGAATAAGAGTTCATCCCGTGGGGAGCACGGTGTTGTTCGTCAAGAAAAAGGATGGTAGTCGGCGCATGTGTGTGGACTCTGAGCACTTAATGAGGTCACCGTCAAAAATAAGTACCCTCTTGCCCGGGATTGATGACTGTTTGACCAGCAAAGGGCAGGAGTGTTCTCCAAGATTGATTTGAGGTCGAGGATATCATCGGATGAGGATACGTAAGGAGGACATACCCAAGACTGCCTTCTCGACTCGTTATGGTCTATACGAGTTCACGGTGATGTCATTTGGTTTGACTAATGCTCCAAGCATATTTCATGTATTTGATGAATAAGGTGTTTATGGAATATTTGGACAAGTTTGTCGTTATGTTCATTGGCGATATTTTGATATATTCCAAGAATGAGGAGGAACATCGAGAGCACTTGAGATTAGCATTGCAGAAATTGAGAGATAATCAGTTGTATGCAAAGTTCAGCAAATGTGAGTTTTGGATGAGAAAGTCGCCTTTCTAGGGCATGTGTTGACAGCGGGGAAGGAGTCGCGATTGACCGAGGAAAGTAAGTGATGTTTTGGATTGGCGATCACCCACTTGATTACCCAGTTAGGAGTTTTACAGGTATGGCGAGGATACTACCGTCGCTTTATTGAGGTTTTCGGTGTGGCGGACCCTCACGCGATTGCTCAAAGGAAGCGAAATTCACTTGGGCGCAGAGTGCGAGAAGAGTTTTAAGAAACTTAAGGAGAGTTTGACCACAGCAAAGTGCTTGTGTTGCACGATATTAATAAGGATTTTGAGATATTTTGCGATGCCTCGCGCAAAGGCTTAGGTTGTGTCTTGATGCAAGACAGAGAGTGGTAGCCTATGCCTCACGCCGATTGAGACCGCATGAGGAGAACTACCCTACCCATGATTTAGAGTTGGCACCGTAGTGCATGCTTTAAAGATTTGGCGTCATTATCGATGGGTACAGATGTGAGGTTTACACGGATCATAAGAGTGAAATACATCTTTACCCGATCCGAGCTTAACCTCGAGCGAGAGGAGGTGGTTAGAGCGATAAAGGATTATAATGTGAGCATACATTATCATCACAGGAAAGCTAATGTTATTGCGAGATGCCTTGAGCAGAAATGTATCGCAATTGGTGATGGTTCGAGAGAGTCATTGACTTTGCATGAGGAATTTGAAGCTTAGCCTTGAGTTGGTTGAGCAGGATTTTTGGGCAGCTATGGAGATCGACCTACTTTGGATGGTCGATTCGGCCAGGCTCGATCGGATGATGAGGCATTTCAGTGGATCGAAAGAACTTAAGTGAAGGTAAAAGTCGAGATTTTCGGTGGATGACCGGGAACCTTGTGGTTCAAGCGGCGTTTGTGTGTGCCCAACAAGCAAGAACTAAAGAATGTGTTGTTAAAAGAGGCTCATGAGTCGCTGTATTCGATTCATCCAGGCAGTATCAAGATGTACCAGGACATTAAGGATAAGTATTGGTGGCCAAGCATGAAGCGTGAGATCATTGAGTATGTAGCCCTTTGTGATGTTTGTCGAGTAAAGCGAGCACGAGAGACTGCAGGTTTGCTACTGACCATTGAAAGTTCCAGAGTGGAAGTGGGAAGAAATTGGTGTGGACTTTATAGTCAGTTTGCCTAAGACCAAAGAGGGCTATGATTCGATTTGGGTCATTGTGGATCGATTGACCAAGGTTGCCCATTTTATTCCAGTTAAGGCGACTTACAGTGGTAATGATTGGCGAGCTATATATGTCAGGAATTGTCGGTTTGCATGGTGTGCCCAAGAAGATTGTGTCGGATCGTGGATCGCAGATTCACCTCCGGTTTGGGGTAGTTTCCATAAGGCTATGGGAACTCACGAATTCGATGCTGACATATCACCCCGGACATATGGTCGAGACAGTGAGTTGTCAGTTACGGAGGACATGTTGAGAGCCTATGTGCTTGATCATGGGTCTAAGTGGGACGATTGTTTACCTTTGCGAGTTCTCATACAATATGATTATCGAGCGGTTTGCGAGATGTCACCGTTTGAGGCATTGTATGGCGAAATCTGAGACCCCTCTCAATTGGAAAGAGACGGGGAAGGTCGGTTTTAGCCCGATTGTTTGAAAGAAGGCGAGATAAAGTCCGCTTGATACAGACGAGGTTGAAAGCTGCCCAAGCAGCAGAGAAGAGTTATGCGAGATACGACGCCGAGAGAGCGAGTTTTGAGCAGGCGATTTTGTGTATCTTAGGATCACACCATTCAAGGGTGTGAAGAGTTTCAGCTAAAGGAAGCTTGCAGAGATATGTTGGTCCGTTCGGATTAAGCGCAGGGAGAGGTTGCTTATCGGTTGGAGCTACTGCGTCCTTGATGGGGTACATAGCGTCTTTCATGTGTCCCGGTGAAGAAGTGCTGCGCGTGCGAGAGGAGGTTGTGCCGTTGAGGCGTTGACTGCGGGAGGATCATCGTACAAAGAGCACCAGTCAAAATCTTGGAAGTGTCGAGCGAGTCACCGGAATAAAGTGGTCCGTTTTGCAAAGTCGGTGGAGTAACCATTCAGGAGGAAGCCACCTAGAGCGCGAGGAGGATCTCGAGCGGAGTTCCGAACCTATTCTCTTAGTTGGCCCGGATCTCGGGGTGAGATCTCGTTAAAGGGTAAGGTTTGTAACATCCTGTTTTCGAGATTTTTAAAACTGGATTTTAAAATGAATTTTCTGAATTTTCTGAATTTAATTGAAGCTTCAAATGAATTTTTAAAGTTTTAAATGATTTAATATGATTAAAATAAACATTAACATAAGTGGAAATATTTTATTTGTGTTCCTTAGGTCTCAAGGAATTTTTAGTATTTTTGGAGAATTTTGGGATTTATTTGCTATTTTCTAGAGCTTTTAGAAGTTTATTTGAATTTGGAAAAAGAAAAGAAAGAATTAAACCTCGGTGCCCGATCTCCCTCTCTCCACGCGTCGCCCATCCGCGCCCCGCGCGCGCGCGTACCCTTTCCCGCACTCGCTCGCCCGCGCCGATCGCCGCGCCACGCGTCGCGCATCGCTAACTGTGAGTGGCACCAGTAGCGCCGCGCGCCGCCGCGCCCTCGGCCGCCCGATCGCGCGCCGCGTGATCTCCGCCGTCCGTCCTCGCGCGCGCGCGCAAACCTAACCCTAACCCGCGTCGCCGCGCGTCCGGATCGCCGCAGCGGCCTGGCAGCGTCCCCGGCCGCTCGATGCCGTCGAATCACGCCTCGTGCTGCATCAAGCCGTCCAAACCAGTCCGTCCGAACCGCGGCCGTCTCGGATCGCTTCGCCTCGGTTCGCGTGTATTCTCGCGTTCATTCCTCGGTTCGCGTGCACGCACCGCCGCGCGCTCGCCTCGCTTCGCGTCCGCGCGCCGTTTCGAGCCTCGCCGCCCGTTGCCGCGCGATCTCCGCCGTCGCGTCGTCGCTGGAACCACCTCGCCGTCGGAGCTCCCTCCTGCGTCGCCGTTCGCGGCGGGTGAGCCTAATCGCCGCTCGCGCCCGCGTCGCCGCGTCACGGAGCGCGCGCTACCTCGCCTCGCCGCGCGCTCGCCGCGCTTTCGCGCCGCGGCGCCTCGCGCCCTTGCGCCGCCGCGTCGCCCGATCCGCCCTCGCGCGCCCCGCCCGCGCGTCATCGCCGCCTCGCCCGCCGCGCCCAAGCGCGTCCGCCGCCGCGCCTCGCGCGCCCGTCGCGCGCCACGCGTCACCGATCCGTCCGTCGCCGCCTTCGCCGCGCGATCTCGCGCCGCTTCGGTCTGGCCGAGGGCTCGAATCGGCCGCGTGCCGCGTCCCGCCGTCGGATCACGCCGTCGCCGCCGCGCGCGAGCCGCCCGCTCAACCTAGCCACGTGGCAGCACGGCGCGTGCCACGTCGGCCTAATCCACGTGGCACAACCGTGGCATGCCACGTCGGCGCCACGTCGGCCCGGCCGTCCCGAGTCACGTGGCGACCACGTCGGTGCCACGTCGGTAGGGTGACGCGTGGCGGCATATCTGCTGCCACGTCGTCGCGCCCCGCGCGTCGACCCACCGCCCCGTGCAGCATTCGTGGACCGAGTCCACGGTGGACTCGAATTTCGTGGACCGGGTTCACAACACGAGTAACTTTTCCGATTTTCTCGAATTAATTTTCCGGAGCCGTTCTCCTCCGTCCTAGCTCGATTGACCCGTTCTTTTTCTAAATTCATCTAAAATCGAGCTCTAGCTGTTGGTTCTAGTTTTGTGAATTTTGGAGTTCATTTGCTTATCATTTTATGTGTTTCTTTGTTTTCGGTCGTTTTCTCTCGTTAGATTCGGATTAGGAGGAGCGGGTTTGCGCGAGAACACGGGAGTACCCAGTGAGCATAACGAAGGCAAGTCGTGTCCCTTGATCATGTTGAACCCAATTTTGCAAACTATTATTTAATTATTTTGTTTTAAATTACATTGCATTGCTATTCTTATTCAAACCTTTGTACAGGTAGTTATTGTCCCAATTGAAATTATACCTCCTTGATACTTTGGAATACCATGATGCCATTGTCACTATAGGTTGGGAAATTTATTAGTGATGCTAGTTTATCTATTACATGGGTTGGTGCGATTAGATTGCTTAGCCGGTTTATATTTACGATTGATCTCATCGCACATGTTAAATTATTAATTTGAATTAATGACATATGGAAGCGTGGTTGGTGCCACGTGTATTAAAATTTGTGCCACGTCATTGGTGTAGCGTTGGCTTGGTTATACAAATTGGTTTTGCACTTGGGCGAGTGATCGTGCGAAAGGGAGAAATCTGATTGTACTTTGGGGATGTGGTAGTCTCGCGGGTAATGTTAAGGACTTAACTTTTGCGCCATTGATACGAGCTTAATCGTGCAAACCACATGTCTATTATGGGATGGACTGGTGATTAATTTGTAATATTTCAATTCAATTACGCCATTGTGATGGACATGGTTGTTGATTTCCATGTGGCGCAAGAGGGTGTGATCACGAAACCCTAGCGGGCGGGATTGTATTGAGATAGAGCATTGTAAAGGCCTTGTTGTGATTTCCTTAGGCCTAGGCTAATCACATCGATGTGGATCTGATTGTGCAACCTCTGCGAGTGTAAAACTATTCGAATAGCGCGTCCTCGGTCATGGGCGGTGCTCGGGGATTTCACACGAGGTTAGTGTTTCATTTATAACTTGGTGGTTTATGTTTGGGAGTGGGACGGGTAGTTCTTTGTTGGTTTAACTTGTGAATTGGTGTTCACAAGTGGTTCATGTTTATTCCTTTGATTATCTATTATTCTGTTTTGATTAACTTTCGCTTTCAAGTTATTTAATATATTTCATCGATAAATGCCTTTATGCAAATTAACCTTTGACCCTCCTTTGGTAAGCCTTGCATATTATATTGCATTTATTGTTACAAGCGACTTCTTGAGTACCAATGTACTCACGGCTACGCCTATGTTGCTCGATTGAGGAGAGAGTACTATCGGCAGGAGGTTCGGAAGGAGAGTTCTCGACGACTTCACGGATTAGGCCGTTCTCCACTCGATAGCTTTGTGGCTTGTCGATTGGTCGCTACGCTTTATTTTTGGATTTCGCTACTATTTTGTTAAGCCCTTAGGCTAGAGATATTGTAAGCTTGGCCTAAGGTGCGTACCCTTGATATTTTATCGATAGTCGAGTTTTCCTTTATTATTGTCGTGTGTATGTTGTGATGACATCTATGTTTGGCTTGTGTGCACTAGCGTGATCTGGACTAGTGCGGTTTACGAGAGAGACCGAATTTGCATATTCGGGTCTCGGCAGATCTGTCGGCAGTGGTGGCGGCGAAGAAGGGCAGCGCGCGGCGGCCTCGGTAGCCAGATCTGGCTATAGGGACGTTGACGTCGCACAAAGCAAGGGCAGCGGCGGCTTTGCTAGAAGGAGACGGAGATAGCGGCGGCCGTGGAGCAAGCTGTAGAGGTGGATCCAGCGATAGAGAAGAGACAGGGAGCCGAATCGGTGTGGATCTGACCTAGGAGGGCCAGATCTAGGGTCGGCGGCAGCAGTGGGCGGCGGCGTGGGACGCCTCCCCCTTCGAAAAAGTCCCCTGCCTTTGTGCGGCGGCCTCAGGCGGTGCACTCAAAGTCGGCGGTAGGAGACGGGCAGGCGAGACCGACGGCAGCTGGACCTGAGAATGATCAGAGAGGTGGCTGCCCCCGGGAGTGGAGATCGATCCTCCGAGGGGCAGTGGCTTCGGAAGATGAGCGGATGTTAGGCGGCGGCTGCTACAGTAAGCTCTCCCCCTAACCTTTGCTCTGATACCATGTTATGAATATTATGCGTATATTTAAGAGACCCAATAGACAATATATATAGAGAGTGCAAGGGATATTACAGGGGAATATGACATATATAGATAAGAAAACCTAGGTATATAAGAAAACAACTGAAACAATCCAATTATATCTCTAACACTACTACAAAAAGCCTAATACTAGACGCCAAATCACAGATGATTTCACAAAACCGTCTGTGATGTACACTATCACGAGCGATTTTAATTTGAAGGCAAATGCATGCTGCTGAAGGAGTATCACAGACGGTTGTTATGGAAAAATCGTTTGTGATAATGGACTATCACAGATGATTTTTACTTAAAAACCATCTGTGATATTTGATATCACGAGCGGTTTTTCTTGAAAAATAAATCGTGCTATTCCGAACTATCACGAGCGGTTTTTAAGGAAAAATAAATGCGTAATAGTCCATTATCAGAGACGGTTTTTTCGTGAAAACCATCTGTGATAATCATGCTATATATTTATTGCGCCGCTCAGACCGTATCTATCTTTATTTCGATCTAGATCTAGCCGGTGCTGCAGCTGGGGGCGAAAGGCTTTCAGACCATTTAATTTGGTGGAAGGAGACTTATTTGGTAGGAGAGCTTTGAAGATTCATTGAGTTCTTGGTTGCCCTAGATATGGTTAGTAATGGAATTTATTTTTGGTTGCAATATCAAAATATAGATCTAGCTAATTTGGATTTAGCTAGCCTCAATGCATTTGGTATATATGTAGTAATAATTAATTAAATTAATTTTAATACTAAGTTGTTATATATGTGTATAATATATGACCGAAGCTGAATGTATATCGCAAACCGTGTGAGTGAAGAGTACATTAATGGCGTGTCCGCTAAAATATGTTGAATAAGAGGGTGGAATATATGTATTGTCCATGCACTGACTGCGAGAATTTAAAGATGTTTAAGAATCAAGAGCAGATTAAAGGGCACTTGATTCGGAGGGGTTTTAAAAAGGGGTATACGTGTTGGACCAGTCATGGCGATGTCAATGATATGCCACCGGATAACATCGTCGGTGAAGTCAATGATATACCATCGGATGATATCACCGGTGAAGTCAATGATATGCCACTAGATGATGATTGTGGTTCGGATTCGGATAGGCTGCACGATAACAATCTGGATCAGATGCTTCGCGATGTAGAAGAGAACTATGATGAGAGAGAGTATATTAAATTCCAAGAGTTGATGGAGGACTCGAAGAAACCTTTGTTCACCTGCTGCAGGTCAAAGTACACGAAGTTGTCAGCTGTTGAAATTGAAGTCAAGTAACGGTTGGTCCAATAAGAGTTTCACGGTGCTGCTAGGTCTTTTAGCGGACATGCTTCCAGAGGGAAATGAGTTGCCCAAAACCACGTATAAAGCCAAGAGGGTTTTTTGTCCATTGGGAATGGAAGCAGAAAGAATACATGCATGTCCGAACGACTCGACTGTATCCTCTACCGTAAAGAGTATGCAAATATGCATGTCTGTCCGGTGTGCAACGCATCCTGATACAAACGTAACAATCAATCAGATGTTGATAGTGAGGGAACAGAGGTGAACAAATGACCTCCTACAAAGGTGACATGGTATCTTCCTATAATTCCCCGTTTGAAGCGGTTTTTTACGAATCCAAAGGAGGCAAAACTGCTGTGTTGGCACTCGGAGGAGCGCAAGAAGGATGGAATGCTGAGACTCCTTACTGATTCCAGCCAGTGGAGAAACATCGATGGGAGTTTTGCAGATTTCAGTGCAGAACCGAGGAATATAAGGTTTGGATTGAGTACAGATGGAATGAATCCTTTCAGTAGCATGAGCAGTCGACATAGCATTTGGCCCATAACTCTCTTCATCTATAACTTTCCTCCTTAGTTGTGTATAAAGCGAAAGTATATTTTGTTGTCGATATTTTTCCAAGGGCCAAAACAACCTGGGAATGATATTGATTTGTACCTAGCACCGTTGGTGAAAAATCTAAAAGTACTATGGAACGAAGGGGTACAGGTATGGGATGAATACAAACGAGAAAACTTCACTTTGCGCTCCTTATTGTTCTGCACCATAAATAATTATCCTGCCCTTGCTAACCTGTCGGGCAAAAGTACAAAAGGTGCCAAAGCTTGTATTCACTACTTAGATGGTACCGAGAGTGTGTGGTTAAAACACTCACGTAAAACCGTGTACATGCGTCACCGTCGGTTCCTTCGGAGGGCTCACCCATACCGCAAGATGAAGAAACAATTTGACGGAGAGAAGGAAGAAGGTTCACCTTGAAGGCATTTAAGCGGAAAAGAGGTTTATAATATGGTTAAGGATTTAGATGTTGTCCTCGGAAAGGGAAGTAAATTGAGGGCTCGTGAGAAGAACATCTGGAAGAAGAGATCAATATTTTGGAGTACCTAGATGTTCGACACTGCATCGACGTCATGCATGTAGAAAAGAATGTATGTGACAGCTTGATTGGTCCCTTACTGAACATTCATGATAAAACAAAGGACGGCGTCAACACACGGCTTGACTTGGCTGTTATGGACATCAGGCCTGAGTTAGCACCGAGAAAAATAGATAATGGACGAATGTACCTTCCCCCTGCGTGTTACACTCTGTCCAAGGCCGAGAAAACAGAACTGTGCCAGTGCTTGCATGGTGTCAAAGTTCCATCTGGTTACTCCGGTAACGTGAAAAAACTTATTTCGATGCAAGATTTGAAGTTAAATGGTATGAAGTCTCATGATTGTCATGTGTTGATGACACAGATGCTCCCTATTGCAATTAGAAATATTTTGCCGGTCAAAGTCCGAGAGACAATCATGAGGCTATGTTATTTCTTTAACGCAATTGCTCAGAAGGTCATCGATCCCGAAGGACTAGATGCTCTGCAGGACGAGGTGGTGATGACTCTGTGTCATCTTGAGATGTATTTCCCTCCTTCGTTTTTCGATATCATGGTCTATGTCGTTGTTCACGTTGTGTGGGAGATAAAAATGTGCGGTCCCGTATTCCTACGTAGCATGTACCCGTTTGAGAGGTTTATAGGAATTCTCAAGTCCTACGTACGGATCGATCTCGGCCGGAGGGCAGCATCATCGAAGGTTATGCAAGCGAAGAGGTCATTGAGTTTTATGTCGATTATATGGCTCAGATTCAACTGATAGGTGTGCCTCAATCTCGTCATGATGGGAGGCTCAAGGGTATCGGAACTATCGGAAGGAAAGCAATCACTCCAGATATGGACGTGTATGCTCAAACCAATTTCACGGTCTTACAACACATAACTGAAGTGTCCCCTTATGTCGACCGACACAAGGATGTGCTTCGGCAACATAATTTGGAGCGGCCAGATGTTTGGATCATGAGACAATACAATAGTCGGTTCAACCAATGGTTGATGGAGCAAATCGCTAGGACCTCGTCAAGTGAGATGCTGACATGGTTGGCAAAAGGGCCAACATTTATAGTTGTGACATGGCAAAGATATGACATAAATGGGTACACATTCTATACACAGACTCAGGATGTAAAGAGCACTAACCAGAAAACGGTGTCCGAGATGCGTTCAGTACTGATGGGTTAAGAAACTCGTACTATAGGTTCATAGAAGAGATTTTCAAGATCCCTTTATTTCGCTGTCGTTGGGTGCATCTCCCACAGGTCAAGGTTGATAAGTACGGTGTCACTACCGTGGACCTCCAACGTGTCAGGTACAAAGACGAACCATTCGTACTCGTGAACCAAGTTGTTCAAATTTTCTATGTAACCGACTCAACAAATAAGAAGCGCCATATAGTTCTTCATGGAAAAAGGAGAATTGTCAGAGTAGAGAATGTAGTGGACGAGGAAGAATACAATCAATTTGACGAGTTAGCTCCTTTTGGAAATGGAATAAGAGTCAACGACGGACAACGTGACGAAACTAGTTACATACGCATTTATCATCATGAAGGGCTAATTTTTAAAGGAAATAAGCAAGTGGAATGAGAATGTGCGATATATATGTGGGCATTTGCATTTATGTATATAACAATGCATATATGTGATGTATATGTGAATTGGCATTTATGTATACAACAACGTATGTGTGTGATGTATTTGTGAATTTGTATTTATGTATATGTGAAAACATGTGATATATAGGTGAATTTTGAGAATGAGTTATACAAATGTATCTCTATGTTCATTGGGCTGTTGTAAAGAAATACACCCAGCTGTTGTAAAGAAATACACTCTGTGAGGTCTTATTGAATGCTGGTTGGTGTTGTGTAGTTATATTAATAACTACTACCGGGGGCTGCTTATTACAGACAGTTCTAAGTTTAGAACTTAGAACCGTCTGTGATAATCAATATCACAATTCTAAACGGAGAACCGTCTGGGATAGTATAACTATCCTAGATGGTTGTCCGTTTAGAACCATCTGTGATATTGATTATCACAGACGGTTCTAAATTCTAAGGTTAGAACCGTCTGTGATAACCACTATCACAGACGGTTCTAAACTGAGAACCGTCTGTGATAAGAAATGAAGCAAAGGTGTTGAGCAAATGTATGTTTGTTCCTAAAGTACACATATGAATTGTGATGCATCAGTCTATGGTTTTGTTGTTGTTTCATAAATATATTGTTTCATATATTGTTACATTGCCAGAAACATATATTGTTACATATCTTTTATTGTTACATATATTGTTACATTGCATATCTTGCCAGAAAGATATCTTTTATATTGTTACATATATATTGTTACATATATTATTTCATATATTATTATGTATATGTATATATATATGTTGCTAATGAACATATATATAGATGTGCATAGTACATCTTAGATATGTACAGTATAAGTTAATATACTATAGTTGGCTATAGTATAGTTAGTATACTATAGTATAAGTTACTATAGTTTGCCTCTCTCAACTATAGTTGGCCTTTCATGCCTTAAGTTAGTATAAGTTACTTTTCATATATATATGCTACATTGTGCTTACTTTTCATATATGACAAGGCCAACATGTCATCCGCGCATTCTTCAAAATCATTGGCGGATGTGTCCTCTCCAAAATCAACACGCAAAGGAAGAGGATTATCGAAAAAGCCTAAGGGCCGATTTACCATCACAGAGGTCGATAGATCTGGGACCCCTCTCCTTCCTCGCAAGCGGTGGCGCATTTCAAAGAAGCGATTGGAATAGTTGCGAGCAATTGAGATCACATTCAATTCGTGGAAGAGCGTGAGTGAGACTTCAGCGTGAGTCTGGCGGCGGAGATTTTTGCATCGTTCGAGATGCCAGAAGAACACCACGACTCCGTGCAACGACATGCCTTGCTAGCGGCGTGCAAAGCATGGAAGAATTTCAAGAGCGTGCTTGTCAAGCAGTATGTGGAGAAGGATCTAACGCCCTTTCATAAGTACCCATTTCTGGAACCACAATAGGAAGAGTTTAAGACGACGAAGACGATCGAAGCTTTCAAAAGTGCAAGTGCAGCGCACAAGGCCTTCCAGGCAAAAAACACACACCCCCACAGACTCGGCACAGTTGGGTATGCGGGTAAAATCCTGCAGTGGAGGCAAGAGGACGAACAGGCAATCCTACGGGACACCGTCCCGTCATTTGCCACGATCCCGGATGAGCGCGCTCGAAATTGGATTAGAGCGAGGTCATCTACTACGTCGTCGGGGGACATCTTCCGGAATCTTGCAGACTAGGAAGTGTCGCATCGCTTGGTAAGATATCGAACTACGTAGCTTGTAATTACTTCACAACTTCGTAGGAAGTGAAATGACATGTCGGTCTCTTACAGGATACACTGAGTGTCGAATCTTCACAGGGATCATTCCAGTCAACTAGGGAGAAAGATATACTCTCCGCAGCACTACAAAACAAGGAGCACCCAGGTCGTACGAGAGGCCTTGGACTTTATGTTCCTTGGAAACAAGGTTTCTCAGATAACTCCGAATTATATGGGAGTAGGAAGAGAAACAAAACCGAGCATGACGCACGGCTACGAGACGAGATCAAAGCATCTCTTAGAAAGGAGCTTGCTGATTACGTCAGAGATGAGGTGCGAAGAATTACAGAAGAAAATTAGCAGGCCGCCGTCGCCGCTCCTGTGCTAGCCAGCCCCCCAACCGTCAGAGTAGCTGCGCGTCCAATCCTACAATAGAAAGCAGCGACAGATTTCCTTTGGTCAACATCCTGGAGCTTACAAAGTCCAAGCTCCAAGTGAGATATGCCTCCGTTGTCTTGTGCGCTGCTTGGGGCCTAGCATATCCGTCCGGTCACGAGGCCATGGTGCACCGTGCACCTTTAGTGTCAAGTTTCGCAAAAGTGAATATGGATGATGTGCATGCCAATTTCGAGGTCGTTCCGTTACCAAAGCCCCCCAACAATAAGATCGTGACTCTAGGGCAAGCCATTGGAACCTTCATCCAGTGGCCCAAAAGCGACATATGCCTGGAGACTTCTTCATTGGTGACAGGTCCATAAGGGTAATCCGAACCAGACCAACTTGCATTGGTGCCATCTCCATAAGGCCTATCTCCACCACCGCTACCTGCACCGGTGCTGAGTCTATGGGTGCTATTCCCGGTGCAACAACTTCCACCGGTAGTACCTTTACAGTCGACCTACAGCCGAGGCAGTAAGGATAGCCGAGGCAGTAAGGGCAAAGCAAAACAGACCGATGATGATATCCTGTACCTGCCATTGGCCCGTAAATTCGTGCTTGGCGAGCCGCTGGTCAACCCGGTAAAGTGCCTCCCAATGCTACCAGTTAGTTGCAGGCAATTACACACTTGGTATATGGAACAATCCAACAAGCCAGAGGGAGAACGGCGCTCTAGTATCACTGTCAAATTCCGGCCGAATCATTTACAGCACAATATTCAAGATTGTGTCTTCGCGGTGATTTTTGAGGATTTATTTGATATTTACACGCTCAACGCACTCGACGCCTCACTCATTCGATGTTGGACGCTGTAAGTGTGTACAATCACAGTTTTCGTTCATGTCATACCGATAAATATCATATATAATTTGTTGCTTTCGTGTGTGTATATATAGATTCATGGTGACTAAAGCTAGATCATCCAAATCATCGGTTGGTTTCTTGGACCCACACTTGGTCGCCATGCATACCATCAACGAGGATGCTGGCTTCGTCGAGAGGTACATTGCAGCAGCACTAGTGGCTTACCGCGATAAAGAATATGTACTTATGCCCTACAATCAGGATTTTTATTGGATTTTAATAGTAATTTTACCAAAATAGAACAAGGCAATATACCTTGATTCCCTAAGTAAGAATAAAACCGACTACACAGTTGTCGGTGGAGTAATCGAGAGGTAAGTATATTTTCTCCATACATACCTATATTATACTCTTTCTTTGCTTCGGAATGACTAAGGTTAACTTTTTCGAATCACGTAGGGCGTTCGTGATGTACGTTGTAATGGCAAAGCTCTCGAACAAGGGGCTAAAGGCCTGACACATGTTCAAAATTTTAAGGTATTCGCTAGTATATATTAATTAATCTTATGCAATAGTTGGTAGTAATACCTCTTAAATTAACAAATTCTATTTTTTTGCAGTGCCACCAGCAGCCGCTGGGCAACACGTGTGGATTCTACGTTTGCCACCATATGAGACTACTCCTCGATTCCTTGAGGATCACCAATTCCAATTCTAAGATTTGTCAATCTTCCCATAATTACTACATACTTATCAGATTATATATACGCACATTGATATTCCTATCGACAGACTACGTCCATCCTGACAACTGCATTGAAACAGCCCGACCTTGAACAAATTCGAGGAGAGTACGTGTACTTTTTGGTGGCTTAGGTCATAAATTCAAGTGGTGAGTTCCACAACGTAGAATGATTTTTTTTATTGCTCTATCACTCCGAAATCGAGGTCTCACGAAAGGACAGTCCATAATCAACAACTTATCAGGCTGCACAAGTAATACTTGGATGACAATCATGCACCATCCGTCCATATCACATATGGTTTTTAGTTACCAACCGTCTGTGATATGGATATATCACAGACGATTTTGAGTTACAAACCGTCTGTGAGATGAATATATCACAGACGGTTTTGGGTTACAAACTGTCTGTGATTATAACTATCGCAAACGGTTTTTAGTTACAAACCATCTGTGATATTTTGTCGGACCCCGGAGCAGCGACTCCTGGATCCTCTGTGTAAATCGCACTAGTCCAGGATCAAGCTAGTGCACACAGTGGATAACAAAGATTTATATCATGCACAATGACATTTATTTATTAACTAAATATGGGCCTGATGGCCAAATTTTACATCAATGGTTCATAAACCAAAAATACATATAAACAGCGGAAGAAAACCAATGAAGCAGCAGCCCATCCTGTCTGCCCACAGGCGAATGACTGTAAGACGCGGCCTAGTCGTCACCATCCTCACCGAAGTTGTTGACGTCATCCTCTGGCAACAGATTTTAGCAAGGTGAGCACATAAATTACTCTCAAGGTAAGCACATAAAGTACTTACGCAAGTTACACCAGGAGTTTTAACAGAGTGAATGCATGCATAGGGATAACAAAGGGAGGCTTAATAAAGTTATTTGTGCGAAAAGCAGTACTGAATTTAAATACAATAACATAAGTGCAAAAGCTGAATTTTATACAGTAGATAGAAATAATAACTTAACAAAATAATATCGTTAGTGCAGGCTACGACCAAACACTAACCTAGTCACAGGTATCCCACCTGATCCATCTTTTCAAAAGGTTTCACATGGATTCCATCTATCCATATGCTTTTCAAAATCTCTTATGGATTCATTTTGTTAGTGCAGGCTCCGACCAAACACCAACTTATTCACAAGTATCCCACCTGGTCGTGGATTCCATCCATCTATCCATAAGCCTTTTTCAGAAACCATTTTTAAAAACCAAAGTCTAATCCATGAAAAACTTTACCCAGCTTGCCCGTGACCGTGGGCACGGCTATCCAGGATAGATTAAACACTCTGCAGAGGTTGTACAGCTTTACCCACAAGATATGATTATCTCATATTATCGGACACTACACGCTTCCATAGGAGTGCGACTGAGAAAACCATAACAAGGCCTTTACAATGCTAAGCCTTCAACTTGATCACGCCGCCACTAAGGTTTCACCACAACTTGAATCCACAAGTTGGAGTCCCATCTTGTGCCGTGTGAGACTTCCTATGGCCTATGCCACGCTCACATTCAACCTATAGCGAGACCAAAGTTGGGACCTCACAAATTAGTCAGCCAGGACTGTCCCATACCAGTCTTGTGGTAGTGCGATGTGGCTTTGCAACTTGATAGCTCACTGATCGGTCCTTAATTTGACTTAGGCTCAATCCACATACCCACATGCACGACAATCAACCAGGTGTCACCAAACACAAGGCATGCCGGCACCCACCACCTATCCATTAGCCTAACTCCAAATCATAAGTTTATATTTTTGTTTTTAAACCATTTTCACAAACCATCCTTGACTCACCGAAGTAAAGAACTCATTTTCAAATCGTCATTTCATGAGAAAGATTTGATCCCACCTAAAGTTATACTAAGCCAGGCTAAGCATTACTATAAAAATTTCTAGCCAATACTACAATACTGACTTGTTTTTAGCTAGGGTGACAAGGTATAGGAATTCGAGATTCAAATTGGGCTATAATCAAAGGATTATGGGTATAACTAAATTTAAAACAATTTTGAACTCTATTTGAGTAAAGATACGCATGCATATCTGATAAAACAATATAAATAGATTTGAAATATTAGGTTCAACATGGTCAAAGGTGTAACTTGCCTTGTTTGAAGTTTCTTGAGGTTAGTCGAAGTTATACTCTCGGATTAGTAAGTAGTCTACAAAAGCAAGAACAAACTAAACTCAAATAAAATCCAAATAAAATCCAAATTTTATAAATGCCGGAGATAGAATATGAATTTTGGAATTTGAATTGGTCGAGGAAGGAGTTAGGGCGAAGGAGGGCGACTTACGGAAGTTTGAATTCCAAAGAAATGAATAAAGGAATTATTAGAATTCTTTTCTTTATGAAGGAAAAGTGGTTGGGATCTACAATATTTGTGTGGGGTCGAAGTCATGATCGAAGTTGTAGTCGAAGACATGGTCAAGACCATAGTCGAATTAACGGTTGAAGATGTGGAGGTCAAGCGAAGACAAAGACTCCAAAATGCGGGTGCGATCGAATTCGAAGATTAAGATTCGGTCGAAGACTTACTCGAAATTGTATAGTGGTCGAAGAACACTATAACGATCGAGAACAAATGGTAATCGAGTCGAGTGGTCGGGCGTCAATGAGCGCCGGTGGTGGCGAAGGTACTCGAGTCGGCTCGACCCGACTACGAGTATTTTCCAACTACTCCTTGCTGAAAAAGCGAAGGTACTCGGAGATTTAGAGCGAAGAGTGGCGGTGGTCGGGCGACTACGGTCGGAGGTAGATGGACACAGCGGTGGTTGGGAGCGGCGTGGTCGAGTGATTTGTAGTCGGAAAAACAATTGTGGTCGAAAGGATTGGAGTTGAAGTCTCGAAGATCAAAGTCAAAATTGGAGTCTTGAAGGTCGAAGTCGAAGGCTCGGCGGTCGAGTCTAAAAAGCCTCAGTCGGCGAGTCTAAGGAAGTCTTTGAACTATCGGTGTCTAAGGAACCTCGAAAGGTTAGAGTATAAAGAACCTCGGGCGTCGAGTCTTAAGAGCCTTCGGATATCGGAGTCTTAGAATCGGATAGTTGGGAGAAGTCGGACGGCCGGCGTGATAAGATCGAGTGATTCAATGGCGGTGAAGACCGGTGAGATGTACAAAAGAGGTAGAAGAGTATGAGTCCGATTTACTTTGGTGCGATTGGGCTGCACAAAGTTGGTGGCGGTGAGGTGTAGCGGAGGCGGGACACGATCATCGGCAGCGAAGACTCTTCGATGACGGCTTGCTCAGAGAAGGGGCGTCGAAGGTTCGCGTGGGCCTAAGGAAGGTTACCGGCGGCGGGGTACTCCGGTCATATTTTGGCTCAGGAAAAAGGGTGAAGGAGGTGCGCGTGGTCCCGTCGAAGATTTGGTAGTGGTGGCGTCGGTGTCGGCGAAAGAGACACTCTGGCGGGGATTGCTTGGCGGAGGGTGGCGAGGTGAAGAAAGAGAGAGGGATTGCGAGAGTGCATTGGTGCTCGTGCAATACGAAGTGGTTGGAAGGTGGTCGGTGGCGAGTTGGAGCGATGGCGTAACTCGGAGGCGGTGGCGGCGATATTCGGTGGTGAGAGACTCAACCAAGGGTGGTCGAGAAAATCCAAAATTATGAAATATATACTGAAAAATAGATTATGAATTTAGATGAATTTAGAAACTCGAATCACCTGATTCGGAGTTGAGACGGAGGAGAACGGCGATTGGAAGATTATCGGATTAGAAAAATCCTGAAAAAAGAAAAATCAGGAATATTCCAAAGGAATATTCCTGCGTGAAGAACAGCCCTTCCACTGTTTTGGTGTGGCGCGGTGAGAAAAGGCACGGAGGTGAAGCCAACTAGCAAAATGGTTTGCTAGGGACCCGAGGCACATGTAGGAAGTGATGGCACGTCAAGCGAACGCACGGTGACGGCGTGTACAACGACAACGACATAGGGCGTGGAGAAGAATAATTTTCAGGAATGGGATAAGGAGAAGGAAGGTGAGCACGACCTAGAACGTGGTGAGGCGAGTCTAGAAAAAAATATCGGCAAAGCCGAACACTCACCGGTGGCGACGCAATCGTCGTTTGAACGACGTCGGTACAAAACACTAAAATTTCAATATCTTCGCGCTCAGTGTGGCGAATCCAAAACCGTCTGGCGTAGCCACAGGATGGTTTGGCACGTTTTGGCGTGGGCGGATCGTCGAGCATTCCCGGACAGGCGGGGGCGCGCGATGCCATTTCTGGCCATGGCAAGGTGTCGGGCGCAAATATTTAGGAAAGATTTTTGGACGAACGGAGGGGAGCACGGCGTAGAACACGTCGAGACGAACGGACTAGCGAAACACGATGGACAAGACTTTATGCGGCCTACAGGCTGACATCGGTGTTTCGGACAAACGGAGAGGAATTAACATGCGAGTTGCGGCGAATCGAAGAGTAGGCGTGGGGATCATGATGCTCACCTTGGTTTTGGTCGGGCATGCACGGTCGACCGGTGGCGGCGCGAGAATGCGGACCGATTTGGCCACGGTGGCGGCGGTGCTCGGCGGCGAGGTGAGCACCGCGTAGAAACGCGGCGGCGAAGCCAGCGGTGTGGTCAAGCGCGCGCGCTCCACGGACGAGGCACAAAGGCGAGAACGGCGCTTGGTACACAAAAATAAAACTCGATTGCGACCAAGCGAGAGGAGTGGGGACTTGAGATTTTGGGGTTGAGTGAGGATGAGGAGAGGCTCACGGGCTCCCTTTTATAGGGGTTGAGGAGGTCGAGGAGGGAGATCAGCGGGCATGTCTTTGAATGATATGGTTTAAATCCATGAAAATAGCTCATCAATGGGAGGAGAAGCGGTAGGGGAATGAAAGAGCTTAATGAGGGAAAGTAAATGCAATTGATTTCGCTAAAAACCATTGAGAGAATCCAAAGATACGGGGATTGAAGAAGCTCCAAAATGGCGTTTCCATGGCTGCTGCTCTGGACTGCTCGCCGCATACGGTTGGAGAAGAAAGCCAAAAAAAAGAGGAGAGAGAAAAGAGAGAAAAGAAAAAAAAGAAAAAGAAAATTCGGAAAAATTTCAGAAAAAATATTTTTAGAATCCTTGGAACCTGAAAAGATTAAATAAAATATTTTCGGATTTGTTTGACGTTTATTTTAATTTTTAAAATGTTTTCCTTTTTCGACTTTAAATAATACAATAAATAACAAATAAAGTTTAAAATCTTAGAAAAATTCATGGAGGTTTCTTAGGCTATTTGGAACTTATAAAAATATTTCAACCAAAATTTGGATATTTTCTTTATAAAATATTTTTGTTTAGCAGAAAAGCGCTTTTCTTCTTTTCTTTAAAGCGAGAAAATTAAGTTAGCCAAAAATTTTAAAATTTCAAGAAACTAAATAACTTTGATTTTTGTTTTAAACTAACTTATTTAATACCTTATTTATTTATTATTTTTTGTTTTTATTTTTTTTCTCAAATCACTTTTTCATAACCTTTTTTTATTAAGCCGAAAATCAGGCAATTAAAAAAAAATTTTGAGAAAGAAACTTAGGAAACCAAAAGTAATTGTTTTATTTTAAATTTAATCCAATATTTTGAAATAAACAGCTGGGCTGTTACATATTTACACCACAGACGGTTCGAAAACCATCTGTGATAACCTTCGATTATCACCGACCTATAAATTCAGACGGTTCAGAAAACCATCTGTGATGATATTTTTGAACCGTCTGTGATACGGTTTTTTTGTAGTAGTGTAATATCCTTAACAGGGTGAATAGAACAAGGGGCAGAAATGCCCGTTCACATGTGTCAACTTAACATAGAGAGCTCAGTGGTGAGTAGATGATTACTCAGCATGCACACATGGCAAGACATGTCACCAAATGAGCCAATTTGACTCGAAAATGGATATCATGGACTTACTTGTACATTTGAAACCCGTTTGGAGTGTTGGACCAAAGTGGTCCTTCTGCCAAAGTTGAGGGAACAACATAGTCATTAACCCAACTAAATACAAAGGTAATGCAATTGTCCTATATCCTCTCAAAACAAAACATATAGCTGTTGTTGCATGTAATATATCTTTTTCTAATGATAATGGGGGTGCAAGTGCACAAATTTCTGCTATGAAAGCTCTAGAGCTTTTTATTGCAGCAATTCCTGAACTGAATTAAAGAAAGTGCAAGAACAGGAAGCAGAACAAGATAAGGGGGTGATGTCAGAGAACACTTATCTGACTAACCTGAGATTAGAAGGAATCACCAATGTTAACAGAAACTTTCCAGGATCAAGTTGAGTAGCGCACAATGCCATTGCCAGGCGAGGGCAGCGTGCGGTCGCCGGAGCACCCAGAGATGCGGCGCCTCTTGTTCCCCGCAACGGAGGGGGAGAGGAGTCCGGTGCACGCGGTGGTTCGCAGTACAGCTCAAAAGCAAAAGTTGCTTTATGACGCTTCGGAGCCAAGCGCTGCCAGTCCACAACCACCACCCCTCTTTGCTGAGCCACGCTCCATGTGACACGTCGGCTTTCTGCCATTTACACTACCGGTGCGAACTAGCCAGGACGCTCTGTTCAAACTCGGGATGTCCAATTCGGAAGAGCAAATCGATGAAGTGGCCATCAATTCATATGCAACCTTGTTTGATCATCTGCTTTTCCTTGAACCACATTGAAGCCCTTTTCAACATAAACCCCCCGAACCCTGCGGAGGCCTCCTAGGCAACGTCTCACCATCGGTTGTTGCGTAGTAATCTTCGAAAATGTTGAATTGTAAGATTCTAGTCTGGAATGTGCGCGGCCTAAACATGAGAGCTCACTGGAATGTAGTTAGGGACATGGTCAGCGACTACGATCCTGGCGTAGTTTGTATCCAGGAAATGAAATTGGATGTCATTCGGCATCACTCGTAATGCAGTTGTTGGTTTGGATTATTCTTTTGTGTTCCTGCCCTCTGTTGGAACACAGGGAGGCATCCTCATGGGTTGGAAAAGCTCCTCTGTCCTTGTTTGCAATCGTTTGCTTCGTGCCTCTATCACAGTCCATGTGACGTTGCAGGCAACTGACACCACTTGGTGGTTAATGTCGGTCTATGGCCCCACCGAAGACCTCGATTAACTGTCATTTCTTCAGAAATTACGTGATGTCCGACTCAGTGTGCTGGTCCGTGGCTCTTAACGGGGGATTTTAACATGATTCTTTTGGCAAATGACAAAAACAACTCCAACATAAGTAGAAGACTCATGAGCAAGTTCCAACAGTGCATTGATGATCTCAAACTCAAGGAGCTTCATTTTCATAGCCGTCATTTTACTTGGAGTAATGCACGCATGAACCCAACCCTTATTAGGCTCAACAGAGCTTTTGTTTTGTTGGACTGGGAGGACATGTACCCTGACGTGTTTATGTAGGCTCAATCTTTCTCTATGTCTGATCATTGCTCACTCCTCTCCACTCAAGCCATGCTATCCACCAAGCGTCGTTTTCACTTTGAATCATTTTGGGCTAAGCAGAAGGGATATTTGGAAGTGGTTAATGTTGAATATGTAGGCAATATTTTAATTCCAAGTTTTAGTAGCAGACAAAAACAATATACTAGTGATGCACAATTAACTAGTGACAGTAGGCTACTCATCATACTTCAGAATATACGCAAAAATAATATTGTATCAAAGTCGTACAAACACACGAATGACTTACTTTTGGGTTTGATGTAGAGCGAGAAAGCAAATGCGAGCTTGATGCGATGTAGGCTTGCGATGCGGGGCGTAGATGAAGCGAGCGGGAGCGGTCGCGCAGATATGCGCTGCCCAGAAATCTTATTGCCGCCCCCGTGCAGGTCTTCACGACAGCAATGGTTCGGAGATACCGCTCACCTTCCTTCGGTGCGCGGGAAGAAAGGTCGGCGAGTTCGAACAACCGCAGTACTACGCACAATATTACGAGAGAAGAAAACAATGGGAGAGAAGAATGGAGAAAATCAGTCACAAACCTGGACATCTCCAGGCCTTTTATAGACGTGCTAATTACTCTCTAGTAACTGACACCATTAGACTGAAATAATGCTCAAGTAATTGACTCCATTATTCACTAATGCTTGCCGATATTCAAATCAAATATTTACGTGATCTCATTACGATCAAAAGAAGTAACCGACTCTATTTTCACTGGTAACTGCTAAAATTTAAAACCAAATAATGGTAATTAAGTAGTCTCGAGACCAGTTAAAAGGAGAGAGAGATGATGTGAGGTTCAGCAAAATAAAGTGGACATGGACTGCCAAGTGGCACGCCACACCACGGCGCGGTCGCGCGTCGCAAGTCACAAGTCACGTGATTTTCACGCGAAAATACGTGAATACGCGCGCGCACGTGCGTGCGCACGTGTGTGTTTAGCCAAAGCCACCATCCACTTCCATAACTCAAGGAGTGGCATGGACTTCGCCTTATAAATTGGTCTCCACCACTTTGCCTAAGCAATGTGGTACTAAACCTCACATGCTTTGGAATTTAAGAAAGCGGGCCACAAATAATGGGCCAATTTCTAACAAAAGCAAAAGGATATCAAAGATATTGTGCTGACGTACTGTTAATATACTAGTCTTTTAGTGTAAGTCCCGTACGGGTTGAACTTGCACCTAGAATAACAAGATTCATCTTCTCACAGCTAATGAATGGACAATGCCTTGAATTCATAGCTTTTTGTGATTAGATTTCACTTGAAATCTCAACTAGTACTAGGCTGCCAATGAACCACGTCTAAACGGAGCGTTATATGGTCATGCTCCCTTATCTGCTCATAAGCTTTCTAGAGAATGCCCCGTTCTCGTGAATTGCGATCAAACAGTTAAGCTCAAGTAGGTGTATTCTTTCTGGGTATCCTGCAAGCTAATACCTTTCCTCATTTGGACAACAGAATACATTAAGGCTTTATGCCAACCTTCCATACAGTTGAGAGTATTTTATTTATTAGGACATGGGTACAATCAATATGTACTCTCTTGTTACAACATCAACTTGTTTTTCCCATTAACTACGTCATGGGATCTCCAATCAAGAAGGTATGGGTTACCATTGTGATGTAACTAAAGGGCCTCATTCCCATGTCCATAGAAGCAACGGAAATCGCTTTCCGTGCTAATCCTTTGTAAAAGTGCGCGATTTTTCTCGGTGTTAATATAGTTCACGACTATCACTCGGAGTTTCTCAATTTTACGATGATTTAAGTCTCCGCTTCACATGTCTAGAGGACTTCATATTATCCTTTGTACTTGTGACTTTGGCCAACACGGTTTGATTATCACAAGTACATCGAGTTGCGGTATTGGTTTCTCAACCAACGGTAAGTCCATCGAAGCTCTCTTAGCCATTCGGCCTCAACATGGTGTGTCAAGTGCTACAAGTTCCGCTTCCATGGTTGATCTTGTCAATATAGTCATTTACAAGACCTCCATGAAAGCTATGACACCGGCTAAAGTTACACATAACCACTTGTAGCTTTGATCTCATCAGCATCAGAGATCCAATTAAAGTCACTATACCCTTCAAATACAGAAGGGTATCTAGTATAATGTATTCCATAAGATGTTGTGCCCCTCAAGTAGTGCAACACTCTTTCAAGTGCCTCCCAGTGATCATCTCCTGGGTTAGAAGTAAACCGACTTAATTTGCTCACAGCAAATGAAATGTCAGGTCTTATGGCACCAGCTAAATACATAAGTGACCCAATAATTTGTGAATATTTCAATTGATATTTTCCTAACCCTTGATTCTTTCGAAGCTTAATGCTTGCATCATAGGGTGTTGGAGAAACTTTACAATTTTTGAAGCCGAAACGGCTCAATATTTTCTCAGCATAATGAGATTGGCTCAAAGTAATCCCATTCTTATTCTTAATCAATTTAATATGCAAAATAACATCTGCTCCTCCTAAATCTTTCATATCAAAACAGCGGGATAGAAAAGATTTGACCTCGTCAATTACGGCAGTGTTTGTTCCAAATATAAGTATGTCATCCACATACAGACACAATATCACTCCTTGACCCCCACCATAGCGGTAATATACACATTTATCAGCTTCATTCACAATAAAACCAGCGGTTGTCAAAGTCTTATCAAATTTTTCGTGCCATTGTTTAGGTGCTTGTTTTAAACCATATAAGGATTTTAATAGTCTGCATACCTTATTTTCCTGTCTAGAAATCACAAAACCATCAGGTTGATCTATATAAATTTCTTCCTCCAACTCTCCATTAAGGAAAGCTGTCTTTACGTCCATTTGATGAACATGCAGACCATAGGAACATGCTAACGCGAGGAGTACTCTGATGGTGGTTAATCTGGCGACAGGAGAATAGGTATCGAAGAAATCTTCTCCCTCTTTCTGGGTGTAACCCTTAGTTACAAGTCTTGCTTTGTACTTCTCAATAGTACCATCGGGTCTCAATTTCTTTTTAAAAATCCACTTACATCCAACAGGTTTGCACCCAATAGGAAGATCGGTGATCTCCCAAGTCTCATTAGCCATGATTGAATCCATCTCGCTACGGACTGCCTCTTTCCAAAACTCAGCATCAGAAGATGTATAAGCTTCCGAAAGAGTTTTTGGCACATCATCCACGAGGTATACAATAAAGTCATCACTAAAGGTTTTCTCAACCTTTTGTCTCTTACTCCTTCGAGGAGCTTCTGCGACTAAACTATTGTCCTCCTCAGGGATGTCAAAAAATGGTTCAGAAATGGTGGAAAGTTTAGAAGTTTGATTATTCTCATTTTCGATATTATCGATTTGAACATTCTCAGTTCATGTTGAAGTATTGCCTACTGTTCTCATAGGAAAGATATTCTCAAAAAATGAAGCATCTCTAGACTCCATTATTGTGTTAGCAATAATCTCAGGAGTTTCTGATTTAACTACTAAAAATCTATAGGCCGTGCTATTTTAAGCATATCCTAGAAAAATACAATCAACTGTTTTTGGTCCAATTTTCCTCTTTTTCTGCAATAGTATATTGACTTTTGCCAAACACCCCCAAGTTCGCAGAAAATTAACATTAGGTTTTCTCCCCTTCCATCCCTCATATGGAGTAATTTCACTCTTTTTAGTGATTACTCTATTTAGGACGAAAGTTGCTGTCAATATAGCTTCCCCACCATGCCTTAGGCATGCAGAACTCTCTAACATGGCATTAACCAAGTCATTAGCGTCCGGTTTTCCTCTCGGCTACCCCATTTGATTGGGGTGAATATGGTGGTGTTAATTCATGAATTATTCCATGCTCAGCACAGAATTTGGGAGAACTCATGGGAGACATACTCTCCTCCACGATCGGATCTCAATCTTTTATTTTCTTTTCTAGTTGGTTCTCAACCTCGGCCTTATAAGTTTTAAAGTAGTTTAGAGCTTCATCCTTAGTTTTTAGCAAATACACATAGCAGTAACGTGTTGCATCATCAATAAAAGTTAGAAAATATCTTTTGCCTCCTTTTGTCAATAGTCCATTCATTTCACACAAATCCGAATGAATAAGATCTAATGGTGCCAAGTTCTTTTTATCCTCTAATCCTTTAAAGGGTTTTGAGGTTGTTTGCTTGCACACAAGGCGGCACTTTGATCCTTTGACAATTTCACATTTTGGAATTAAATCTAATTTGGACATTCTTATAATACTATCAAAACCAATATGAAGCGGGAATGCCAAACATTTGCCTCACATTTATTTAAATTTGTTGCAACATTGATTATAACAATACTCTAAAGTACTTAGGCGGAACAAGCCTCCGCTTTCATAGCCTTTACCAACAAAGTTTCGAACTTAGACAATACAATTTTATTCGACTCAAAAACTAGCTTATAACCATCCCTACATAGAAGAGAACCACTAATGAGATTCTTGTTTATTGTAGGAGCATCTTTGCGCGTTCTTTAAGTGGACAATCTTCCTGAAGTAAGCTTGGATCCACCGTGCCAACACCAAGCGAAGCATGCGAGCCGTTTCCCATTAGGACGGAGGAAGCCCTGTTTGCTGGTAAGAAGAAAACAAGGAAATATCAGAACATACGTGAACATTAGCACTAGTATCCACCCACCAATCAGTGGATTGACATGCTGAAAAAACAACGGTGGATTACTATACCCTCCACGAAGTCGAGGCCTCGCCTATGATCACGTTAATGACCTTCTTCTTTGGTACATTCACCATCTCGATTTCTGAGGCGACAATCCTTCATAATATGACCATCTTTTCCGCACACAAAGCAGATGATGTCCTTCAAATCCCTTTCTCGATTTTCTTCTTCTTAAAGCTAGTTGTCTTGGTTCGTTTTGTTGGATTTGTACTTCTTTGTTACAGTCTTTTTCTCAATGAAGTTTGCATTGTTTTGGCTGAAGTGCTTGGTGCATCTTTTGCTCTTGCTTTTCTTCCACATCGAGAGCAAGCAATGAGATCTTCAACAGAAATCTCTTCCTCTTGTGTTTCAAGCTAATGGCAAAATCCGCCAAGAAGGAGGGAGTTTAGCAACAATGCCATGACCACAAACTTAGGAGGTAACACGCGGCCAGTGCGCAATCTCACCGACTAGTAGTGGAGGTCATGAGCTTGTCCAACTATGGACTTAGCCTCATCCATGCTAAAGTCGAAAAATTGCTCACACATGTAGAGCCAACGACCAGCCTCTGCCTCTGCATATTTATGCTCTAGTGCATTCCACAACTCTGTGGCGGACTTATAGTCCATGTACACATCGTAGAGTTGATCTGCCAAAATAGTCAAGATGCAACCAAGAGCAGTGTTGTTTGCACTATCAAACTGCATGTACTGCTCGATCGTAAATGGATACTACGGGTGGACAACCCACCACAGCCCCAAAGACATGAGCCAAAACTTGACTCTAGTCTGCCATCTATGAAAATTCTGACCACAAAACCTCTCAGGTTTCATCGCATCAGAAGCGCTAACCATTTCTGTATTGCAACAAATTTCACAATAAGGTTTCTGGACTGTTGAATATGTAGGCAATATTTTAATTCTAAGTTTTAGTAGCAGACAAAAGCAATATACTAGTGATGCACAACTAACTAGTGACAGTATGCTACTCATCATACTTCAGAATATACGCAAAAATAATATTGTATCAAAGTTAAATTTAACACGAGCGACTTACTTTTGGGTTTGATGTAGAGCGAGAAACAATGCGAGCTTGATGCAATGTAGGCTTGACGCGGATGCGGGGCGTAGATGAAGCGAGCAGAGCGATCGCGCGAGATATCGCTGCCCAAAACCTTATTGCCGCCCGTGCGAGTCTTCACGGCGGCAATGGTTCGGAGATACGCTCACCTTCCTTCAGTGCACCGGGAAGAAAGGTCGGCGAGTTCGAACAACACGCAGTACTACCGCACAATATTACGGCGAGGAAGAAAACAATGGGAGAGAAGAATGGAGAAAATCGGTCACAAACACGGGCGTCTTGGGCCTTTTATAGGCGTGCTAATTACTCTCTAATGCGACACCATTAGACTGAAATAATACTCAAGTAACTGACTCCATTATTCACTAGTAACTGCCGATATTCAAATCAAATATTTACGCAGTCTCATTACCAGTCAAAGAAGTAACCGACTCTATTTTCACTGGTAACTGCTAAAATTTAAAACCAAATAATGGTAATTAAGTAGTCTCGAGACCAGTTAAAAGGAGAGAGAGATGATGCGAGGTTCAGCAAAATAAGGTGGACATGGACTGCCAAGTGGCACGCCACGTCACGGCGCGGTCGCGCATCGCAAGTCTCAAGTCACGTGATTTTCACGCGAAAATACGCGAATACGCGCGTGCGTGCGTGCACGCGTGTGTGTTTAGCCAAAACCACCATCCACTTCCATAACTCAAGGAGTGGCATGGACTCCACCTTATAAATTGGTCTCCACCACTTTGCCTAAGCAATATGGTATTAAACCTCACATGCTTTGGAATTTAAGAAAGCGGGCCACAAATAATGGGCCAATTTCTAACAGTTAAGGCGGCATGGACTTGCGTCCTCGGCATTCTGACCCATTAAAGCATTGAATGCATTGCTCAGAAATGATGCCAGAAGCCTTCAAAGTTGAGAGCAAAAACGATTTGGAGACAATAAAATGTAGCTACTTATGGCCAAGGAGATCATTTTTTCAACTTGACCATGCCCAACCCAAATGTGCACTCTCCTTCTAAGAGAATTGGCTTTGTAAAAATCTCAAGCTTAGATGTCTCAGCTTAGCGTCGAGGGGGACGCGAATACAAAATTCTTCTACCTTCATGCTTCACATCGTTGGCGAAAAACTTTCATCGCCCCCTCCATGTTAATGGCCGAATCATCAACACCGAGGAGGAGAAAGCTAAGTATTTCCATGAGTTTTTTGAAAATCTCATTGGTATCTACATCGATCGGGAACTTACGCTTGATCTAAGTTTCCTTGAGTTGGCTTCGGCTAATCTATCCCACTTAGACCAAAATTTTTCAGAGGAGGAAATTTGGGGGGGTCATCAAAGAGCTTCCTTTAGTGAAATATCCTAGCCCGATGGTTTCATGGGAGTCTTGTACAAAGCAGCATGGCCAATGATCAAGCCAAGCATAATGGATGTGTTCCATGCCCTCTTTCTTCTTTAAGGGCGTTGTCTTCATTGGTTGAACAATGCTTTGATTGTTACATTGTCTAAGTCAAGCAAAGCTTTTGTAGTACAAGACTATCATCCTATCAGCTTGCTCCACAGCTTCGCTAAACTATTCTATAAGGTGTTAGCTAATAGATTAAAAAAGGAACTACTTGGGCTAGTGAGACCCAACCAAACAGCCTTTGTCTTGGGTAGATCAATCCATGATAACTTCCGTTTTGTCCAACTAGCCACTAAGACCCTCAAGGCAAGGAAGAAAGCCACATTGCTATTGAAATTAGACATCTCGAAAGCCTTTGACTCAATCTCCTGGCCATTCCTAATTCAAATCCTGAACCATATGGGCTTCGGTCCACATTGGCCCAAGTGGATTTCGATGTTGCTTGCAACTTCTTCCTCCAAAATTCTAATCAATGGAAGGCCTGGAAATGCAATTCTACTGCATAGAGGACTAAGGCAGGGAGACCCTTTATCTCCACTACTTTTCTTATTGGTCATGGAGGTGTTGAATGCTTACTTCTGTAAAGCTAACTCCTTGGCAGCCCTTACACCTCTAGGAGTGCGTGGGTTAGAGGGGGGTATTTCCTTGTACGCTGATGATGTAATTTGTTCATCGCTCTAAGACAACATGACTTGCAGGTGGTCAAGGAGATCCTCATCAACTTTAGCAATTCTTTGGGGCTCCATACCTACATTCAACAAAGTTCGGTTGCCCCCATTTGTTGCCTACAAGACGATATCAATTTGGCACTACAGGAGCTCCCCTGTAAGTTAACATCCTTCCCAATCAAATATCTAGGTCTGCCTCTGGCGTTGTCAAGACTATCCAAGATACAAGTACATCCTCTGGTTGAAAGATTTGTCAAGAAGTTCCTGGCTTGGGTGGCCGCCTTATTGTTGTCCAGCATGTGCTTTCGATGATGCCCATGTACCACCTATTGTCTCTTGACCTACTAGTCTGGGCCATCAGACCGATCAACAAATGTTGTTGTGCTTTCCTTTGGAAAGGATCAGAGACTGTGCATGGGGCAGTGCCGTGCCATGTAAATCGGTTTGCAGGCCTCTTGCCCTTGGTGGCCTAGGTATCCTGGACTTAAAGCTAATGGGAAATGCATTGCGATTAAGATAGTTGTGGTGGAAAAAGATAGACCCTACACATATGTGGGCAAAATTGCAATCGTCACACGAACTAGTAGTTCAAGCAATGTTCAAGGCTACAACAGAGGTTAGACATGGAGATGGCAGTCGAACATTTTTTCGGGCGACAATTGGATCGATGGACAGTTGGCAGACATCTTGGCACCATCTCTTTGCAAACTCATCTCTCAGAAAGCTAGGAGATCAACCACCACTTCTACAGACAGTCCTATCACAGACGGGTCAGAACTGTCATCACAGACGGTTCACGAACCGTCTGTGATTATGTGTCAGTGATAATATGTAGTTCTCACAGACGGCTTAGTAGCCATCTGTGATAACCTACATTACAGACGGTTTTTGAGAAAAAACTGTCTATGGTAGTCGACTTTCACAGACGGTTAATAACAAAAACCGTATGTGATATACACAATATCACGAGCGGTTGTTATTCGAGCCGTCTGTCATATGAATCATATCACGAGCGATTGAAATAACAACCGTGCGTGATATTGTGTATATCATGACGGTTATCAACACGAGCGATGCGTGTTGGATCGATTATCACAGATACTCATATCACAAACGATTCGAAATAACAACTGTATGTGATATTGTGTATATCACAGACGGTTATCAACACGAACAGTCTGTGTTGGCTCTATTATCACAGATGGTTCATATTGAACCGTCTGTGAAAGTTCACAGATGGTCCATTAACACGAACCGTCTGTGTTGTCTCAATTATCACAGACGGTTTGTGTTAATAACTGTTTGTGAAAATATCACAGCCGGTTGGTAGTATGAACCGTCTATGATAGTTTAAGCACAGACAGTTCCGTATGAACCGTCTGTGATGTACACGTCCAGTATAGCCTATTTGTAGTAGTTGCACGGTGGCTCAGGGTATAGTGGCGAATACATGGGTCCGTGATTTCAGGGTGCGCTCTCTGTTCAAGCAATATTTGAATACTTATTCTTTGGAGGGAAATCTAGCTCGTTCATCTGCAAGCTAGAATCGTAGACCGTATGATCTAGAAATTAAACTCTTTGGAGGTCTATTCCACTAAGTCGGCCTACAACGTTTTCTTCCTAGGCAGGATCCAATTCGTTGTCCACAAGATAATTTGGAAATGCAAGGCTCCGTTGAAGTGCAAATTCTTTGTCTAGCTTGCTATATTAATGATCGATGCTGGATAGGTGAACTTCTGGCGTGTCATGGTGTGTCCGCGCACTCACTATGCCCTCTGTGTTACCACACTCCAGAAACAATTGACCACATCTTGGTAATTTGCACTTGGGTGAAGCAGGCTTGGTCTTAATTCATGAACCTATTCGCCACACATCATGCACTGCTAAGCACGGATGGCGACATTTTTGATTG
The DNA here is from genome assembly GCA_036346265.1 of Melocanna baccifera. Classification (NCBI taxonomy): domain Eukaryota; kingdom Viridiplantae; phylum Streptophyta; class Magnoliopsida; order Poales; family Poaceae; genus Melocanna; species Melocanna baccifera. Next base: position 36,133 of record JAYEVJ010000051.1, read on the forward strand.
GTGGTCGCCCTTGACGAAAAGAGTGGCCAAGACTCGAAGAAAAGGATTCAACACTTCAGTGATCCTTTTCTTCTGGAGTGTATGGCGTGAGCATAACGCGCGTGTTTTTCGAAAACTCCAAACTTGAAATCGATGCATTCTTGGGCAAGCTCCTGCAGGAATTGTCATCCTGGCACCAGGCGGGCATGTAGTCGTTACCACTTCCTTTGAGATTTAGCTCTTAGTTTCATTCATAGCGCGGTTGTTGCGTCGGTGAGAGCTCCTTTAGCTTCGTGTGTTGGTTTTCCTTTGCTACGCCTGTTCGTGTATTTTCCTTGATTTATTTTCAGTTTCCAATCTTCAGTGTCATAACTCTTCACTATCTGGTTAGTGCTTTGTATTTCTGTTTATCTTCTTAATGCAAAGGGGTGCCATTCGATACATGTTTCCTAAAAAGGAGGTAAGAGAGGTTCTTCTAACAAGAAATCATGAAGACACTATTACGGAACATTAGGGTATGGGCAAGCCTAAAAGGAAAAGGCAATTAAGAGAATACATCATGGAGGAGAATTCGGATATGGTGGGGGTGCAAGATGTTATGAATATTGTGTACATTGATATGAGATCCAAAGGGCCATATATATAGGAGAGTACAGGGATGTCATATACTGAGATAAGGAAACCAAAGCAGATTAGGAATCAAATAACAATCATATTCTATCTCTAACACCCCCTCAAACTCATGGTGGATCACACACACCGAGTTTGGAGAGAAAAATACAAGTGTTGTGCCATTGTCTGCGGCTTCATGAAGAAATGTTGAGTTGTAACTCTGACGGCACAAATCGAGAGCAAGTACTCCCTCCTGCACATGGGAGCGAGTGTAGGAAGCATCCACACCAATGTGTTTGGTGAGCTCATGCTACACTGGGTCTCGAGTAATCTTGATGCTTTGTCTTGTCGGACATAAGGGCGTAGGTCCCCTCACAGATACTCCAAAATCTGCAAGTAACCACCTCAACCAGTTATCTCTGCTGTCACTTTGTCAAAGCTCTCAATTCACCTCTTCACTCGTAGAAACTGCGATGCCTTACGTCTTCCAGGCAATTAAGGTGGAGCCAAGAAAAATACAGTAAGCAGAAAGCGAACGACGATAAGAAGGATCACTAGCCCATGTCGCATCGGAATAGACCTGAAGCTGTAGGGAGGTGGATTTAGGGAAAAACAAACGACGAGAGATGGTTTCACGCAAGTAGCGAAGAACACGAAGAAGATGGCTGTAGTGAATATGGGTAGAACTGACCATAAACTGATTCAAGATATGAACAACATGAGCAATATCGGGACGAGTGCTCACAAGATAGACTAGACTCCTAACTAGATGGTGATAACGAGTAGGATCATCAAGAGGATCACCATCAGTAGCATGAAGCTGAAGGGAGAGCTCCATGGGAGTCTCAGCAGTCCGAGTATCAGTTAGTCTAGACCGATCAAGAAGGTCCTGGACATACTTCTGCTGGGAGAGGTAGTAACCCTTAGGTGTGGAAGAAACCTCAATCCCAAGGAAGTACGTAAGCAAACCAAGATCAGACATGAGGAACTACTCACTGAGATGCTTCTTCACATATGTGATGAAGGAGGAATCGTCACCAGTAATGAGCATATCATCCACATAGAGAAGTAGTGTCTGACCTCGAGGTGAGACGTGGACAAATAGGGCAGGATCATGCGCATTGACAGTGAAACCGGCAGCGGTAATCACCGAGGTAAAACGAGCAAACCAGGCACGGGGGGCCTGTTTTAGGCCATAGAGAGCACGACGAAGACGACAGACATGGCCATCGGAATAGAATACCCGGGGGTGGTGCATGTAAACCTCCTTATGCAAGACACCATTAAGAAAGGCATTCTTAACATCAAGCTGAGAGATAAACCACCAACGAACAGAGGCAACCGCAATAAGAGTGCGGATAGTGGTCATATGGGCAACGGGGGGCAAATGTCTCATCGTAATCGCGACCATACTCTTGCTGAAAACCGCACGCCACAAGACGAGCTTTGTAGCGCTCAATGGTACCATCAGATCTGGTCTTGATCTTGTACACTCATTTGCATGTGATAGGACGAGCATGCGCAGGTGTCGGTACGACGTCCCAAGTCTCTGTACGTCGAAGAGCATCAAGTTCTTCTGCCATAGCAAGCTGCCACTCAGAGTGGGAAGCAGCCTCACGATAGGAAGTGGGCTCATGGACAGAAAGAGCATGAGCTGTCGAAGTAAGGTCAAAACGAGCAGGAGGCCGAAGAGATATCCGATCACGAAGGAGATAACGAGGAGCATCAACAGAGGAATCAGAGATTGGTGTCGGCAAGATACCAACAGATGAGTCCGGGGAAGGTCGAGGACGTCTGGAGTAGTGAACCCCCGAGAAACGAGATGACGGTGCTGTAGGAGCAAGAGGCGGTGCTGCAGAAGGCAACACAGGAGGTGTAAGTGCAGCTGGAACCACAGGAGGCAAACTAGAGAGTGGAGGTAAAGAAGAGGAAATAGGTGAAGAATCAGAGAGAGACAACCAGGAGATCGTCTCAACAGTGAAAACAGGACTAGGAGCCGAATCTCGATAGAAGAAAGGTTGAGATTCGTCAAAGATAACATCTCGTGAGATCTTGATCCGGCGAGCAGAAGGATCACAGCATCGATATTCTTTATGCTCAGCACTGTACCCAAGAAAAACACATTCAACTGACTGGGCGGATAGTTTGGTGCGCTTGTGAGGCCACAGAAGAACAAAGCAGGTGCAACCAAAAATGCGAAGATGATTGTAGTGGGGAGCTCGAGAGTAGAGACGCTCTATAGGGCTAGCACCGTAAGAAAAAGTGGAGGACTGCATATTGATAAGATATGCGGTGTGAAAACGACCTCATTTCGAGGTGTGGTGGAACATGGGAAGCAAGAAGAAGAGTGCGAATAGTCTTAAGCAGATGGCGATACTTGCGTTCAGCGACACCATTTTGGGCATAGGCACCAGGACAAGACGACTGGTAAAGAGTGCCTTACTCAGAAAGAAATTGTCGGAAAGCACCAGAACAATATTCACCAACAGAGTCGCATCGAAAGTGCGAATGGAGCTCTTGAATCCGAGTACGAACTATCGTGGCAAAGCTACGGTGAATCAAGAAGCCCGACCTCAGTGGACATAGGGAAGAGCCAAGTAAAACAGGAATAATCATCAATGAAAAGAACATAGAATTTATGCCCGCCTTTGAAAATAATAAGCGCAGGTCCCCATACATCTGAATGAACTAAATCAAAAGGTCGAGCTGACATAGACTCACTAGAATGATAAGGAAGTTGTAGCTGCTTGCCTAACTTACAACCTTGACAAGATATGGACGTGTCTATTAGTGATATGCCCTAGAGGCAACATGGAGATGTTGTATATATCACATACTATGTTTATGATACATTACTTTGTTCCTTGGAATAGACATCATCATTATTGATCAATGAGTATGTGACTTATTCATGAGACTCTTAAATACTAAAATGTTGCTATTTCTAAATGATCACGATCGTATATCATATGAGGAACAAATATGATTCAAAGACAAAGATCAACATATGTATTGATTGATGATCATGTCTCATGGATCATGGTATGGTGATACCAAATCAATAATATGGACATGTGTTAGTGAACATATGTTGGATAGACTGCCATGAGACACTGCGAGAGATTCCATGTGTCATCAGTTGGTCTCGAGTAGTGTTTATGTAGAATCCTTAGACTTGAGATCATCATGGTTCCCAACATGAGTAGTAGCTTATTTTGGGACTACTAAACACTACTCCGTGGCTCGGGTAGTCATAAAAGTAGTCTTGGTTTGCCATGAAACATGTAGTGGGATGTGAATGATCAAGATAGAATTTGCCCCTCCTTATGGGAGAGATATCTACGGGCCTCGATGAATGGATTATGAAAGTGCATGGCCATGCCAAGGTGATTGAGAGTCAATCACAAGTTTATAATCCATCACGGAATCGAGAGAGTGATTGAGCTATTAAGAGGATGACACGGTCTCGCCTTGAGCTCAATCTATATCGTGAGGCAAAGGGATTCGTACATGAGAGAACATTACGAGTTCAGCCGATATGATCTTTACATATACTTTGGGGTTAATATGTCTTACTAGAGGCGCTATTAATGGGGTGACCGGAAGGCGTTTCGGGTCATGACCAAGTATACGTGAACCTCTGTGGTCGCACGCTTAACGGGTTGGAACACCGATTCGAATATGATTTAGATATGGGCTCAATTCGGATAAAGATCCGAATAGACTCCTAATGGGCCTTGGTCGCAAGGCCCACGTGAGGAGGTCTATATATATGGAGGCGAGGGGTGAGGGATTCGTCCTGTTAACATCTAGCAAAACCCTAGCCGCCACCTCGAGCCAAACCCTAGCTGCTCACGAGTGCTAGTACACTCGCGATCGGCGTTCGACCGGACGTGTGGATACCGGTGGAGGCGCTGCTCGTTGCGATCTTGATCGGCGTGCGTGGAGAGCGATCTGTTCGGGACGATCGGCTACTTCCACTACTACCTCGGCAGCGTGATTGGATCGGTTTCCAATTCTTCTTCATTGTGACTGGCGTCTAAGTGGTAACGATCCATGATCCTTCCTTAGCATGATGTTCTTGGGTGCGCGGTAGAAAAGTTTTGTTTTACGCTTCCGTAGCCTACGCGTATTCCTTTAGTGTCTCTGATAACACATCCAAGAACTCTCTAACGAACTAATGAAGAAAGAGCGGGACCACATAGGTGATCTAAACGATGATGCCATTGCGCAAAGGCTCCAAAGGTGGTGACAGTGAGTGGCGGTGGAAGTAGCCTTGATGGGAGCGACTTGAGAGGATGGAAGGTGAAGGCGATCAAGAATATAGAGACCACAGCGATCCTTACGGCGGCCAGTATTAAGAATTGTCGGTGCATCGATCTGAACAAAGCAGTGTGAGGTCAAAACCAACCCTACAACCAAGATCGGTGAGTGTCCTCATGAAATGAGCTGCATGGTAGGCGAGGAACATAAAAGCAGTTGGAGCAGAGAAATCGGTGAACAAAAATGTGCCACGACAGTTGGCCAGATAAGGAAGTGCCATCTGCTTTGTTTGAACATTGATAGGAAAAGAGGAGATCCTCTTGAAGTGAGAGATGTGGAGTCGGTGTCATGTGGCGGCACTAGAATCCAAAACCCAAGAGATACCTGGAGGAGATGTCTGAGCTAGACTGGCAGAACCCGTGGAGTTTTGAGAGAGTTGCTGTAGTAGAGCCTAGCGAGCTCTTTGGATAGAGTGATCTCATTGAGCGAACTGATGAGTGGTTTGTCCTCTGTGAAGGAAGGGCCTCCTGCCCCCGTTTGTCGTCCACCTAGGCGCACCTTGTGCCGCCTTTTTCGTACCGCACAACTTTGTTAGTCATGTCCGAAGTTCTTGTAGTAGGTGCATTGAACTCCAGTTGGTGCAAAGGCAGGAGCAGAAACTGGTACCGGAGAAGGAGCCGTAGTAGAAAGTGTCGGTGTAGTCGAAGAAGGAGCAGCAAGCACAGTTGAAATGGCCTGAGCTGCTAATCCGAGGCGAATCTCCTTAGCCAGAAGCGTTGAAAGAGCTTCGGTGACGGTCGGTCGTGGCGAGCGGCTTAGCAGTTGAGCCCTAACAGGCTCAAACTCTGGGCGAAGACAGCAGACAAAATCATAAAGACGAAGGTGATCATGATCTGCCTTCTGCACTTTATAACACTCCTGACAGAGTGGAGAGGCCAGCTCATCCAGTTGGCGCCAGAGACTGGCGAGGGCTCGGTAGAAGTCGTCGACGAAAGAATCCCCCTGGCGAAGCATCTCTAACTCACGTTGAAGCAAAAAGAACTGGGCATCACTGCTCTACTGATAGCGCTCACGTAAGTATTCCCAGATTTGTCGAGTAGACCGTAGACCGACAATATCTGGCTGGATAGAGTTATCGACGCTGATCACAAGGATGGTACGGACTCGGGCCTCATCAGCACACTAGCGCTCGAGAGCGTTAGTGGCATGTTGAAAAGCCTCATCAGCAGCAGTGGCGGCAGCCTCGGCCTCCTTCTTGGCAGCCTCATCTGCAGGAGGTACAGGAGTAGACTTCCTAGGAGGAGGCTGAACCGGTGTTGGCGGAGAAGGTCGTGCATCGGTAACATGTCCCCAGAGGCGGAGACCATCGGCGTGATCTCCATGAGAAGACCACATCTCGTAGTTCGTCCCATAGAGCTTTGTTCGAGAATGGGATCACGGTGATGGAAGCAATTCATTGATAAGCGGCACGGGCGGCGTGGCGATTAGATCAACATTTTTTCTTTTTCTTTTTTTTTAAACTTAGCTTCTCAAGCAAGCTATCTCTGAATAAAGATGAAACATAGCTTCAAACAAGCTAGAACGGCGGTGGGCCTTGATCGGCGCGGCGGCCGGGCGTAGTCGGTGGCGGCAGCGGCGCCGGCGCGCGAGCGCGCAGCCTCGGTCGGGCGGGCAGCAGGCGCCTACGCCGGAGGAGAGGCGGCGAGCACGGGCGGCGAAGCGAGCCGCCGAGGCGAGCGAGAGGGGCACCACGTCGGAGCTTGCTGCGATGGGAGACCGGCGAGGCGGTGGCGCGTCGGCCGAAGAGAGCGAGCCGACAGCGGCGGGATGCGCAGCGGCTGGATCGGCGCCGGTGCCTGGCCGGCGGGAGGACCGACGGCCGAAAGATGCCGGGTGCGGCCTGGATCTTCAATGGCACGCCTGGAGGTGACGCGAGAGCGAGTTGTCGTCGGATCGGTCGGGCGATGGTCGAGGAGGCGTCATCGGCTGGACTCCCCCTCACCGCGAGTGCTCGGCGGTGGTTCGGATCGAGAAGAAGGCGGCGATGCGGGACGGCGGCGGCTTGGCGGCGGCGAGCGACATCGGCAGCGGAAGAACAGGTTAGAGCCTAAAGCTCTGATACCATGTTATGAATATTGTGTACATTGATATGAGACCCAAAGGGCCATATATATAGGAGAGTATAGGGGATGTGTCATATACAGATTAGGAAACCGAATTAGATTAGGAATCAAATAACAATTCTATTCTATCTCTAACACCCCCTTAAACTCATGGTGGATCACAGATGGTTATCAACACAAATAGTCTGTGTTGGCTCGATTATCACAGATGGTTCGTATTAAGAACCGTCTGTGAAAGTTCACAGACGGTTATTAACAAGAACCATCTGTGTTGTCTCAATTATCACAGACGGTTTGTGTTAATAACCGTCTGTGAAAATATCATAGCCGGTTGGTAGTATGAACCGTCTATGATAGTTTAAGCACAGACAGCTCCGTATGAACCGTCTGTGATGTACACGTCCAATATAGCCTGTTTGTAGTAGTTGCACGGTGGCTCAGGGTATAGTGGCGAATACATGGGTCCGTGATTTCAGGGTGCGCTCTCCGTTCAAGCAATATTTGAATACTTATTCTTTGGAGGAAAATCTAGCTCGTTCATCTGCAAGCTGGAATCGTAGACCGTATGATCTAGAAATTAAACTCTTTGGAGGTCTATTCCACTAAGTCGGCCTACAACGTTTTCTTCCTAGGCAGGATCCAATTCGTTGTCCACAAGATAATTTGGAAATGCAAGGCTCCGTTGAAGTGCAAATTCTTTGTCTAGCTGGCTATATTAATGATCGATGCTGGATAGGTGAACTTCTGGCGTGTCATGGTGTGTCCGCGAACTCACTATGCCCTCTGTGTGACCACACTCCAGAAACAATTGACCACATCTTGGTAATTTGCACTTGGGTGAAGCAGGCTTGGTCTTAATTCATGAACCTATTCGCCACACATCATGCACTGCTAAGCACGGATGGCGACATTTTTGATTGGTGGTCGACCTTGAGGAAAAGAGTGGCCAAGACTCGAAGAAAAGGATTCAACACTTTAGTGATCCTTTTCTTCTGGAGTGTATGGCGTGAGCATATGCGCGCGTGTTTTTGAAAACTCCAAACTTGAAATCGATGCATTCTTGGGCAAGCTCCTGCAGGAATTGTCATCCTGGCACCAGGCGGGCATGGAGTCGTTACCACTTCCTTTGAGATTTAGCTCTTAGTTTCATTCATAGCGCAGCTGTTGCGTCCAGCGGAGCTCCTTTTAGCTCGTGTGTTGGTTTTCCTTTGCTACGCCTGTTCGTGTATTTTCCTTCAGTTTATTTTCAGTTTCCAATCTTTAGTGTCATAACTCTTCACTATCACAGTTAGTGCTCTGTATTTGTTTATCTTCTTAATGCAAAGGGTGCCATTCGATGCATGTTTCCTAAAAAAAGGAGGTAAGAGAGGTTCTTCTAACAAGAAATCATGAAGACACTATTCTGGAACATTAGGGGTATGGGCAAGCCTAAAAGGAAAAGGCAATTAAGAGAATACATCATGGAGTAGAATTCGGATATGGTGGGGGTGCAAGATGTTATGAATATTGTGTACATTGATATGAGATCCAAAGGGCCATATATATAGGAGAGTACAGGGGATGTCATATACAGATAAGGAAACCGAAACAAATTAGGAATCAAATAACAATCATATTCTATCTCTAACACCCCCCTCAAACTCATGGTGGATCACACACACTGAGTTTGGAGAGAAAATACAAGTGTTGTGCCATTGTCTGCGGCTTCATGAAGAAATCAGCGAGCTGTAACTCTGACGGCACAAACTGTAGAGCAAGTACTCCCTCCTGCACATGGGAGCGAGTGTAGGAAGCATCCACACCAATGTGTTTGGTGAGCTCATGCTACACTGGGTCTCGAGCAATGCTGATGGCACCTGTACTGTCAGACATAAAGGGCGTAGGTTTTCTCACAGGTACTCCAAAATCTGCAAGTAACCACCTCAACCAGGTTATCTCTGCTATCATTGCTGTCAAAGCTCTCAATTCAGCCTCTGCACTCGACCGAGACGGGAATTGATTGTTGTATATGGACCAACCCATCATGATCAAATTCAGGCGGGAATTGATTGTTGTATATGGACCAACCCATCATGATCTGGCGACTCCAACGCTCTCGCGACTCTACGGGCGGCTGAGTTTCCTTTCCACTTCCTCGATCACCATGGCTTTGTCTGGGTTTTCTGATCTCTGGGTCAGATGGATTCCTTGCCTGCCTGAGCTGATGGCTGGGATTTCTCTGCTAGAATCAATTTCGCGGAGGAAGTTCTTCAACGGTATGGCTTTCCCGTCGACATTTCTTCGTCTTCTTCTACTGGTTTTCTCCTACCTGTTTTTCTAGCTTCACTTTTCGATTGACCAAAGATTCAGTTGCTGCTGTAATCTCGTGTCGCCTTGGTGGCTCACTTATGGGATTTCAGTCAAGAAGGCTTATGACTATGGCTTTCATTTCTCTATTTTCTCTAAGAAAGTTGGGCTCTTTGTTTACTGTTTTTGTGTCACCAAGTAATTTACGGTTTTTTTCCATCTTTGCGTGATGGTGGTGCAAATTTTCATCAAGAGTGCAGATTATGGCTTGAAGAACATGAAAATGAGTGGTCTCTTGTTTCTTCACAAAAAAAAAAGCTTCAAAGTTGTCTTCCAGTCCAGTAATCAGAAACAAAAGTCTCCTTTCCAGACAAGTTGATATTGTCCCCGGGGAATACTTCACTGGTATCGTCGGTCTCAAATCAGCATGCTACAATCAAAATAGGCTCAGTTTTCCTGCGTTTACGGAATGATCTTCGCCTGGCTCCTGCTGAGATTCGATCTCTCACCATTCCACCGGAGTAGCAATCAGCTTCAGCTAATCGGCGGGAACCACTTGACTGCCAGCCATGTTCCTCGGTACAAAATTCAAAAAAGCACTTTAATTCCGGACTTGCAGCAGACAGTTAATGAGGATTCTCTTACGGCAAAAAATTCAGTTTTAAATATTTTGAACTGTTCCCGTTGCTTGGGCAGTGGTCCTCGTCATAAGGAATATTTGCACCCAATCCGTTGCGGTGCATGTCACAGCTATGGACATGTCTCAAAACAATGCCTCAGCCGGAAAGCTGATCAAAATAAAACTAGCAGGGTGGCCCGTATATTTATATGATTAAATTTGTTTTAAAGTTTTTATTATTTAATGATATAACATAGATGTTTGAAAATATGTTTACGTATCTTGTAGATTATTTAGAATTTTAAAACATCACAACTATTAAAAATGACAATATAAACTCGAAGAAAAATACAACTTAAGAAATGTAATTAAGTATGAGCTTAATGGAAGAAAATAATTGAGCATACTAAGTTGTTGAGATTCTTAAAAATGTAAGCATTGTCCATCATGAATGGATCATGCAACTGCATGCATGCATATATATATATATATATATATATATATATATATATATATATATATATATATATATATATATATATATATATATATATATATATATATATATATATATATATATATATATATATATATATTGTTTCTCTGTTAGTTACTCTTTTTCAAAATATATCTGCATCTATTTAATCTTAAAGCAATATGTTGATTATATATGCCACATATTATCTTATTAGTTTATATGGTATTAGAGTATATTGCTCACGCATACTGATGCACCATGGGCAACCTACCTTGAGCTTATAATCCCTCACACAGGTTACCCCAACCGAATGTATGTCTTCTATCTCTTCTCGCCACTACAACTTTTTACTTCAATCTCTAATAACACGCCCAATTCTTGATTAATCCATTTTAGCTGTTACTCATTCCAATACAATCTTTTAACTTCTATTCATTCCAATACAATACTCCACCACATAGTTACGTTGTACTTCTCTTCACTTATGCTTAATGTTGAGCGTTGCAATATCAAATATGCATACATGTGCAACTGTCGCTGATCCCTACCGACAAAAACCTATTCCCTATGGCTATGTCATCTCTACTTGAAGCTCTTTGCCCCTTTGCTTCTGTACGTCTGTGCTTCTATTTGTACAGATGCATGTATGTGTATACACATGCATGATGTTATACGTGCTCGATGTCCTTTTCTCCCATGTTGATCACTCTTCTTTGACATTGGCCACCTCAAAGTTATGGTTTCCCTACTAACTACGGTGATCTCGTAGCTTCACTAATGCCGACATATCTGCTTTAGTCGCTGTCTAACGATATAGAGAATCTTCCCACCATTGTTGGTGACGTCGTCCTCCTCACCAATGATGGTATGCTTCTAGCTACCTGATAGCCCCATATCATTGTAGCTCATCTTCAATACAAAGCTTCATCTTCTCTTTGCCAAAACTTTCCCGTTATCAAGCTTATTAAGATAATGACTTCTTCAACAATGCTGACGCTCACTACTCATCGTTGTGCCCTTGGCTCCTTTGACTCTGCCATTTCTCTTCAACAACTTTGGCGAGTAGTACGTTATTGTCCTTGTTGAATGACAAAGGTAGATGGCATAATATTATTCTTATATCCCTCGCCATTGCCTTGGCTCTTCATTTCGTGGTAGGTCAAAGTCTTTTTGTTGGACAAATCAACATCATTGCACTCTTTCATAGCTCTTCTGATGCCATTCATGTTATTTTTATTGAAAACTTTGTCTACTTTTTATTGGAGTTCATATACAAATTAAATTGCTAATTTTATTAGATTTATTTTGAATTTTAATTGTTTAGGGATTTTACTTTGCAATTGTATGAAAATCAAATTGCAAACTTTCTTTTGTTTTTACTCGAATTTCATTTTTGGAATTTGTATGCAAATCAATTGCTAGTTCTTCTTTATTTTTTTAGAATTATAGTTATTTAGAGATTTAACTTTGGAATTTGTATCAAAATCGAATTGCTAATTTTATTATAAGTTTTATTCCAATTTAATTATTTTTTTCAATATTTGTTTACATTTTATTAAAAATTATATTTATTTATAGATTTTACTTAGGAATTCGTATGGAAGCAAACTACTAATTTAATTTATTTTATTTTGAATTTTAGTTATTTAATGCTTTTACTTGGAAATTGTATGGAAATCAAATTCCAATTTTTTTATTTTCTATTCTGAATTTCAAATTTTTTTGTTGAAATTCATATTTAAATTCAATTGCTAATTTTATTTAATTTTTATTCTGATTTACAGTTATTTAGAAATTTTAATTTGGAATTGGTATAGAAATCAAATTACTAATTTTATTTTATTTTTATTCCTAATTTTATTTATTTATTGTTGGAATTCATATTTAGGATTTTATTTCGGAATTCATATGGAAATCAAATTACTACATTTTTTTTTATTTTTTTCGAATTTCAGTTATTATTTTTGCTAGTTTTCAGCCCAAGAGAAGCTGGAGCATGGCTTTTGATCCTGTAATATTCTGACGGAGCCACTTCTTCTCAACTTTCCAAGAGTGGAGATTGACTGGCCGGTCAGATTTCCTCCTAAGAAGAAAGTGGCGAGAATTCTGCTGGTGCTGCTGCTGCAAATGATAGTTTGGCTATGGTTCCTTTTGTACAACCTACAGTGCAAGAGGATACTTCCCAATTACGCCACTGAGTCAGAATTCTGATCCTGGAATGGCTACTGTTGAATTAGTGTTATCTTCTTCAGATGTTGTGATGGACAATGTTGATTCATTACCGGCCTCTGCCTATCTTGCCGTGACACAGGGGGAAAAGCAGAGCAAGAAGAAGGGTAGAACTCCTGTGTCAGTCAAGGACCTTCGAAGGAGCCCAAGGATCACAGTGCCAAACGGGGGTTAGAAGCTTGTGCAGCTCACTGATGCCAAGTGCCGCAAGTCTGAGGTGTCTCCTTGCCCGAAACCAGCTTTGACAATTGAATTTCTCAAGAAGCGAGCAACGACAACAGCATCAACATCCTCAACCTCTTCGGTGCCGGCAGAGCTGCCTATGCCTGTGATGCAGGAATGGGGCACAGACTACTACGGGGTACTTACTTCCGTCGGAGGTATCCACTGAGTTGCTTCTCCAACACCCGAAGGATAATGACGATGGATTAGCCAGCAGTCCAAGTCCCATGGAGTAGACGACTTTGTTCACCAAGTTTACTACCATTTTGTTTAATTAAGTGGCCATTCTGGTCCTTTCCAGATTGGGCCTATACATGTTTTATATTTATGGGCTATGTGCTGCTTCTCTGCACCTCGTATTGCTTTTGCCACTGATTTGCTACACTGCTATCCCCTCTTGTCAGAACAATTATTAGGTCTGCTCTGATCATCACACATATATATGTTTGATTGGGCCGTTAAACTAGCATTGCTATCCATGCTATATGTGATGCTATTACAATTCCTCAATTATGAATCCATCCACTGGTAATAGAGATTGGCGTCCACGCTCTCGCTGCCGTGCTCTCGTCACCGCATCACACTTGCTGCGCTGGCGCCGCGCTGCCACCATGTAGCAATAGATCTAGCTCAAAGGGAAGAGGAGAGCTAGGGTGGCGGCGCTGGAGAGGAGATGGGTGGCGGCGGCCGGCAGGGAGATTGGAGATGCGATGACAACCGAAGGGAAGAGGGGAGATGGGGCAGGGGTGCCGGAGGGAAGAGGGGATGTGGGGCAAGGGTGGCCAGCGGGGACAGGGATATGGGCAATGGTGATAGCAGGGGCGGTCCTCTTCATAGGTGTTCAGCCGAATACCTATTGTTTTTTACAAAAAAATATATAGTATATACTAGGTATATTACACATATATAATCTTAATTGAACCAAAATACTATATATTTGTAACAAAAAAAAAATAAATCAGCCCAATCTAACCCACATCTTCATCTCTCAGCCCACTAGAGCTCCCTCTATACCCATCAAACCCACCACAGCTTAAATTCCTCAACCAACCATCCAAGTCCTAACTCTAACTGGCTCATTTCTCTCTCACTTCCTCTCTCAACACAGTAGCAGCGCGGAGGGTGAGGGAGCCAGCCAGACAGGAAGACATGGTAGTGCCATAGTGGCACAAGGCCACGATGTCCGCATGTGGCCGCAGCCAAGGAAAGGGAGAGGGAGCATGCGGCGTGCAGTGGCAGTCGGCGATGGTGAGCCGGCAAGAAGGCAAACGAATTCCTAATAGGGCCACAGGTGCACTCTAGGAGCAAAATAAGAGCGTGAGGCAATGTGGGTGAGCAGAAAGTGACATGACAACTTGGGTGACAACGTGGCGAGCAGGGATGTATGAAATGCATAGCGTTGCAGCGAGGTCTCATTCCCAGATGAGTTGCATTTGGTCTCCCATTCTCTCTTCCAATTCCGAAATCGATAAATTCTAAATAGTTCATTGAATGTTTATGCTTTTGTGAGATGTAGATTGTAGAACCTTCAAAATGAAGAAGAAGTTTACATATTTAAAATCTTTGTAGATAGTGCTGGTTAGATTAACATAATAAAGGAAATTTCCTTTAACTTATAAATTGGTTAGTATAAAAAATTGAATAAATTAGCAAGGTGATTCTAAGGAACAATGAAATGGTTATCCCTAAAGTTGCACGAAGAGTCATATAGTTAAAATTGCATTTTGCTTAATTATTTTGTAATTTTTCTATATTATTATGAGATATTTTGGTTGGAACAATTTGTACTTTGATTCTTTTCCATCGAGCACCTTTCTTTTTTTCCTCAGAGTTATATCTATATAAATAAAAACAACCGGTGATATTCAAGGCATCTCCTTCGTTTTAAGGGTAAGAAAATCCCATAATAATTCTAAAAAAGAAAAAAATCTTAGAATTTCTCACATTAATTAAAATAATCACTACTTATTTTGTTGGAGTCAGATTATAACGGTGCAGATTAATCATATATAGATATTAGAGTTATATAACAAATATAATTGTATTTCAATTATAGAAAATAGAGTTTTGTATCAAAGACAACTATATTATAATATTTAGCCGTGCAACTACGTGGGGTAAATCTGCTAGTTTTATTAATGCCGAACACCCATCTAAAAAACCCTAGGTCCGCCACTGGCCATTGATGCAGAGCTTGGAGCGGCTAACAAGTAAGGAGACAACGGTGGTGTGCGCCAGTCTGTTTTGATGAGGAGGCTTGTGAAGGTGCTCTCATGTCCTGCTTCCTTGTGTTTTTGCCATGTTTGTATGTTGCTTGCGGCTGTGGGGAAAATTGGTAATGACGATAGTAAGGCCACCTTGATATGTTTGTACAATCAGAGATGCTGAATAAATTGCGTATTGCAGTGTTGCTGGATCTTTTGTAAAACCTAATTTTCATTATTTTGACAATGCTGGCAATTATGTTTTGTGTCATTGTTGTTAATCTTAAGTGACCCATGAGACGTGTTAGCCAGGATCCTTGGTTCTATTTGTTTTGTGACTCTCAGCCAGGGAAAATGTTATCGGCAAAATTTCGCTGGTAACGGCGATTACCAGCCTTACGGGCGAGGACCGCTGAAATTTTATATTGGGCAAAAATTTTGGATTCATCAAAATTCATCTACAAAAATTGAAAATTCAATTCAAAATTTTTGGTCGAAAAATTACAAGATTTCCAGTAACTTTGTATGCTTTACTCTCTAACAAGAGTAATACTAATTCTAAAGCACATGAAGAGATAATTAATACATCATTAATTATACTTTAAAAATTATGTAAATCACTGTTGATAAAAATATAGAAACACATTCTGAAAAACATAGATTTGTTTTTCAAATGTTTGGTTACTGAACTAACAGAAAGTGCTTTTTTGATTGCCGCCTTCTTTGCGGTCATTTTTTTCCTAGCACTATTAATTTCAGGCTTGTTAAAATTTACCCCATACATGTGGAATGTTACGACTAACCTACCGCCTTATTTTATGAAACAGCGCTTTTACCTGTTCTTCACAGAATAAAAAGGTTACTATGGTTGATTGGTCTCACTAAAAAGCATTATGAATAATCAGTTAAAATAGTATTTCTGAAATGTAATTAAGCTACGTAATAAAAGCTTTTGTGGAGCAGCACCTTTTCTTTATTATTTTTCAAATACTGCAAAATTTGTAGGTGTACAATGTCTTATTATTCTCGTACACCCTTGAATTGATTTGCTTCTAGTTCTACGTATTAAATCCATGGCTACCTGTGCTACATGGACCACAGTAAAACAATACGGTAATAGACATTCTAAAGCTCAGAAATCATACAATTGTAGACCTTCGCATAGGCGACACAAGTGATTTATGGGATTGGTTGGTACTTGGACATAAACTCTGGTATTCTAGTAGTACTCTAAGAACGAATTCTAAAGATTGGAAATCCTGCTTATTGGTGTTAGAGAACTGGAGACAACTTGGTAATGAAAAACACCAGCATTTGTGAATTGTGATTAAAGGACTAGGAATTGATTACAGTTTCTAAACTGGAGCTTTGGAACTTACCGGTATAAATCCAGCTGCTAATCTTGCCTCTAAGCTCCAATCTGGCCATCCTTCTGATGGAACCTTACAAAATTGCAAAACTTGCTAATTTGTTGGGATTCCATGTTCCCAGCAATTCTAGCATGGAAGTCTTCTAGGAGACTTTTTGTTGACGGTGGGGTTGGATTCCAATGTAGCCCGTGTCGTTCAACTCATATACTAAAAGACACCGTCATTTATAGTCGTTTCAGGCTTTTTAACAGCTAAGTATCATTCTGTCTTACTTCATTGCCTGCGTCATCTGTATCGGACTCTGCAGTCCACTTCTGCAACACCAAGAACCGTGCGTTTAAAGCAAGATATAGTTCTGACGGTTGCTTAACATTTGCCTGGTGATGCTTCCCTATAACTGGCTGCAGAAGTATCATGCAGCCTTCAGTCACCTGAATGCTGAACAAGAGTAGCCTCATTTGGGATATTGTCCACAATGGCTGGGATGCTGTCTAAATTGCTGCAATGCACTGCTGTCATGCTGTCATCCATAGGCTTCCTATTTCCTCACCCGTCGATAGGAGCATCTGATAAAAGAGGTGCAGTTTGATAAATGGATAAACATTGATAATACTCTGAGATTGATGATGCTTTTTTCAGAGGACTCGTGAATTTGATGCCCTCCTGAGCTGGAGCACTCTCCTGTGTGGACTTAACTTTCCAGGATAGGCCAGTGTTCTGGCCTCCTCTCCATGAGAAGTGTGTAAGCCTAAAAAATCTGACACAGATCGAGTCTTGTGATGTTCGTCAATAAGGAGGTATGTTTAGATACCTAGGGTGATAAATTTCTAGAATTATTAAAATGCAATTAAGGAAATGGCTGGGCTATCTGACTTTTAAGCTCCAAAACCACCTCTTAGGTGATTGAAATGCAAATGGTGATTAACCTTGACAAACAAAATTCTGTGGCATCTGTAGGCCATCACATTTCACACACAAATATAGTTAGCTATTAAAGAGTAGTAGTTTGCTCAACTCCCACTTTTGAGGAAGGGTTTGAGGCTAATTGTGATTATTAAGTGTTGTAAATACTACGGTATAAATATATATTTAGATTTAATTCCAGCATATTTTTTAAAGACATAATCTTGATATAAAAAGTATATAAATGACTTGACTACCATATAAGTATATGAATATTCTAAACCATCCAAATTGAAATATATGCCCAACAAATATATCATGTAAGAGTCTAAAATCAACATATACATATGTAGACAAATTAAGTCATACCAACTGAATGCTGATAACAAAATGAATATAATATGTATGACCAAATTCAACATGTTGTCAATATTTTGAATGTTATATATTGCTCTCAGAAGGCTAATTGCACAAGATTTACTCTTGGTCGTCTCCGCCATGACAAAATACAAACAAAATTATATATGATAGTTTATAGATTTGATCTTCAGCTTAAATTAAGCTTTGCTATTAAAGAAACAAATTGATCATGAATATCTCTTACTGGACATCTATTAAGACAACAATAATCAATCTAGGATCTCTTGACAGGAACAAACTTGATTATTTTAGCATAACAAAGATAGGATATCAACTACAGTGATTGAACAAAGATCACAGAGCACTGAGATAACACAATGTGCAGCAAGTAATCACAGTAATATCAATGATCAGAGTATGGCAAATAGCAATTCAACCGAAAGCTCAAGATCTAATCTATACTCCAGATCATATATAATTTCAGTGTTAAAGTCATTTCATCATTGAGCAATTAACCCACCAAAGTAGTACTTTGCAATTTCCAATCAATGAAACTTATAGATACATGAAATACATCACGAATGTGCAAAGAGTAAATAGTTAAAAACTCACAAAGCTAGTGGTATTCAAAACCACTGAGAAAAAATCAGAGCAAGGCACGCCTCAGGGTGTCGTCCCAGAAAACCAAGCACCCACTCGTTGAGCAAGGAGATGATGGCAATCGAAGGTACAATACCGGCCTTCACACCTCAGCAAACCGAAGAGTGAAGTCGAGGGTCAAAGATGCTGCACAGGATCACCAAAGCACACCCGGCCAAGTGCACTAAAGAGTAACAGAGGACCACCACTGCCTTCTTCCTTTCTCGGGTAAATCCTTCGGATTTCCCCTTTCACCCTACCTGAGCCAGGTCGCTCGGGAACCTAAAAGAGAGAGATCCAAAAGGAGATGGCACAAAAGACCTTAATCCTCTCCAAACCTGATCAAGATCAAGATCAAAAAGATAGAAGAGAAGAGAAAACCAATCAAGTCAAGTGTAAATCAATCAACTCAAGAGATAATGATGGAGATGTACAAAGATTAATATATTACTACTTGAGAAGGAAAGTTTTATAGCCAATCTACCTTGAACGATAAAAAACACACCATAGCACTCTTCTCTCAACCCTAAGCCTAACTTGTGAACACTTGATCTCAAGAAAGGAAGGTTGGATGTTTAACTACATGTCTCCATCACAACCCGTTAAATAGATGGGCTAATATGTCACATCTAACCCTTAGTAGATACATTTAGCATAATAGGAAAAACCCGATAACTGCACAAATATGGATTTTAACTCGCACACTACACTTATACACGTTTTTCAAAGTACATAAGCTCGAATATGTTAAGTCCTTAGCCTTAATCCAACTTATTCTTCTTAGGTTCTCCTTGACCTAAACCACTCTCTTAAATGTCGCTCAAGCACTGCAGCTTTGTTTTAAGGTAGTTTTCGAAATTTTTGTCAAACTACCAAAATACCAATTCTTGACTCGGTCTGTAACACCCTAGGACCCACATTATTCTGGGATGCCACTAAACCACTCTACAAGCTAGCTAATTTACAATAAGCTAGCAACAACTTCTAAATCATGATAAACTAAGCGGAAGTATACTAAAACAAAGGTAATGGAACACTAAAAGTCAAGAAACAACCGCTATTAATTTTAACCAATTAAAGTGAACCACAGCCTAACATTAATAATTATACATGATCAACAATAAGAGTAAAGATGAATGACCGGAGGCTACACTTATTTATTACAATATAAAACATCATATGGTGTGTGACAGTGATGTGCCGCTCTACCCTTCCCATGTATGCTCGAGAAGTCACTTGGAAGGGGGAAGCAAGAGTGAGATAAAAATCTCAGCAAGCAAACTGTTTAACAGGCTATTCAGACTACAAACAAATATACAACATCATTAAAGTATCCACATGTCCACATCCACAATGTGCATCCACATTCATTAACAAACTAATTAAACTACAATGATATTAAGCATCAATATCCATTTCCCATAATGACCACAATTATAGCCTCAACCATATCTACTACCAATAATGGTAAAATATTAGCAAATAAATCTTGATTAACTACTTCATATCATCCACCACTACCACTACCAATGACAATAAAGCATTAACATGATTTACCTCACTAACTTTATTATTTCTCGTATCTACAACTGCTATCAATAATTACAACAAGAGAGAAGAATCTCACGCCACAATCACAGCCTCTACCATACCACAAGGGATGAACCCCAATTCACGACCACAGCTATTTTCCTCATACCACAAGTGACTCTTATGAGCCAATTCCGCATTACAACTATAAAGTTGCAGTTGTTTATAAAATAACTTCACCACAATATATTACATAAGTATGCAAATGATCTTTCCACAATGTAATGCATATGCATGCTATGCTCCACTGCACCTTTACCCAACAAGGTAAAAGTGTGCATCGTGCTACGGCAATGCACGATCTTTGTCAGTCAGACGATCGCGGCTATAAGCGGCGACATCCACAATGCAATGTCATAACATGTTATGAATGATATGATAATCATAAACCACAAGAATTTAACCACGAAGGTCAACCACATAATCCACATTCGGTTCACCAAGATCATAATCAATCGATCTATAGTGTGTCCTACCACAAAGACCACAATATATTTATCAAGATTGCTACTACCACGACCACAAGTATTCACTAAGAATACAACCACTAAAGCCACAATAATACCAACTTCAAGGGCATTAATATGATTCTCATGAATTTAACAATAAGAAAATATCATCATAACCACTATGTATTTACTTTCATATACCACAATTAGCTCATTAAGCAAATTACCACAATACTACCAAAACTCATCCAAACATGGCAATTGATTAATATCTTGGTACCACATTCTTACTTAGAAAATATGTAATCATGGCATATCATTTATCAATACGAAAAATCACGCATATTGCAAGTAGTAAGAATAACGGGTTAAACGGTAGCACATCCACTACGTTTACTTGCCTCTACCGGCGAAGCGATGAGATCACACGCGTTCAGAAGCAAAACCACCTGTCTAAAAAGGTACCTCTCAGCACACATTACAACAATGAAAATGCGACTCTCGAAGAAAAGATATCGCTAAGCCCCAAAATCCCACAACATCCTTCCCCACGTAACGGTTCTACAATCTTTCCACTGCAGCGGCGCTGCTTAACATTTTCCTATCTTTAACAATATAACACTAATCACATCACAAGATATATATCTAGAGTCCTCAATTAAATACCTACACTTTTCATGTAGATCACATATTTTTATTTTGTCATTAACAAGGTGATATCTAATGCACAAAACAGAGGACGTCCTCTGTTCTGAAAGTCTGGACAGCCGACTTGTAATGCGTCCCCAGAACAGATCAAGGCTCTAAAAATTCTTGTTCTTTTACAGAAGCTAGATTACTGAATTCCCTACAACTTTCTCAATGGTGGCCAAAAATTTAAAAATCATCTTCTACCCCTAATTCTCATCTGAACAGCTTTCTGTCTCTGTCTGCACCCCTGACGGACAGCGAGATTCCAGACCCAGGTACACCTAAATCACGTGGCCAAAAAATCTGGAAAAAATATAGTACGTGCGTATCGTCGTCCTCTACATTTTTCCTTTTGGGGAGACCCTCATAAAAAATCGTTCGAGGGTCTAAATTGTACGAACAGCAACACTGCGCGAATCAATCTACAGGCAAACAGCAGGGATTCTCTAATTTGGGGTTCTAAATCCTAATCCCCACCAAAATCTTAGGCTAAGAACCCTAAAATAGCAGAAATCAGAGGAATTTAGATGAGAGAGAATTACCTAGGGATTTGGGATCACCCCTCTTCTCCTTCCCTTCTTCTCCTCCTTCTCCTCTCCTTCTGTCCTCCTTCTCCTCTCCTTCTTCTCCTCCTTCTCCTCTCCTTCTTCTCCTTCTTCTCCTTCCTCTTCTCCTTCCTCTCCTTGCACAAGGGCAGCACCAAAGGGGAGGGAGAGGGCGCAAGGAGGGTGGGGGGTGGCGGCTTGGGGTGGGAAAAGGGGGAGGGAGGGCTCTCCAAGGGGTTTATAAAGGGGATGCTAGGGTTTTAGATGGGGTACGGGCCCCCGTTTGGGCTGTTTGGCCCAAAAAGGCTGGCCCACCCCTCCAGAAAGCTCAAAATCTCTTAATTAATTATTTTATTCTTTTTTTTATTATTTTAGACTATTCCAAAGAATTTATTTTCACCTCCTGCGATTTACCGAAAATCCAGACGTCTCCGCGATTAATTTAAAAACTGACGCCGAAACGACATTCAGGATATTACACAGTCATCTCCTTTCATTGTAAGCAATTATTGTGCTTACCACGTGTAGGTGTACTACTGGCTTGCCACGCATCGGTAAGTCTCTCCCGCTCCGATTTCACCAGATCACGTCTCATTTGGACCGACCAAGTCACATGGTGCAATCCACAGTTCGAACTTCACTTCAATATTTTTCGCTTTTGTTGTGCCATACTTAAGCTCACCACCTCACTTGGTATCCTCGATGGTTCTAGGTCTTGGCTCCTCCATAAGCGTAACCCTGATCCTCGTCGTTGATTGTGGTTGATTCCAAATGACTTTGCAAATCTAAAGATAAGAAAATCTTTTTCAGATATAAATTCTTCACAACTTGACCCACGTTAGCAGCAACATGTCTCATCTATATCCACTGACCTTTATCACTCAAACTCATTCCACTACTCAAATCCTCAAGAAACAAAACCCTGGGCCGAATTGGACTCTCCCCAGCCAATTTGACCGGAATTCACCACCGGTCAGACTACTGACACACTTTGGTCAAACTGGTTCTGACCGAAAATCAAAACCGGTTTGGCCAGCTGGCCTGAATACTTCTAGAAAATTCTAACAAAATGCAATTTGAATTTTCTGACCTTCCCAAATTGCAATGGTTCATCACATCATAATCCAGAACCTTCTCACATGGTTCTTCATGCATGAAGGGATGTGGTCCTTGGTTGGTTGAGAACTTATATTTGTTATGGCTACACTATTTCTTTGGCCCATATGGAATTAATATTCCAACTAGTACTCCATCTTGCTTCATTTATTCTTACCAAAGTTTGACGCAAGGAGGGATGTGGTCTTTGGTTGGTTGAGAACTTATATTTGTTATGGCTACACTACTTCTTTGGCTCATTTGGAATTAATATTCTAACTAGTGCCCCATCTTGCTTCTTTTTAATGATTGCATATGTATATTGAAAATGCATTCCAGAGAAGATATTGTCATCGCGGTAACCGTTTAATGCTTATATTACTGTACTCACCTCATTTGCTATACTGGATGTTCATATCTGAGGGTTAAAGTCATAGACAGAATGCCATTTTCTTCTTTTTCAGAGATGATTAGTTGACATTCATGTGGTCATAAGGAGTCCAAGCATCAATCACGTAAGAGCTGTGCTTTACATGAAGTAAAGCGGTCATCCTTGAGTAAGCAGTTCTGTTCATTTATCTGAAAAAAGGCTCCAATTTACAAGTACACCTTGATTTAATATAAAGGTGCAGCAAGTTACACTTTCTGCGTGAACTTTGATGCTACTTGTTCTGGTCTTGCTCAAACATCTCATCTATCAAGTATACACACTTACAATTTTCCATAACAATTTGCACTTGTCATGTAACTTGCTTGAGGCAATACCTTGATACTTGCTATTGCTTCTATTGCCTGCTTGTAACTGTCACTTGTTTAAGGCTACTATGGCCCTTCAGATTCTTTTATATTGATTTTAGAAATATGTCTTGCAATATTATGGTAATTCAGATGTCCAATTTCATTGACCTAAGAGATACTGTCATTAAAATTGTTTTGCCTGCGCTAGAAATTTTGAATGGTATTACACTGATCGGTTTCACTACCTGTGGTACACTGATTGATTTGTTCTTCAATCTCAGCTCCCTTTTCTCCAACCTATGCCCTTTGTTGAAGACATCTGTTTTATTCCCACTGAAACTTTTCAACACGGCGTCTCTTGCACACTGGAGTAAACAGAGTAAAACAATTTAATGATTTTTAAATACTTCACCTCTTGTGAAGACATAATTGGGGAGGGGGAATTGAAGTAAACTACAGTGGAACTTCATATTGCAAATCAGCATAATGCGGATGTCTCGTTCTGTTTGTGAGCCCTGCTACTTTTTTATATAAAGTTCTTTCTGCTGTCAGTAGCTTTTTTTTTTCTCTTGCTGAGGCTTTCTGCACCGGTAGCTGAACTTTACCGAACACAAAAGAAGGCCTTTTGCACCTCACAGAATGGGACCTTGTACTGTTTCTGTGACGAGCTGATATGTTTTCTTCCAGCTCGTACTGTCAGACTGAAGAAATTGCAAGTTGCAGGTACGAGCATGTTATGTTTATTTTGCATATATGGTTCGCCTGGTTAAAACTGGGGAACGATCATGCTTGGTTCGCGATCAGATGTGATGTACCACAATTTTTTTGGGGGCACTGCTATGATTTTTATCCAAGTTTTGGCTGTCAGTCTGTCACATCCATGGGCTGAAACTTTCCTTTTTCACAAAATGTGGCCACAAACATGATGCTGAAATAATTCATCGCCAAACTTTTTGTGCCACATGAACTATTTTTCAAGTCTGCTGAATGCCGATTCTTCTGCATGTCATGTCAGAATGGTGAATACCTACCGATCTGGTTACTTCTGATGATTTTTTTTTCACATTGCTAACAGTACATATAGATTTACAATCTTGAAATGGCACAGTTTGTTCTGGTTCTGAACATACTTTCCTTTCCCTCTAAGCTAGATGCAAGTTGCTACACACGCTAGGGCTGCACTTAAGGCATCATGGTGCATGTTTGGGGGGCAACAGAAATGTGGAAAAGGCAAGAAAGATACACCCTTCCTTTTGCTTTGATAACTGTTGCATTTCCCAAATACGACGGTGCTTAGGGTGAAAGAATAGGGAGACATAAAAGGTTCTAAACACTGGGACTCACATAAACTGATAAACCCCAGAACTCCCGCCAACATGGTGGGGGCAGTCTGCACTGGCCGATTTCCAATGTTTTTTCCCACCCCACTTATACTACTACAAAAAGTCTAATACTAAAAATCACATTACAGACGGTTTCACAAAATCGTCAATATTAAATACTATCACAAACGGTTTTAGTTTAGAGACCGTCTGTGTTGCGGCCAACGCTAAAAACTGTTTGTGATACTAAACCGTATGTACCATGAACCATCTATGATATTACCAAATATCATATATGGTTTTTTCTTTGAACCATATGTAAAATATCACAGATGGTTTATATTAAAGACTGTCTGTGATAATTCCACTATATTAATTGCGTGCAAACCTGTCGACTCTCTGTCTTAAATTTCTGATCTAAACTGCTACATTGAGCTGAAAGCTAAGCTTTGAGGCCATTTGGTGAAAGGAGACTATTTGGTAAGAGTGATTGAAAATCCATCAAGTTTTTTATTACCTATGGTTAGTAATTTATTCCTAATTGTATTATATATCTAGTATACTAATTAAATAATTTAATATTTAATACTAAATTATTATATATACGCGTAACAAAAAAACCGAAATTAGATGTACGCTGAGAACCATGTAATTGAAGAGTACATTAATAGCGTATCTGATTTTATAAGAGCTACCAAGGAGGACATGTTGAATAAGGGGGTGTAATATATGTACTGTCCATGCATTGACTGCGAGAATCTAAAGATATTTAAAAATCGAGCGCAAATTAAAGCACACTTGATTCGAATGGGTTTCAAAAAGAGGTATGCGTGTTGGACCAGTCATGGTGAAGAGCAGATTACACAGTAAGATAGTAATAATGATATCATCGGTGAAGTCAATGATATACCACCGGATGATGTCAATTATGATTCCAATTTGGATAGGCTGCATGATGAGCATCTGGATCAGATGTTTCGCGATGCAGAAGGGAACTATGATGAGAAAGAATATGTTAAATTCCGGGGGTTAATAGAGGACTCAGAGAAATCTTTGTTCATATGCTGCAAGTCAAAGTACATGAGGTTGTCAGCCGTGCTTGAACTGCTAAAATTGAAGGCAAGTAACGGTTGGTCCAACAAAAGTTTCATAACGCTACTAGGTCTTTTAGCGGATATACTTCCGAAGAGAAATAAGTTGCCTAAAACCACCTACAAAGCTAAGAAGGTTTTTTATCCATTGGGGATGGAAGTAAAAAAATACATGCATGTCCGAACAACTGTATCCTCTACCGTAAAGAGTATGCAAATATGCATATATATCCGGTGTCACTGCTACAGACAGGCCTATCATAGACAGTTCAGAACCGTCATCACAGACGATTTTCGAACCATCTGTTTTCATGTGTCAGTGATAATAGGTGGTTATTACAGACGGCTCCCAAGCCGTCTGTGATAACTTACACTACAGACGGTTTTTGCAAACAACCGTATGTGATAGTCTACTTTCACAGACGGTTAAAAACAACAATAAATGCATGATACACAATATCACAGGCGGTTCTTGTTCCTAACCGTCATGATACACAATGTCACTGAGCGATTTGTGTCACGAGGCGGTTTTGCAAACAAGCATGCGCGATAGTCTACTTTCACAGACGGCTAAAAACAACAACCGTCTGTGATACACATAATATCACAGACGGTTCTTGTTCCTAACCGTCTGTGATACACACAATATCATAGACGGTTTGTGTCACAGATGGTTTTTGCAAACAACCGTCTGTGATAGTCTTCTTTCACATACGATTAAAAATAACTACCGTCTGTGATACACACAATATCACAGACGGTTCTTGTTCCTAACCATCTGTGATACACACAATATCACAGACGGTTTGTGTCACAGACGGTTATTTGCATTTTTGCAAATAACCGTCTGTGATAGTCTACTTTCACAGACGGTTAAAAACAACAACCGTCTGTGATACACACAATATCACAGACGGTTCTTGTTCCTAACTGTCTGTGATACAAACCGTCTGTGATATTGTATGTATGCTCACATGCTTGTTTTATTGAATATATTGAAATATGTTAATGTTCTTAATTATAATTGAAATTAAAAGAGAAATATTGCTAAAACAGCTAAAATCTGAAATTAATATGAGTAGGCCAACATGCCATCCACTCATTCTTCATCATTGTTGTCGGATGCATGTGATGCATCGTCCTCTGCAAAATTCAAGTACCTGAGGCAGCGCAGGTGGCTAGAGTTGATAAAGGACTATGACATCGGCATACATTACCATCCCGGAAAAGCAAATGTTGTAGCTGATGCCTTAAGCAGGAAGTCTTATACAAATGTGGTCTTATCGGAAGAAGACCAAACCCGACTTCAGGAGAGAGTCGCCCGTCTAAGTCTAAATCCGATGGGACTAAGCATCCTCACAACCTTAGAAATACAACCTAGCTTGCCTGATCAGATTAAGGAAGCTCAGAAGATTGACGAGGATATTCAGGAAATCAAAAAGAACATGAGAAGGGGCAAGGCTCCAGGATTCAGTGAAAATGAGCATGGCACGGTTTGGTTCAAGAACCGCATCTGTGTGCCACATAATCAGGAGATCAAAAACCTGATTCTGGAAGAAGCCCATGACACCCCGTATTCCATTCACCTAGGTCGTACCAAGATGTACCAGGACCTGAGGAAAGATATTGGTGGGTTAGTATGAAGAGAGAAATAGCAGAGTTTATTGAAGCATGTGACACCTGTCAGCAGGTTAAAGAAGAACATCAGAGACCAGCTGGACTTTTGCAACCACTACCAATTCCAGAATGGAAGTGAGAAGAAATCGGTATGGATTTCATAACCGAACTTCCAAGGACGCAATCAGGATACGATTCAATTTGGTTAATCATAGACCGGTTGACTAAAGTGGCTCACTTTATACCAGTCAAAACCACTTATTCCGGAAGTAAGCTAGCTAAGCTATACATGTCTCGGATTGTGTGCCTGTATGGCGTTCCCAAGAAGATAGTGTCAGATCGAGGTAGTCAGTTCACTTTCCGATTCTGGCAAAAGCTGCATGAAGAGTTAGGGAGTAAGCTCAGTTTCAGTACAGCTTACCATCCCCAGACGGATGACCAAACAGAAAAAGTAAACCAGATACTCGAGGATATGCTAAGAACCTGTACTCTGGATTTTGGGAACAGTTGGGACCGTTCATTGCCCTATGCAGAGTTCTCGTACAATAATAGTTACCAAGCCAGTCTGCAGATGGCATCTTTCGAAGTCTTGTACGGTCAAAAGTGCAGGACACCCTTACTTTGGGATCAGCAAGGAGAACCTCAAGAAGCTGGACCAAATCTGCTTCAAGACGTCGAAAATAAAGTTAAGAAGATCAGAGACAGACTGAAGATAGCCCAATCTCGACAGAAGAGTTATGCGGATAACCGTCGTCGAGATTTGACCTTTGAGGTCGGGGACTACGTCGTTGACAGGAGGTTTCAAGTCAGAGGGAAGCTAGCACCCAGATATGTGGGACCTTTCAAGATTCTGAATCGAAGAGGTGAAGTCGCTTATCAGTTGGACTTACCACCTAGTATGTCTGGAGTACACAATGTCTTCCATGTCTCTCAGCTGAAGAAGTGCCTCCGGGTACCCACAGAGCAAGCCGCATTGGAAACCTTGGACCTTCAAGATGATCTCACTTATCAGGAGCGACCAATCAAGATTCTCGAGACTGCAGAGCGTCAGACCAGGAGGAAGACCATCAGATTCTGCAAAGTTCAGTGGAGCAACCACACCGAAGACGAAGCCACCTGGGAGTGAGAAGAGGATTTGAAGGCCAGCCATCCCCATCTCTTCTGCTAGCCAGTGCAAATCTCGAGGGCGAGATTTCTTTTAAGGGGGGTAGGTTTGTAACATCCCAAAAATTTTATCCCTTTTATTAAGGTATTTATTGGATTTTTCCTAAATTTTATTCCAAGCCCTGATTAAGAAAATTAAAAACTTTAATTTATAAAAGCCAAATTGATTTTGTTGCATTTCTTGAAAGTCAAAATAAATGCATTCCATTTTCCTAAAGTCAACCTGTAATTATATTAATTTTCAGGATTTTATGAAGATTTAAAACTTCCCCTTTTAAGTCAAAAAATTGTGCTTTTGCAAAATATACTTATCAAAATGGGTGGAAAATAATTTTATTAAGTCTCAAATAGTCCCAGAAGGTTCTCTGAATTTTTCTGGATTTTTCAAAGTTTATTTGGTATTTTTCTGAGTTTTCTAAAGCTTAATATCATTTCTGGAAATCAAAAAAGAAATTAAAAACCCAAACCCTCCCCGGAGCCGACAAGTGTCACCCATCCGACCGGCCGCCCCTCCGCCCGACCTAATCACAGCCGCCCACGCCAACTTACCGCTTCATCCCACCTTCCCCTCCGCTCCTGCCGACACGTGGTGTGACCGGGGTTGTTCGCCATTGTCGGATTTCATCCCGCCCGTCCGCAGCCACTTAACCCTCCGCCCGAAACCACAACGGCTCGGATTGAGTCTCATTTGCCAGATGAAATCTTGACCGCACCTGCTCACTTACCGGTTCGCGTTAGATCCAGCGGCCCCCGTTTCCCCCACCTGCCATGCGTCGCAAATCCGACCGTCACCCCTGCTCTTTCCCGTTTCTTTCTCTCACTGACACGCGGGCCCCGCATGTCAGACCCGTCGTCCCCGACCGGTTTCCTTCTTCCTCGCGCGATCTCCACCGCGGCCGTCGCCATTAACGCCCGAAACCGAAGCTTTGAAAGCTTCGGTTTCCATCCCTCTCTCCTGCCCGCGCCGGTACCAAATTACTCCCCCGCATGCACCGCGTCCGTTTCTAGCATGAAGTCGCGCATTACGCCCCTCCTCGCCGTCGCGTTCATTTACGCCGCCGGAGTGATTGCGGGCACCCGTTACCACCCCTTCCCCGCCTATAAAAGGACCTCCCCGAGCACCCTCCACTTGCACCGCCCCTCCCTCACCTCCCAATCGAAGCACCCGAGCACCGAAGCCTCCCCGAGCCCGATTTTCCCCTCCGCGGCTCCAACGACTCCGGTGAGCAATTCCAGCCACCTCGGGCTTCCCCACTCCTCAACGACGCCTCTCCGACGTTGCTCGTGCCCCGGCGATCCCCAACGACCACTCCCCCGAGCTTCTGCGCCATCGGAGCTCCTCCGCCGCCGTGAAGCCCTCTCCGACTACTGCCCCTCCCCACCGATCTCCCTCTCCGGTCGTCCCCGTGCACCGCGCAAGGTACCGGTGAACTACCCGCACTTCCCTCGCTTTGCACCTCGGCGGTGCGCGCCCGCCGAGCGCCGTGCCCGTTAGCATTGGCCCGGGCTGAGGTGGCGATGACGTGGCCGCCGATCAGCGCCACGCCCGGCGCACCCGGCACCGCCCACCACCTCGCGCGCGGTTGTCCACGTCGGCATAAAGCCGTGACATGGCAGCCACGTTGCGACCACGTGGTGCCAAGTGACAGCCACGTGGAAGCCACGCCAGCGCCACCTCGCTCCCCACGCGCCCACGTGCCACCTCAGCATCACTCGGTCCGTGGACCAGATCCACCGTAGACCAACCCCACCTGTCAGCCTCTATTAATTCCAGAGATAACATCATGCTTACGCAATAAACCGATTTTTCCCTTATAAAAATAATTCGACCGAAAATCTATTTTTCTTGCTGACGTCATATTTCAGATTTTCCTTTAGGAAAATAATTCTTGCTGACGTCATAATGCTTTTTCGGTTTAAAAATAATTCCAGAAATTGGGTATTTTCTTTTTAATTGAATTTAAACTTTGGAAGGCCATAACTTTCTCATTTTAACTCCAAATTGACCCATTCAAATTTCTAAATTTTTCTAAAATCATGATCTATCTATTTCTGGAATAATTTTGAATTTATTTAAATTTTGTTTTTGAATTGTCTTTAAATTGGCTCTTTACGTTAGATTTTGACGATTCTGGAGAATTCGAGTTCGACGTTTCCCAGCAGGACTTCGAGCAAGGCAAGTTACACCTTTGATCATGTTGAACCTAATATTTCAAATTTAGTTATGTTGTTTTACTGTATATGCATGCGTACGTTTATTCAAAAATAATTTAAATTCAGTTTAAACTTTAGTTATGCCCATGATCCTTTGATTATAGCCAATTTGAATCTCGAACTCATATACCTTGTCACCCTAGCTAAAAACTAGTTAGTACCATAGTATTGACTAGAAAATTTTATAGAAATGCTTAGCCTGGCTTAGTATAATTTTAGGTGGGATCAATCATTCACATGAAATGTCAGACTTTGAAAATGAAATCTTGACTTCGGTGAGTCAAGGACGGTTTATGAAAGTTATTTAAAAATGAAAATAGAAACTTATGATTTGGACTTAGGCTAATGGTTAGGTGGTGGGTGTCGGCATGCCTCGTGTTTGGTGACACCTGGTTGATTGTCGTGCATGTGGGTATGTGGTCGAGCCTAAGTCGGATTAAGGACCGTTTCTGTTATTCATTTTACGAAGTCACTTCGTACTACCACAAGTCCAGTATGGGACGGACCTGGCTAAGTAATTTGTGAAGTTCCAAATATAGTCTCGTTATAGGCTGAATGTGAGCGCGGCGTAGGCTGCGGGAAGTCTCACATGGCACCAGAGGGGGCTCCAACTCGTGGATTCGAGTTGTGGTGAAACCTTAGTGGTGGCGTGATTATTTTGGCTATGGATCATCGGAACAGCCTTGTCATGAACTCTCCGCCGCACACCTAAGGCAGTGTGTTTATCGCGTGGCTCAAGTGAGAAGGAAGGTCTTGTGGGTAAAGTTGTACACCTCTGCAGAGTAACAAACTATCTGGATAGCCGTGTCCACAGTCATGGACATGCTGGGTAGAGTCTTCACAGAATAGACTTGGATTTTATAAAATTTGGTTTTTCGAGCAAATAAATGATGGTTTTGGTTTTGTTCTGGGTAGATTCCCGTGGATAGGTTAGTGTGGGTCGGAGCCTACACTAACGATATTACTTGTTAAAAATATTGTTTATATACTGTATCAAAGTCCAGCTTTTCGTACTTACATTATTGTATTCAAATTCAAGTATTGCTTTTCTGCACATTTACCCTATTAAGTTTTCCTTTGGAATCCTTTATGCATGTATCTACTCTGTTATAACCCCCGGTGTAACTTGCGTAAGTATTTAAATGCTTACCTTGGGAGTACTCTTTGTACTCACCTTGCTAAATCTGTTGCCAGACTTCGAGGACGACTACGATGGTGAGGACTACTTCAGCGAGTAGGACGCGTCTTACAGTCATTCGTCTGTGGGAGGCTGGATGGGCTGTTCTGCTACCTTTACTGCTTTCCGCTATTTTATTTCTGTTGTTGGCCTTGTGCCCCTATATTGTAAGACTTGGCCTTAAGGCCGTATTTTTGTTTAAATAATATTCTGTGGTGATTTTTGGCATGATATACATTGCTGTTAACCCTGTGTGTACTAGCTTTTCCTGGGATAGTGCGATTTACACAGAGAGACTCGGAGTTGTTGTTCTGGGTTTTGACAATGCATCTGGGACCCCTCTCAATCCTCATCGAGTAGTGTCTGCATTCCGGAGAATGGTCAGAATAGTTGCACGAGAATGGATTGAGATCATATTCGATTTGTGGAAGACCATGATCGAAGCTCAAAAAGTGAGCTGTTGACGGAACTTTTGCATCGTTCGAGATCCCAGAAGAACATATAGACTCCGTGCAACAATAAGCGTTGCTAGCGGTGTGCAAAGCATGGAAGAACTTCAAGAGTCTGCTTGTCAAGCAATACGTGGAGAAGAAACTGACGCTCTTTCACAAGTATCCATTCATGGAACTGCAATGGGAAGAGTTTGTGGCAATGAAGACGGCAGAAAATTTTAGAAGTGCAAGTGCGGTGCACAAGGCCCTCTAGAAAAAAAACATGCACCCTACAAACTCAGCACAGCTGGGTATGCGGGAAAAACCCCGCAATGGAGGAAGGAGGACGAGCAAGCAATCCTACGGGACACCTCCCCGCCATTTGTTGTGATCTCTGATGAGCCTTCCTAAAACTGGATTAGAGCGACGTTATCTACTGTGTCATCGGGGGACATCTCCTTTCAAAACCCCGCAGACGAGGAAGTATCCTGGCACCTTGTAAGATATCGAAATACATATGTCAGGCTCCATAACTTCACAGGAAGTGAAATGATATGTCAGGCTCTTGCAGGAAGTGCTGAGTGTAAAATCTTCTCAAGGATCATTCTAGGCAGCAGTAGAGAGATATACTTCCCATGGCCCTAGGAAACAAGGAGCACCTGGATCGCATGAGAGGTCTTGGTCTTTATGTTATTTGGAAATATAGTTTCTCAGAGGACTCCAAATCGTACTAGAGAAGGAAGAGAGCCAAAATCGAGCGCAAGGCATGGCTACGAGAGGAGATTAAGGCATCCCTTTGAGTGGAGCTCACTAATTATATCAGAGATGAGGTGCAAAGGTATAGGAAAAATCAGCAGAAAGCCCCCGCCGCTCCTGTGCTAGCCAGCCCTCCAACCGTCAGAATAGCTGTGCATCCAGCCCTACCCTAGGAACCGACCACAAATTTCCTGTCAATGACATCCTGGCAATAATTATTATCTTTGGAATGCTAAATCCATTGATAGGCCTATTGGAGTAGCTAATTTTGTATAGTTATATGGTGGCTACAAAGTGCAAGCTCCAAGTGAGACATGCCTCTATTGACATGTGCATTGCTTGGGGCCAGGCATATCCGTCCAGTCCCGGGGCCTTAGTGCACAGTATAACTCTAGCGCTAGATTTTGTAAAAGTGAATATATACGGTATTTATGCCAATTTTGAGGTTGTTTTGCTGGAGAAGGTCCCGAACAATGAGGTCGTGACTCTAAGGCAAACTATTAGAATATTCATCCAATGCCCCAAAAGGGGCATCTGCCTTGAAGCTCCTGCACTAATGCCAAGTCCACAGGGGTTATTCGCACTGGAGCTACCTGCATCGGTGCCAAGTACATAGGGGCTATCCGCACCAAAGCTATCTGCACCGGTGCCAAGTCCACAAGGACTATCCGCACTAGAGCTACCTGCACTGGTGCCAAGACCATGGTGCTATTCCCACCCGAGCTACTTGCACCAATGCTAAAACCACAGGGGATATCCGCACTGGTGCTACCTTTATGGTCGACTACTGTGAAGTCGATCTACAACCGAGGCGGCAAGGTGAGCCCATGGTCATCCCGAAACAGTGCCACCTAACCTTAGGACTGGGTTGTTAAAGATTGCATATATGGTACATGGAATAGGCCAACAAGCTAGAGGGAAAATGGCACTCGGGTTTCACCGTCAAGTTCAGGCTGCATCATTTTCAGCACGATGTTCATGACAGTGTCTTCACGGTGACCTTCGAGGACTTATAAAATCTTTTCACACCCAATGCCCTCGATGCCTCACTTATTCGATGCTGGATACTATAAATATATACAATGACAGTCTACGTTTATGTAATATCGATAAATATCATATATAACTTATTATTTTTATGTGTGTATATATATAGATATATAGTGACTAAAGCCAGATTATTGAAATCATCGATTGGTTTCCTTGACCCACGCTTGGTCGCCATATATACTATCGAGGAGGATGCATCCTTCATCAAGAATTACATTACGATGGCATTGGTGGCTCACCACAACAAGAAATTTATACTTATGCCCTACAATCAGGGATAAGTGCTGCACTAGTGGTTATACTTGTTAATTTGTACTTTGTAAGTAATACGAAATTAGGTTTAATGACCATGACAACATACCTGTGTAGGTTCTACGGGATTCTAATTGTAATTATACCAAAATTAAACAAAGTAATATATCTTGATTTTCTATGATTAATCGATAGGTAAACACATTTTCTCTATAAATAACTCTATTGCAGTCTTTTCTTCCTACCCAATAACTAAGGCTAACTTTTTAGAATCACGTAGGTCGTTCACTACGTACATTACAGAGGTATAGAAATCCAAGAGAGAGATTAATGCCCTGCGACATGATATATATTTTTGGGTATTCGCTAGTACACATTAATTCTATATATATAACACTTCGTAGTATACCTCTCAAATTAACAAATTCTATTTTTGAAGTGCTTCCAGCAGCCGCCAGGCAACACGTATGGATTTTATGTTTGCCACCACATGTAACTACTTCTCGATTCCTCAAAGACCAATGATCCTCAAGTTTGTCAATCTTGCAATAATTATTTCATATTTATCTGGTTATATATGTATGCACGGCATTGATGTTCCTACCGATAGGTTGCGTTCATCGCTACAACTACGTTAGAATAGACCGACCTCTCAAAAATTCAAGGAGAGTGTGTGTACTTTCAAATATCTAAAGTCATAAAATCAGATAGAGAGTTCCACAATGTAGAATAAATTTGGTTAGAATAAGATTAACCTTAATTGTACATGTGTATATTTGTTAAAGGATAATTTATTTCATTTCGGTTAATTGATTTGTGAAATGGATGTCCTTATTTCTGAAATGAATGAATGTGAATTGGATGTATACTGTGTTGATCTATTTGTTTCAGAGGAAATGGCTAGTATTTTCTGAGGCTAGCCAACAAATAGAAATAGATTTAGTAATAGAAATGAATATCATAGATGGTTCGTAGTTGAAATTATCTGTGATACTTATATATCATAGACAGTTTCTACTGAAAACCATCTGTAATAGTTAAATATCACAAACGGTTTATAGTTGAAATCGCCTGTGATGTAACTATCTATTTGGTTTGAAGCCATTTGTAATGACCTCATATTATTACTGACTCATAAATTCAAATGGCTCAAGAAACCGTCTGTAATGATACTACAAATAGAAATAGATTTAGTAATAGAAATGAATATCATAGATGGTTCGTAGTTGAAATTATCTGTGATACTTATATATCATAGACAGTTTCTACTGAAAACCATCTGTAATAGTTAAATATCACAGACGGTTTATAGTTGAAATCGCCTGTGATGTAACTATCTATTTGGTTTGAAGCCGTTTGTAATGACCTCATATTATTACTGACTCATAAATTCAAATGGCTCAAGAAATCGTCTGTAATGATACTTTTGAACCGTCTATAATAATTTTTTTCTGTAGTAGTATCGTTCTTCTTTTTTTTCCATTTCCTTGAACAACGAATAATGGGAGTGGTTTTCTTGTTCCAGTTGTGCCTGGGAATGGGGTGTCAGATTACTGTAAACCAACAAGGCTAGGTTCACAAAATCTTTAGCATAGAGGGCTAGGTTCAGTGAGTGGCAAACATGAATAGCGTCGTGTTTCGGGAATTATTAGGTCATTCTAACCACTCCAATCATATCAGTCTAACACAACAAATTGAACATAATTATACAAGATAATATTAGATCATGCACAATAATATGATATCAATTATTATAAATCTTATCACGTAGAACATCAAATGATATGGAAAAGAGAGCGTAGAAAATTAGACCATCTCTCATACAGTAGTCGAATATAATACGATAAATAAGACATATTGTGTCATGGAAAAACTATTTATAGAGACATATAAAAAGACAATTTATCGTATGAGCTATCTTTAGTGCCGTTTATAGTAGACATAAAAAATATTATAGACAGCTGTTGTAATTATATATATTCTTATATTTCCAAATAAAATTACCTGTTATTACTTTTACCAGCCGATCCTAATCCTCCAAGATTACAGAACTCCTAGTGATCTTTAAAGGATTCCGCGAACTAAATACACCCTGAAGATTATACACTACGGCACAAGTACACTACGGCACAAGAACCGAATGAGGTTTCACAATGTTTAGGCCGCACTCATCTCCGCTACAGCTGCAACGTTCGACGATTGCGATGGCTTCGAAATTATTGTAGCTTTTTTGTCTTTTTGCTTTTTTGTTTTATTTTTTGGTATTTTTGTGTTTTATTTTTTTCTGTATTCCTTTGTATTGTCTGTGATAGGTTAGCATGCCGCTTTTATTTTTAAATTATTTTTAAATTTAATTATATCTAATAAGTCAACTCAATTATAATAAAAAATAAATTTACTATAGCAAAATTTTAGTCAGAAATTAGAACGCCCTTTGGCCTGCCGGTTGCTCTGGCTTCTTGTTGCTTAGTATTTATGAGTTAATTAATCACTGCCTTCCATTGAAGTGAGGCGCCGTGTTGCAGTATCCTAGGAGATGCTGCTTTTGTGCCTTCAATTCTTTTGTACTCCATCTGTTCAAGATCGTACGATGTCATAACGTCTTGGACAGGACAGGTTCTCCAATGAATAACTTTAGCTATTAATTTTCAAAATAATATGTAAGTTAAAAATATAAAAATATTATATTTGGTTAGTACTTCTCCTAACAGATCCGAGGATACAATTTTCATACATTTAATCTAAATAATTTTGTGTATATTAGCAGTTAAAATTAAAGAAACTTGACCACTCAAAATTTAAAATATCATATATTTCTGAACAGAAGGAGTATCAAAGCATGTACAATAATATAACATCAGCTATATATAAGTATTGCTACGTAGGACACGAAATAATATGGGGGAGAAAGGGAGCATAGAGAATTGAACCGTCTCTCATGAAACAATCGATTGTATTACGAGAAACAAGACATATTGTTTATGGAGAAGCTGTCTATAAAGACATATAAAATAATAACATATTATAGTAGTTGTCTTTTTTGCTATTTATAGATAATATAGAGAAGTATAGAAAGCAGTTGTTTATATCATTATACATGCCGTCGCAAATGATTGTTTGGGCCATCAGAAGGAGCTAGATTGCCTTAGTGAAGGCAGTACGTACGTGATAATCAGCAGTGAGCTAGCTTTTGGGTTTATCAAAAAGCATCCATTGGATCCAGGCATCTAGCTGTTTAGCACAACCAATCATGGGATGGTGGTAAGGAGGGGACGTGGTAATGAAGTAGTAAGACTGCTTGCATTTGTTGCAGTTATATTCTAAGCACATAATGTGGTCGGCATGATCGGTGGTAAAGCACAACTGCGGAGGAACAGTTTACCCGTACCAAAGATGTCCACCAAAGTGAAGCTAGCTACAAGTCGCTCCAAGTCTCACGTGGCAGGTCGTAGTGCATGTAGAGTTGTAGACTAGACTACATAGCCTACGCCTTCGCTTTGCGAAAGAGTGTTGGGTATCTATGATTCTAAGTTATAGATTAGAACCAAAGAACTTCTGTTTACATGTCTAGAGATTTTAGTTTCACTAATTGCAAACCTTCTGATGAACAAATGAGGCCTTCTTCTTCTGGTCCTAGAAAGATTGGAATGACACTGTACGTAGCTCGATCTGGGGTCTGTGGACAAATAGGCATGAGTATGTAAACGCTATTTAGTTCTACAATAATACGGA
Source organism: Melocanna baccifera (assembly GCA_036346265.1). Taxonomy (NCBI): domain Eukaryota; kingdom Viridiplantae; phylum Streptophyta; class Magnoliopsida; order Poales; family Poaceae; genus Melocanna; species Melocanna baccifera. Next base: position 74,333 of record JAYEVJ010000051.1, read on the forward strand.
TACGAATGGAATGTATAACTAGCACAGACCAGCAATGGTAAAGAAAAAGCACAGTACGTTTCAAGATATTTGCTTAACAAACGATAGTTTTCTTTTCTTTTCTTTTCACTGACTGAGGTGCATGCTATATATGCATGGTCGATGCAGTGCTCCAATTGGATTGACATTTCCTGTATTTTAGTTGTGAATGTACATAAAAAAAAACTCCAAGCTAGCTTCAAGACAAAGTAGATGTAATTTTTTTTAGTGGAAGACAGAGTAGATGTGTAGTACATTATTTCTATTTAGGATAGAAAGGCCATGCCGTGGCTAGGGCCACATTGGCCACTTAAACGACAGAGTATGAGATAAACAGTGCAACAGTGCTCTAGAATCCAGAGGCAAAAAGCACTCTCTTCGTCGTCTTCTTTAATAAAAGAAGAAGAAGAGAAAGGAAACAGTCAACAGTGTTCCAGAAACCAGCGAGGCAAACAGTGCAAAGTTTTCTTCGTTGAAAACACCGGCAGAGATCTAGAGGAACAGTGCGACGTTTGCCTCGATGCTGGCCAGTCCCACATCGAAGCTTTGCCCCATCGGCCGACCAAAGCTTTCGTCTCCCGCTTTCGCGTGATGGCGATCACCGCATGCACTTACACAGCAAAAGCTTAGGTTAGAACCACACCCGTGCGAATCCGGCCGCACGCTTGAACATGGGCGGATCAACATTGCGTGCACGGGACACCAGTTCGAATTTCGTTTTTACCTTATGATAGTCTATTATGTTAGGTATGTGATCTCAGGCCAATCGGCCAAAACGAGAAAGAGAGATTTCAGCGTCCTGATCGGGGGAGCTTTCCATATTTTGGTTACGGTCTTCCGTTGCAACAGCGCAATATAAAGAAGGGGTTCCGGCCTCTCACAATAAAAACGTACGTTTTCTGTGAGAGCCAAAAGCCCCGTACAATACTAAAGACGCCCGATCTATTGCGCGCTGCTAGCAACGGGAAGGCCGTCGCCGTCGCCACCACCGCAGGACCTCGCCGGTGACAGCCCTCCTGCACCAAATCTTCCTCACGCCTGCATCACGCAGGCACAGGTCTTCGCTTTTCGCTCATGGCGCTCATCGGCGACAGTAAGTCACACGATCCCTCCATCCTAGGTGTTCTAAGGCTAAGCTAGCAGTTCACGTTTCATGCATAAGAATCAAGAACACACATTTGGTATCAGAGCCACTGCTAGCCTTCCTAGAACCCTAGCCCACTAATGTGCTCGGATCTAATGGTTAATGTCTCGGTTCAGCAAGATAGAAGGAGGGGATTTGTGAAACTTTTGCAAAATCATAATGAAATCCCCAAATCCGAGCACTCAATCCCCAAATTATGTTGAACTCTATATGATCAAGACTCAGATCGGGGGGAAAAGAAACAAAAAAAAAAAGCTTACGAGCCGCCGCGGCGCCAGGGCGGCCGCCGGCTGGCACGCGCCTCGGCGCTCGCGTACTTCTGGCGGCGGCTCGCGCTGGTGCCCCTGCGCGCGCCCGGCCGCCAGCTGCGTCCCTGCGCCGCGGCCTTGCGCGCGTGCGCTGGCTGGCCTACGGCCGTCATTGTTGCTCGCGCCTGAGTGGCCGACCAGCGGCGCACCGCCAGCGCCCAGCTCCTGGGCGCCGCCGACCGCTGCAAGACTCGCCGCCGGCCGCCCTGCGCGCTCTCAAGACGGCTCCGCCCGCCCGAGCTCTGCTGCGCTGGCGGCGCGCCGAGCCCGCAGCTCACCGGCGCCGCCGCGCCTCCCTGCTGGCCTCCCTCCCTGCCGCATGCAACCCTCTGCCTCAGATCCGAAACTCATGGGGAGTGGAGACTATTTTTTGGGGGAGTTAGAAATGACTGGTGGAGCACGTTTTGAGGAGAAAAGGAGCAAGTGTGCATCAGATTTTTTTGGGGAAGGAGGAGAAAAGGTGTTGACTGGTCAGTGGGTATGGATTGGATTGAAAAAATTCAAAAGCCCCTCTTGATTCTTTCGATAATTATGTTTTTTTTTGTGTTATGTTTTGGAGTATATATATATTTGTCATATATATATATATATATACACATGAAATCAATTTATGATGTATATTCTTACGCTCCTAGGTTTTATTTCAGTATATATATTTCATGTATTTTATGACATACCTAATGTTTAATTATTTGTTGTTTGATGTCTCTCATGCAATATATTACGGAATGTCTTTTAACTGCTGAAATTTTATGCTATAGTTTCCGCTGCATGATGTCCTCCTCTAATTGAATGGAACCAACGAGAAATTCATTAGAGTGATATAATAAATTTTACGTGCTTTTATTTTTGACCAACGTTAATTGTAATAGCATGTTATCGATTATGTTTCTTTTGATATGTTTTGTTTTGGGTCATGCTATTATTCTTTGACCAACGTCAATTGTAATAGTATGCCCTAAATTATGTTAAATTTTTTCGTCATCTGCCCAACGGTGATACGAAAAATTATTATGAGCATGTTGTTAATCATACCAACGTAAGATTAATTTTCATGCGAATCAATGATGTATTTTCCTAATGTAAATTTTTTTTTTAAAAAAAAATTCAGCTGGTTCTATTTCGGCTCAGGTTAATGCAATTGAGCCACTTAATGGCAGCAACTTCCAGAAATGGAAGTTCACCCTAATGACGACTTTCCAGCTCTTTGACCTAGACTATGCGTTTAGGTTCGATGAGCCTGTCGCTCCTAATGAAGGAGATGACAATTTTGATGATAAAATGAAGGAATACAAACTTAATGTTGAAAAGTGGGAGCGGTCTAACGCGTTTCACTTCTTTGTCATGAAAAACTCCATCGGTGAGGCTATTAGGGAGCAATCACGAAAAGGAAAGGGTGAATGACTACTTGTCCTCCATCGAGGATCATTTTAAAGGATCCTCTAAGATTTATGCTACCACACCGATGCACGGCTCATGAACACAAAGTACAATGGTACCGAAATGTCCGTGAGCACATCATGACCATAATCAATATTCTTTGCGGACTTAAGACAATGGACATGGCAATTTCGACGGTTTTGTTGTCCATTATATTATGATGTCTCTTCTAAGCAATTTGAAGCTTTCAAGGTGAACTATAACACCATTAAAGACAAATGGACAATGGCGAGTTAATCGCCAATGTTTCTCAAGGGAAGAGAGGCTCAAGGTGAAGGGGTGATGATGTTGTGAATCACATCAACTCCTCAAGCAGTAGCTCCTCTAGAAATAGAGGAGGCTATAGAGAAAGGGCAAGAAGGAGCAAACATACTCCCTTATAAAGGCCACGGCATCCACAGCGTCCTCAAGCGCCTAAACACGCCGAGTCTGGGAGCTCAAATGGACAAAAGAAAAATGATGAGTGTCATTTTGTCAATCCAAGGACCATTTCAAAGATAAGCATCCGGATGGCTAAAATGGCTCGCCAAGAAAGGTACTTATCAAATTACTTTCGTTGATGAAGCATTTTATGCTGATTTTCCTGTAAATTCTTGGTGGATTGATTACGTACCCTTTGTGCACGTTACGAATTCCTTTGAGGATTCCATATGTTGAGAAATCTCAGAGGGGAAAGAAGCCTAAGAGTGGCTAATGGAATGGAAGCTGAAATTAAAGCCATTGGATCAGTTTCCTTAGTTTTGAATAATGATTTTGTAATAGAACTTAATGATGTTATTTATGTTCCCTCGATGAGAAGAAACTTAATTTCTGTCTCATTATTAGATAATGATGGATATTCATGTAATTTTGGACACGGACAGTGTCTTGTTTACTTCAATAATAATAATGTTGGTCGTGCCATCCGACACGACAAGCTTTATATGTTATCCCTGCAAGATTCTCCTATATCCATGAATGTATGTGATGTGAATAAAAAGCGCAAGCGAATTGATGAGACTTCGTCGAAATTGTGGCACTGTCATTTGGGCCACATTTCGAGGGGGAGAATTGAACGTCTCATTAAAGATGAAATTCTCCACCCCTTAGACTTCAACGATTCGGATGATCATTGTCTTGATTGTATCAAAGGCAAGTATGTAAAGCAAATAAAGAAAGGTGCTACTCGAAGCACAGGGATTTTGGAATTAATCCACACTAACATATGTGGTCCTTTCCCTGTGACATCAGTGGATGGTTATAATTCTTTCATTACATTCACTGATGATTACTCACGTTATGGCTACATCTATCCCATTAAAGAGAGATCGGAAGCACTAGACAAATTTAAGATATTTAAGGCTGAAGTTGAAAATCAGCATAATCTAAAGATTAAAGTAGTACGTTCGGATCGCGGGGGAGAGTATTATGGGCGACATGCAACTTATGGGCAGGTTCCTGGTCCTTTTGCCAGGTTCCTACAAGAAAATGGTATAGTCGCCCAGTACTCAATGCCCAGTGATCTGACAAAATGGAGTAGCGGAAAGAAGAAACCGCACACTCATGGACATGGTTCGAAGTATGTTGAGCTACTCCACCTTGCCAGCAAAGTTATGGATGGAAGCATTAAAGATCGCTGCACACATACTCAATCGGGTTCCCAGTAAATCAGTGCCTAAAACACCCTATGAATTATGGATGGAGAAAACCAAGTTTGAACTACCTACATATGTGGGGTTGTGCGGTGAAGCTAAATTATTTAACCCTGATTGGGAAATTAGACCCCAAGACTGTGAATTATCATTTTATTGGTTACCCTGACAGGTCTAAAGGGTACCGATTCTATTGTCCAGATCGTACCACAAAATTTGTAGAAACAAGACACGCAGTGTTCTTGGAAAATGATGGGATCAGTGGGGACTTGGAGCCTAGGAAAATTGATCTTGAGGAGAAGCGGATTTATGTCCCTTCACCGCTAATCCGACAGACTGATTTTCCTATGCCCCAAATGGTTGTACCCCAAGCGGTTGTACCCCAAGTGGTTGTGCCCACAGTTGATCCTGTTGTTGCAACTCCTGTTGCATCTCCAGTTAATCCTGTGGCCACTCCTCCTGTTGAGAGCTCTGAAAATGCTAGTGCTGTACCTAATGATGAGCTTTTCACAGCCCTCTGTGACAATTAATGAACAGTATAATGCGCCTACTATTGTACCTGTCAGGAGATCAGAACGAGTGAGGAGATCTACTATCCCAAGTGATTATGAGGTTTACTTAAATGAAGATGATCTTGGGAAGATGGATGATCCTAACTCTTATAAAGAAGCTATGAAGAGTAAGGATTCGTCTAAGTGGCTAGATGCCATGAAAGATGAAATTAAGTCTATGGGCGATAATGATGTATGGGATTTAGTAGAAATTCCTAATGGAGCTAAAACAGTAGGCTGCAAATGGGTCTACAAAACCAAACGGGACTCCAAAGGGAATATCGAAAGGTTTAAAGCGAGACTTGTAGCAAAAGAGTTTACACAAAGAGAAGGCATTGACTATAATGAAACCTTTTCCCCTGTCTCGACTAAAGATTCTTTTAGAATCATAATGGCGCTCACAGCACATTTTGATTTAGAGTTGCACCAAATAGATGTTAAGACTGCATTCCTAAATGGAGACTTGTATGAGGACGTTTACATGACACAACCGGAAGGTTTTGTTGTGGAAGGCGAGGAACATTTAGGATGCAAGTTAAAGAAATCCATATATGGCCTGAAGCAAGCTTCTAGGCAATGGTACCTTAAGTTCGATGAAGTCATAAGGAATTTTAGATTTAAGGAGAATGATGTCGATAATTGTACATATGTTAAGTTCAGGGGGAGTAATTACACCTTCTTAATTATTTATGTGGACGATATATTATTGGCCAGCAGCAGTGTGGACATGCTGCGGGAAACTAAAAGATTTCTCTCGTCCAATTTTGACATGAAGGATCTCGGTGAAGCATCTTATGTTCTTGGTATTGAAATTCACCGAGATAGGTCCAAAGGAACATTAGGTTTATCATAAAAGGCATACATTGACAGAGTACTAAAGAAATACAATATGCATAAATGCTCTGCCTCGCCTGCTCATATTGTTAAGGGCGATAAGTTTGGGAAATTTCAATACCCAAAGAATGACTATGAATCGATCGGATGAAGGCTATACCTTACGCCTACGCTATCTAAGTATTATGTATGCTCAAGTATGTACACATACGATTTAGCTTTTGTTACCGGATGCTTGGCGATATAAATCAAATCCAGACCGGACCAGCTGGAAAGCCGTTAAGAAAGTCCTACGCTATATGCAAGGCACTAAAGGTCACATGCTCACATATAGAAAATGCGATAACCTTGAGGTTGTCGGTTATTCTGATGCTGATTTTGCGGGGTGTAAAGACACTAAGAAGTCCACATCATGTTATATTTTCACCTCGCAGAGCAGCAATATCATGGAAAAGTGTAAAGCAAACACTTCTCGCATCGTCGACAATGCAGGCTGAATTTGTGGCATGTTATGAGGCTACCGGGCAGGCTGTATGGCTAAAGAACTTTATCCCGGGATTAAGAGTGGTAGACAGCATTTCTAGACCACTTACTTTGTACTGCGATAATGAACCCGCAGTTTTCTATTCGAGTAACAACAAGTCAAGTGCGGCTGCCAAGCACATTGACATAAAGTATCATGTTGTGAAAGATAGAGTCCAGGATCAAACAATTAAGGTTGAGCATATTTGAACTAAATTTATGCTCGCGGATCCGCTCACAAAAGGCTTACCACCCAATATTTTTCGTGATCATGTTGCCGGCATGGGTTTATTGGAGAGCCTGTGATCCTGGAATAAGAGGACCAAATAAAGTAACCAAACCCCATTAAGTATTATGTTATCCGATCGAGATAGAATGGAGCACTATAAGTACTGATGTCCAGCGATACTTAATTGATTGTTGTGATGCATTACTTTGGTGTGAAATTTTATTGAGAGAGAGCTTATGATATTTAGCCTTACGATCAAGGGGGAGAATGTTAGGTATGTGATCTCAGGCCAATCGGCCAAAACGAGAAAGAGAGATTTCAGCGCCCTAATCGGGGGAGCTTTCCATATTTTGGTTACGGTCCCCCGTTACAACAGCGCAATATAAAGAAGGGGTTCCGGCCTCTCACGATAAAAACGTACGTTTTCTGTGAGAGCCAAAAGCCCCGTACAATACTAAAGACGCCCGATCTATTGCGCGCTGTAGCAACGGGAAGGCCGTCGCCGTCGCCACCACTGCAGGACCTCGTCGGCGACAGCCCTCCTGCACCAAATCTTCCTCACGCCTGCATCACGTAGGCACGGGTCTTCGCTTTTCGCTCATGGCGCTCATCGGCGACAGTAAGTCACACGATCCCTCCATCCTAGGTGTTCTAAGGCTAAGCTAGCAGTTCACGTTTCATGCATAAGAATCAAGAACACACATATTATGCATAGGTATACAGCAAGTTAGTTCGAAGTTAGGCCGGCCAGGACAGAACGTACAAACGAGTACATGTATGGAGTATACTAGGATATGCGAACACAGCTCATCTTCTCCTATACGTCGAGCAGCAGAGCAGGGCACGACGCCCTCGGTGGAGGGAGAGGAAGGAACGAAGAGAGGAGAAAGAGAGGAGGATGATCATGAGTTCCAAGGATGACATATGGACCCTATTATCTTGAAAAGGAAGAAGATGTTTTCTGAATGACGCGAATGTTGATATGGATGTACAGGTAGATGCTATATCAGCAGAACATGTACGTACACAGATGCTACGTCAGTTTAAATCACGGTGGTTTAGGGTGAGAGAGGTGTTTTAAACGGTTTTAAGAGCTTAAAATCGTAAAATGAATGGTTTTGAAGTTAGAGTTTGATTTTTAGATTTGGGCCATAGTTATAGATTGAAAAATAGACTTTTTCTCTAGAAAAATATGTAGGAAGGGAGTCCAGCTTTTTTTTCCAAACAAAAAATTGAAGTGATCATATCTTTTAAACCAAGGGTCCAATTCACGACCCATTTGAGCCATCAAATTCTCTATAATGAGATCGTCAAAATAAGACACTACTTGTATATATTTTAACTTATTAATGATATCACATATCATATGCTCCAGTAGGTAAAAAAATTCCATGCATACTTCCCGACGTTCCATTAATACACAGATGATGTTACAAATTGTATATTTTGAATTTGGGTAGGGGAATTAACCGTGTGGGTGTTGATGTTCTGGTAGGTAAAATAAAATATTCTATGTGATCAGTGTCAATGATAGAACAATTCATTGGTGATTTCCCACGCATTAAAATGAAATGTTTCATGTGTTTACTCCAATGTTCACATTTTTTGTTTCAATGTTCCAACAGTTCATCAACAGTGTTTCGATTGTTCATTGGCAATATTCCACCCATTAAGTTATAAAAGGGGATAGACTAAGGTTCCAAACTTTATATTTCAATGTTCCAACAGTTCATCGCAATGTCCCACGCATTAAGTTATAAAAGCGGGATGGCCAATGTTCCACATGTTTAGTTTCGATATTCCAATAATTCATCACTGATGTTCTATGATTTGATTTTAATGTTCCAACAATTCATCGGTTATGTTCCAACAATTCACCAATAATATTCAGAAAAAAATATATTATTAGTGGACCAAATTAAACAAGCTCATGGATCAATTAAAGACTATTAATGAAACAATTAAAAACCTATGAGTGAAACAAATGAAAAATAAAAAGTATTAATATAAATTAGTGGAACAACAAAAAACTACTATATTATACAGAAAAACTGTAAAATAAATAAAAAAGAAAGAAAAAAAGAAAAAAATGAGAAAGAAGGAAAACTAACGTAGCTTGAACGGCGCGAACAAAGCAGCTACGAGCGTCTCGTGCGTGTGGGCTACGCCATCTTGCTCGGCCGAAGCCGCTTGCTTGGCCATCAAGCGGGTGGGCTGCATGCTCAAAAGCAGTTGGGTGTTTTTAAACTGTGATTTATAAACTCTGATTGTTTGTAAGAAAGAGTATGAAGATAGAGATATTTATGTACGATTTTAGCTGATATAGATGAAGTCAGGACAGTGTATACTACAATTGACTTGTAGATTTTATCTTAAAAAATATTCTGTTTGAAAACTAATTTCTATAGAAAGTCAAGCTATAAGTTCAAAAATAACTCAGCATGCAGGTAGTTCGGCACCAAGTGGAGCGGCTTGTTATGATGTAAATATATGGACTTGTATCAGTCAAATTGGAGAAGGGGCTAATTTGCACGTTTTCAGGAAGTAGATGCATATTGATCACCTAGACTAGTCAGATTTTGTTACTAACTGATCAAAGGCTTAATTGCACGAAAGTAACTAACGGAGGTGTCTCACCTCTCAGCTGCAACTCTGGTTTATTAATTCTTTGAAATGACTGGATATTTAATTTAATATAGATTACCACATAGTATTAACATAATTGCCAAAACTGCATTAGGTTTCCGGTAATGCACTGAAATAAAAGTGCGAAGCTACTCCTGTGACTTACAAATTATTGCATTCATATATAATATATCCAAATAATCCACATTAGTTTTGCATTTTCACTTCTTGTTGATTAAAAGCAGCAATAACTTAACTTGTACAGTTTCCTGGCTTAAGGACCAAAACTACGACACTTCATTACAATTGTAGAAACATATCTATGTCTCTGCTACTTTGTTGCTATTTATATTCCCTTGGCAACAAAAACATCAGATCAAATAAGATAGAAAAGCTGTCATTTGCGTGGCCATCACTACTACAAAAAAATTTATATTAGACGTCTTATCACGGACGGTTCATAAAAACCATCTGTATTAAATGCAATCACAGACGGTTCTTCATAAGAACCATCTGTGATATTGTCATATCATAGACGGTTTTTACTTAAGAATCGTCTGTGATATTCCATAGTATTACAGATGGTTCTTAATTAAGAACCGTCTGTAATATATTTCCCGCCCCCACACCTCTAAAATTTCATAATTTCCCGCTTGAGTTCGAGTAGAATTCCGTTTTGACACACCTTCAGTAAAACGGGCATAACTTTTGCAAACCGTCTGTGATAACTTTCGATTATCACTGACCTATAAATTCAGACGGTTCAAAAAACCGTCTGTGATAACGTTTTAGAATCGTCTGTGATGATGATTTCTGTAGAAGTGTATCTTGCGAGATTTGTGGGTTTAGTCGAAGGATGTGATCACGAAGATCCAGCAATGCATGCGAGTGCAATATACGGAATCACTGATTAATCACATGCATGCAAACAAGTAAGTTGCCATGTTAACGCTATTGGCATGCAAGTTAGTCGCCATTTTAGGTTGTTTATAAAGATATTGGACTTTGTAACAAAGGAATGCCGAAGTTTTATGCCTAAAATCAGTTTTATGTCTAAAATCTAGGAAATATATTTAACAATATTTTTGATCTAATATGGTCCAATACGTCTGGTGTGCGATCGAGACATGACGTGAGCCATGGCGGCAGAACCCAGGCATGGTGTAAGCTGAGCTCGTTGGCGGAGGCACGATGTGGACCGGAGCCAAGCTTGGCTAGGTATTACTGCGGAGCCAAGCAAAGCCCGTTGACAATGGCTCAACATGCTAGGTAATTTATTTTTGTAGGATCGTTAATGGTAACTAGAGAGGATGAATAATTATACTCAATAGTAAAAATTGTTTCTTCAAATTTACTGTTTCCTAATAATCCAAGCACAAACCGAAACAAAAACAAAACATAACAAAGAAAAAAAATCGGTATTGTAGCGGTAATGTAGCTACATTTTTTTACTATTGTGGCACTTTAACAAATTAAAATTTAGAGATGTCGCTTTCAGCCTTGTCTCGGTAGTGTAGCAGCAGATATTTATGGGAGCGTTCGGAATAGCATTGGCTTATGGTTTTTTTACTGTAGCTGAATTATTTTTTTGCTATAGCCGAGTTGGCTTATCTGGCATAATTAAATTTAAAAAATATTAAAATAGAAAAAACATATTAGCCCATCACAGACAATACAAAAGAATACGAGAAAAAAAGAAAAGGTAAAAAAGTCAAAAAAATCTTTAAAAATCAGAAAAAGATGAAATTACTGAATAGTAAAAAAAACAGAAACCAAAAACAGAAGTTGATTTTAAGTCAAAATGAGCGAGGCAAAATTTCAAAGCATCTATTTCACTGTTTTTGTATGTAGATTGTTTTTGCCGCTCGAGATCAACCAAAGAAAAAGAACTGCATGATGTCACTAGTGTCGCACGCAAATCAAGGAAGGACATGGCTCGCTGCTGTGGAGTTGCATGCGAATTGAGCCGCTTAAAAAACCAATGTCGCCGTGCGCAGCGAGATCGTTGCGCGAGGATTTTTCCCAACGACGACACATGCGAATCCAGATGCCACCAGCAATGAAACTCGATGACAACTATGCGACCCGATGGATTTTTAATAGATCTGATTTAATTGCTAAATCTTCGTATTTATGACTATAAAATACTCTTTTGGCACCTTTTAAATTTTAGCATAAAAATTATATAGGTGATATGTACATTTTTTAGACTTTTAGCATAAAAAGAATTAGATAAATCTAAGTGAAAAATTAAAGCAAAAAAATCATTTTAAGCTACAAGTCACAAATCTCTCCCAAATCTCACAAAACATACCGAAAAGCATTTAGTATTTTGTGCCACAAATCTCTTCCCCTTTGGCAATGTATGTATCAGGGCTCAAAAAGAAGAAACAACGATGAGAGAACTCACATCAAAGTATCATTTATCCTATTTTTAAAGAAAAACACACCATGAAAACATAAAAGAATATTTAAACTAATTGACTTGATGTGTACAATATCATACTCTTATAAAGCTTGCTTGATCATAAGTATGCATATATAACAAAGCTGACCAAAAGAGCCTTATAATGTGATTAAGTAAATTAATGTATATGGCAGAACTTCACAAAAATGACCAGTTAAGCTAAAGATTTGTGACATCTTAAAAGTTTAGGTCTTGAAAAATGTGTAATTACAAAAAAGAAACATCTTATAGAATATATTCTCTCTACAGTTGAATCTTATTAGATTTTTTTTGATTCTTGATTAAGGTTCCAATAAATAAAGATAATAAAAACCTAATTCAAAAAGGGAAGTGCCAGAACTCTCTCCCTCCTACTGTGAATGATCGCCTCGTAATTGCCCACAGAAACGCCAGCGACACTGTCTTCCCCTACTCTGGTTATCAGGCAACCCGCCAATTGGAGTTGTGCTAAGCCAATTTCATTGAGCCAGAGCATCCTCAGAGTAAGACGACACCATCCCTACCCTCGGCCAGACTCATCGATGCCTGTACCTCATCGGCACCGTGCGCCTCCTCCGCTCATCGCCGTCTTACGCCGCCAGACAATCACCATCATTCCCAAGCTGCGTAGACCACCAAGGTAGATTTCTGTCTGCCTCTAGATGCTCCCAGACCATGGAATTGCTTTGAATCGCCGTAACTGCGCCTCCCCTGTTCTGCCACCGCCTATGGTCGTCGCCGACCGCCACCACCACCAAATTGGTTGGTGGGACCAAGCCCGAACGTGCGTTCACACATGAGCATTCCATTTTTAAAATGTCCATGTCTGGCCACCGCCTCTACCATCAGCAGAGAGCCCCTTCATTGCCGGCAAAAATGGGGCGGGTGCTCTGTGTTGACGAAGGTGACTGTTTGGACGGTCCGAACGTTCTCCTTCGGACGATCGGATGGTCCAAACAACCCCTCAGCCGATCGGATGACTCGCACGTTCCAGCTGTTCGGACAGTCTGAATGTTCCCATGGGCGATCGGATGGTCCGAACGACCCCTCAGCCGATCGGACGGCTCCCATGTTCTAGCCATTCGGACAGTGCGAACGTTCCCATGGATGATCGGATAGTCTGAATAACCCCTCAGATTATCTAATGGTCCAAACATCTCAAGGTGATCGGACCGGTCCGAACGTAACCACCGTAGGCCCCACCTGTCAGTGAGAGATCTCTCTCTCTCCCTTTTTAATTTTTGGATTAATTCAAACAGAGAACTTTAAATAGGTATAACTTATTCGTCTTAGCTCCAAATTTGATGAAATAAATTTCTAAATTTATCTAAATTCAAGATCTATTAATTGAACCAAAACCAAGAATTTTAAATCTCATTTGTATTTTTGTATGTGGATTTATTTGGTTCACTGATTTCTGTCCAAATTTTCGCACAACGTAAAGTAGCGTACGAAACTCAGGAAGAGAAGGCAGAAGTCGAAGCAAGTCAAGATCAACAAGACGAAGCCAACTATGATCAAGGCGAGTCAATAGTTTGATCTTGTTGATTCTACATTTAATAAAAATTTATTTTTGTTTAACTTATCAACTTTCATGTTGTTATTTCATATGCAAATCTATGATTGTTTTAAGATTCTAGTTATATGCCCATTATTCTATTTGTTAATATTGCATTCTCTTGGAACATTTTGAGCATGCGAGCCTTGTCACCCTAGGAAAACTATAATTGTAACTTTTGGAAATAAGTCTACATTTATATGCTCTACTTAACACTCCTTAGGTACTCGAGGGCATTAAATTGACCTGGCATGATTGCAACATGAAAAATTGTTTTGTGTAATCATTAAGGAAGTCTAGGAGGTATGTTGTAACATGTATATTGTATGCTTCCAAAGACCTCAAATTGCTTAACTATTTGAGCAGATGGTTCAGGGGTGTGGTGCAGTAGATGCACGACAGTGTGGAATGTGGTAGAACTATCTAGATAACTCTAAAGACTGAATCTTGTGATGACCTCTCAACGTATAATAGTACAACCATAAACTGACAAATTGTAGGCAGGGCAACTAATTTGTGTACTCCTAGCGTGGTTATGTGAAGGTGTGCACACGTGTAAAGGGAAGGATAGTCTCATCTCCGTCTCTACCGTGACGGCTCAAGAGGGAAACTTTTCGTGGGATGGTAGTATCCTATAGAAGAAAGATCTTAGTGAGCGTAACCACACTAGAAGGATGCATTGTAATAACCTTGTTATTATTACTTAGTCACACGTCTACGGAAGCATGTAATGACCGACATTATGAGACAATCATATCTTATGAAAAAGATGTACAACCCCTATAGAGTTTAAACTGTTCGAACAGCCATGCCCACGGTCATGGGTGGACACTGGGGATGTTACAGCGATATAGTTCTATTTCAAAAACTTAGTGGGCGAAATAGGAAAAGTGACTGGCTGGTACAGTCTTGATTTGTGTTGCCGTGGGAAATTGATCCTAGTGATGATATAAAGTGGATATGACACTGGAAAACTAATATCAGGAAACATTATTGTAAACCTTCAAATATATTATACAACTCTGTTTACTTAAAATGCTAAGTCATAGGATTTTGCTACTACCTGTCTATACTTACAAAGCATTTGGTAAAACCGAAAGAACCCCTAAGCCATTGCTTGTTAAGCCATGCATCCTACTAAATTGCGTATGGTGTATTGGCTTGCGGAGCACAGTGGTTTGTGCTCACCCTCGCATTACCAAAAATCAGGAACAAGTAACCTGAATCGCTATGCTTATGAAGATGCACTTGCCACGGAAGGAAGAGCCGATGAAGGAAATTAGAATGTTGTTTTCAAGTTCGGGTCCTAGACAAGTAGAGTAGATGGAGATTGCGTGCATAACTATTATCTAGTCTTAGATAATATCTGTCGTACACATTTACCCCCAGTCACTTTCCTGTGCATATTGGTCTTACTTTTATTTATGCTTTCCACTGCTACCATTTTGTGTTGTAAATATTTGGCCTGATCAGCACTTATATAAAACTGTCACCTGATGTGGTGTATTTTAAACTCTGATATGTAATATTATATTTTGTTCTGTTTTATGTGATGTATGAGTTGATGATGCAATGTATCTGTGATCACTATCTATTGATCTAGAGAATAGTGCGGTGGTATCACACAAGATATTGGATCATGAAATCCGGGTCTAACGGCGCTAGTATCAGAGCATACGACTATACGGTAAAAACCATGGGAGGGTTACTAGAAAGGGCCTTAGGACTAAATTTTACAATTAGTAAAAAGGAATTTCTAAAAATATAGCGTATTACTTCCCTTCCTTACCCCCCCCCCCTTAGATCTAGCCTTATCCTCCCTTCTTTGATATTTTTAAAATAGATACTGACACTAATGTCTTAACCTACAGATGGCCGAAGCTGTAATTGATGGCGCATGGGGTTACTTCACCCATGGACTATATTAGGGGGACTTCGTGAGTATCTTGCATAAACTACTACACTATCTAGGATACAAGAATCAACCTATAAATTGGGGACGTAAGGCCGTAGAAGGAGCTAGGGAGTCTTGGATCATGGAGGTTTTTATTTACGCACTAGATGAAAGTGAGCCACATCATGTCTTCAGGAGCCTGCATAGAAGGAGCACTGCATCCACCGCTCTTTAGGACGTCGCTCGCCTAGCCACTGCTTGGTTATGCGACATTCATGGACCTGCACTGCTGAAGTCTCCATTCTTCTACTACCCATCCCGTCAGGATGGAGCCAACCACAACGAGACCTTCATTCTGGTAGCAGAAGTCAACCCCATTCTTACTCATCAGGTGCACCTCACTAGGGCCATGGGGGCCACCTACACTGCAGTGTTTGAGGAGATCACTGACCTTCACCAGCTTCTACTCACTAGCTACAGTCATGTGGAGGCACTCCTGAAGCAGCTCGCTAAATGCGAGAAGGTGCTCACAGAGGTGGAAAAGGAGAAGGCTGCTACCCTCACTGAGCTACAACAAACAGTAGTTGCAGTAGCGATTATCACTCCAGCTCCTACTACACCTGCTATTGTCATGACGGATCCTACTCCGCCCTAGCCATGGGTCGATGGGCCTCGTACAAGGCTCACCGCTTGTAAGAGCGTGTGACCCCCTGGTCCGTGGGCGACCATCACCCTTGGAGGGATCCACTATGACTGCAGCCGCTTCCACTCTCATTCAGACTCAACGGGCTTCAGTGGTAGCTGCTCCCACTCTCAGTCTCTAGATTATAGTCCCTCCTACCCAGGAGCCAGCTTCATGGAGGAATAGGTCGTTTAGTGCAGTGCTTGCTAGGAATTGTAGGGTGATAGCAAGCACTAACCCCCTGTAATGGTAAGAAGTTATACTAGGAGTTAGTCTAGTAGCTGTGGATGTATGAGCCTTAAGTGTTGTGTTGTAATTAAGGGGCTCAGCCTAGCCTAAGTGCTATATATGCTGAGCCATGTGAACCTCTGTTATGAATACTATGCGGCCAAATGTAGGCCTTGTATTGTAAATTGTTTTATCATTTATCATATTGCAGTTGGTTCTTGTATCTTGTTGTAGGCTGATAACCCACTTACTTAGCACTTGTAGCTAACAAGAAAGTGGTACCCACAGATGGCTACCTAGAGAGTGACCCAAGCTCAAGCCAGCGCCAATCCTGACGTACAGGCCAATGTTGACGCCAACCAGGGAACTCCGCCTGTAGGTCGGGATAGAGGTTGAGGTCAAGGAGTTGACCTTCCACCCCCGTCGGTCAACTCCACCATGGCGTAGGTCATGGCACAACGAACTCAGATCTTGCATGCCATCTACACCAGCCAGCAAGCAAATGTCGGCAGCCATAGTACAAAGTTGGCTGACTTCTTAAGGACTCGGCCCCTAATCTTCTCCTCGGCAGATGAACCTCTCGAAGCTGAAGACTGGCTTGGGATACCGAAAGGAGGCTACGGCTTGCTAAATGCACCATGGAGGATCGGGTAGTTTTCACCACCCACCAGCTCAAGGGAGCAGTAGCATGGTGGGAGAACTACTTATCTGCTGGAGACAACGAGGATACTATAACCGACAGTGACTTCGAAGAGGAAGTGGAAGGACAAGGGGCCACTGCAGGAGGAGGTGCAGAAGTACACACAAAAGTCAATCAAGCCAACCTAGCTAATCAAGCCCCTCAAGCCTGACCCGTCCCGTAGGCCATCCCATGGAGGGAGTTCAAGGTGACATTCAGGGCTAATTTTGTTCCTGCAGGAGTAATGAAGATGAAGAAGAATGAATTCTGCACCCTGAAATAGGGAAATATGTCAGTCAGTAAGTACCTCACCAAGTTCAACCAACTCATTCGCTATGCCCCAAAAGATGTAGCGGATGAGGAGGAGAAGATAGATAGATTTTTCGAGGGCATGCATGATGATTTGCGGGTATAGCTGATCATTCAGGACTTCTCCAGTTTTGATCAGCTAGTGAACAAAACTCTTATTTGGAGAATGAAAGGAAGAACTTAGAAGCCAGCCACAAGCGCAAGCAAACGGTACAGTGGCCTCAAGGGAGATTCATCCAGAAGCTCTTCAATAATCCTTCCTTCTCAAGGCTATAGGCTCCAGCCCTAGCTTCGCACCCTAGCAGCAACACTTCTCCAGCCTCACGCTCAGGCAGCCAATCTGCCAGGACAAACCCCGCTGCCTCCCTCAATTGTTACAGCTATGGGGAGAAATGGCATTTCACCTATCATTGCCTGCAACGCCAGATGACACTAGTGAAGTTCAATTTGGGGACTAGTCCTGTTTGTGGATAAACTTTGGCCTCTGGCAAGGGATATCAGACCCTCTAGTCTAGCACGGCAATGTCAACTACCAACTGTGGCCGAGTTAAATACATCACTGTTGAGGAGGCCCAGGAAGCAGCAGGAGTTCTGATGGGTACATTCTCTGTTAAGGCAATACCAGCACATACTCTCTTTGATTCTGGGGCATCACATTCATTTATAGCAAAGAGATATGTGGATAAGCTTGGGCTGCCCACCTATCCATTAAAGAAACTAGTGGTACTTATCTCACTTGGAGGGATTATCACTACCACTTTAGTAAGCCTAGGGGTAGAGATTACCATGGAAGAGTTTGGTTTCTTAGCAAATTTAATAGTATTGAACCAGACCTTGGACATCATACTAGGGATAGACTGGCTAGCAATACATCAAGGATTAATAGACTATGCTACTAGGAGAGTGAGCCTAACCAAGTGCCCTGAATTGACCATAGAAGTAAAGGTGGACCGACCCTATCATTGTGGTCGTGCAGTCTATCAATTTGAAGACATACCTTTAGAAGTGATGCTGGTAGTACATGATTTCCCTAAAGTATTTCCTGAAGAGTTGCCTGGCATGCCGCCAGATAGGGACATTGAGTTCATCATCAACCTTAAGCCCGGCGCTGCCCCGATTGCTAAAAGATCATATAGAATGACTATTGATAAGTTAGAGGAGCTTAAGAAGCAACTCCAAGAATTGTAGAACGAGGGTTTCATCAAACCCAGCTCCACACCTTGGGGGTCCCCGGTGCTCTTCATCAAGAAAAAGGATGACACTACCTAGATGTGTGTAGATTACCAGTTCTTGAATGAGGTAACCATAAAAAATAAGAACCCCCTAGCTAGGATTAATGATCTATTTGACCAACTTGGAGGAGCTACCATGTTTTTCAAAATCGACCTAAGGTTGGCCTATCACCAACTAAAAATTAGAGCCAAAGATATTTCGAAGACAACCTTCACCACTAGATATAGGCTATATGAATTTACAGTCATGTCCTTTGGCCTAACCAATGCCCCGACGTACTTCATGAATCTCATGAATAAGGTCTTTATGGAATACCTAGACAATTTTATCATGGTGTTTATCAACGACATCCTAGTCTACTCTAAGAATACTGAAGAGCATGCTGAGCACCTACACTTAGTGCTAGAGAAGCTAAAAGAACACCAGCTATACGTCAAATGCAGCAAATGTGAGTTTTGGCTAGAAGACATCAGCTTTCTAGGTCATATAGTGTCTACTGGAGGAGTATTCGTCGACCCACCCAAGATAGAAGCTGTTGTGGAGTGGTAGTCACCGAAGTGAGATGTTTTCTTGGGCTGATAGGGTACTACAGGAGATCTATAGAAGAGTTTTCCCAGATTGCCAAGCCACTGACACAACTGCTCAAGAAGGAGGAAAAATTCGGGTGGACAAAGGCTTGCAAAGAAAGTTTTCAAGAACTAAAGAAGAAACTAACCTCCATCCCCATATTAGTCCTGCCAGATGTACGCAAGGACTTTGAGGCATACTGTGATGCCTCATGCCAAGGCCTTGGGTGTGTATTGATGCAAGGGGGAAAAGTCATGGCATATGTATCTGGATAGCTTCACCCTCATGAAGCAAATTACCCTACCCACGACTTGGAGCTAGCATCAGTAGTGCATGCCTTAAAGATCTAGCGATAGTATTTAATTGGTAACTACTATGATATATACATCGATCATAAGAGTATAAAGTACATCTTCACATAGTCAGACCTCAACCTGAGGCAAAGGAGATGGTTAGAGTTAATTAAGGACTGCGACTTGGGTATCACTGTCACCCCAGCAAGGCTAATGTGGTAGCTTATGCCCTAAGTCATAAAGCCTATGGCAATAACCTCATGGTTCAAGAGCAACAGCCTGAGCACCATAAAGAACTAATGGTGCTCAACCTTAAGATAGTAGAATAAGGCACCATGGAGGCACAACCAAGCATAAAGGAGCATATTGTAACTGCGCAGAAGGAGCATTCAACTGCCCTAAGACTAAAGAGCCTAGTGGCGAAAGGGAAAGCTCCAAAAATGACCGAAGACCAACAAAGAGTCTTGAGATATGGGAAGCGCATCTTCATTCCCCACCAAAAATACCTTAAGGACCTAATACTCAAGGAAGCCCACAGCTCTGCATATTCCCTTCACCCCAGGAGTATCAAGATGTACTAGGATCTAAAACAATGGTACTGATGGCCCTGCATGAAAAGAGACATTGCAAAACATGTCGCTTGTTGTGATGTATGCTAAAGAGTGAAGGCCAAACATCAGAGGCCGGCATGTTTATTACAACCATTGCAAATACCCTAGTGAAAATGGGAAGAGGTTGGAATGAACTTCATCATTGGGTTACCGCGAACCAAATCAGGGTATGACTCCGTATGGGTTGTAATAGATAGACTAACTAAAATCACCCACTTTATCCCTGTCAAGACAACCTATAAAGGAAATAAGCTGACCGAGCTGTACATGTCCTGCATCGTGTGTTTGCACGGTGTACCAAAAAGGATAGTCTCAAATCGAGGTTCTCGATTTACCTCGCACTGCTGGGCTAGCATTCATAAAGCCCTTGGCACTCATCTGGATTTTAGTACAGTCTACCACCCACAAATAGACGGCCAAACAGAAAAGGTAAATCAAATACTAGAGGATATGCTTTGAGCATACGCTCTAGAATTCACCAAGGATTGAGAGAAATGCTTGCCCTACGCTAAATTTTCCTACAATAATGGTTACCAAGCTAGCCAGAAGATGTCCCCATTTGAAGCTTTATATGGAAGGAAATGCCAGACTCCTCTGCACTGGACAAAAGTAGGAGAGGGCTACATCTTTGGACTAGAAACCTTACAGCAGGTTGAAGAAAAACTCCACCTGATTAGGGATTGATTGCAAGAAACTTAAACTAGGTAGAAGAGTTGTGCTAACAAAAGGCGTAGGCCATTAACCTTTGAAGTCAGAGATTATGTCTACCTGAAGGTATCACCTTGCGATGAGTTAGAAGGTTCAAAGTTAAAGGCAAGCTCACCCCACAATATGTTGGACTGTTCCCAATCGTGGCAAAGAAAGGAGAAGTAGCTTATATCTAGACCTACCTGCGAGTTTAGCCGATGTACACAACATCTTCTATGTGTCCCAACTCAAGAGGTGCCTTCATTTGCCAGAAGACCAAACTCCACTAGAGACAATTAAGCTCGAGAGCGACCTAACCTACAAGGAGCGCCCCATCAAGATTCTACACGTTGTAGAAAAGAAGACAAGGAGTCAGACTATTCGCCTATGTAGGGTACAATAGAGCAATCATACTAAAAGGAAGCTACCAGGGAGCGTGAAGATCAACTGAGGATGGATTACCCCTACCGATTCTCCCACTAGGCTAAATCTCGGGATCAAGATTCTTTTTAAGAAGGGTAGGCTTGTGACATCCTATAAGTTTAGATTCTAAAAAATGTGTTATTACAAAAAACAATCTTATGGAATATATTCTCTCTGTAGTTGGATCTTATTTGATTTTTCTTGATTCTTAGTTAAGGTTCCAATAAATAAAGATAATGAAAACCTAATTTAAAAGGAAAGGTACAATTAATAGAAGTTAAATTTAAAATAACAGATGAATCTGAAAAGATAATCCAGCAATTAAGGTAGGAGAACTTACTAGGAATCTGGTTGTAAATTGAACAATAAAAGACATAGGCCAATGAAAAATTAAATTTAATGCACGCATGAAAAATTTGAATAAGTGAAGCTGGATAATTGAGGATTAGTAAAAATTAGAAAATAGACATGGGCTTAGCCCTAAGAATTTTCTTTAGCCTTTTTGGTAGTAACATCCTGATTTTCAGAGCTTTTTAAAACCTTAAATTTAAAAATTAATTTTTGGAATTTTTCTGGAATTAATAAAGCTTAATTTGAATTTTTCAAAATTTAAAAGGATTTAATATGATTAAATTAAACTTCAACATTTGCTGAAAATATTTTATTTGGGTTCCTTGTGTCTCAAGGAATTTTTTTGGTATTTTTGGTGGATTTTTGGGAATTATCTGCTATTTTCTAGCGCTCCTAGTAATTTATTTGAATTTTTGGAATTATGAAAAATCCGGAAAATCATTTTTAAATCCCCGCCGTTTCCCCCGCTGTCCGATCCGGCTTCCTGCCACGCGTCGGCCTCCGGCCTCCCGCGCGCGCCTGCTCGCACCCGGTCACTCCCCGCCGCTAGATGCCCTCCTCACGCCACCTATCGCCATCTGCACCGCCCCTCGCCCGCTCTGCGCCGCCAGATCCACCCGCCTTGCCACGCGGCGTCCATCCGCGCCCGCGCCCGCGCGCAAAACCCTAACCCGCTCCCGCGCGCGCCCGCCATCCGATCCGGATCTCGCCACGTGGCCGCATCCGCGCCATCCGAACCGCGCCCGCATTGCGTCCGCGCCGTAACCGATCGGGACTCCCTCAGTTCGCATGTTAAAACCCGTGTTCTTGCCCCGGTTCGTGTGCCTCGCCCTCGCCCGCCGCCGCCGTTCTCACCTCTCGCCCGCGCCGTCGTCGGAATCGCCGCCGTCGCCGGAGCCCGCTCCCGTCGCCGCCGTCCCCGCCGAAGCTGCCATTGACTTCGTCCCGCCGGTGAGCCCCCGACGCCTTCCTTCGCTCGCGTCACCTCCCCGTCACCCGCGTTGCCCTCTCCGTCGCCTCGCGCACGTCGCTCCGCCCCTCGGTCCTCGTGCCGCACTGCGCCCTCGCGCCCGCGCCCGCGCGATGTTTCGCGCGGCGCGCGGGCCGCGCGTCAACCGTTGCCGCACCCACGCCCGCTCCCCGCGCCGCGCCGTGACGCTTTGCGCGACGCGCCCGCCAAGCGTCGGCAATCCCGACCGTCCCGCTCCCGCGCCGCTCCATCCCAGCCGTCCATCCAGATCTAGGCCGAAGGCCCAGATCGCGCCGCACGTCATCCCCAGAGCCGTCGGATCTCGCATCGCCGCCGCCGCACCGCGCGCGCCACATCAGCCCTAGCTGATGTGGCAGCCACGTCAGCCCTACTCGCCATGTGGCATGCCACATGTCCTACCATGTCAACAAAATCCGGCCCCCAAGTGCCACGTGGCAGCCACGTCAGCATGGCACGTCAGCATCTGCCACGTGGTAGCACCAGCAGCTGCCACGTCAGCCCTAGCCGTCGCGTCAGCACCACTCTGCTTGCGTGCACTGTTCCATGCGCTGGGTTCACGGTGAACTCGTTCCTTCGTGCGCCGGGTTCACAGCACAGTACACTTTTCTAATTTTCAGCCTTTTCTTTAGATGCAATTTTTCGAGAGTCCGTTCTCCTCCGTCTTAGCTCCGATTGACCCCGCTCTTTTTTCTAAATTCATCTAAAATCAAGATCTAGCTTTTGATTCTGGTTTCATGATTTTTTGAGTTCATTTGCTTATCATGTTATGTGTTTTTCTTGTTTTGATCGTTTTCTCTCTCGTTAGATACGGGTTCCGGAGGAGTAGGATCTACGCCCGAAGACCAAGAGTGCCTCGCTGAACATAACCAAGGCAAGTCATGTCCTTTGATCATATTGAACCCTGTTTGCAATCTATTATTTAATTACTTTGTTTCAAATTACATTGCATTGCTACTTTTATTCAAACCTTGTAATTGGTGGTTATTGTCCCAAATTGATTATCCCTCCTTGATAATTTGGAACACCCTTATGCCATTGTCACCTTAGCCTGGGTTATTATTTAGTGATGCTATGATAATTGTCGCCTGGGATTGGTACGATAGAATTGCTTAGCCTTGCTTAAACTTACGAATGGTTCCATCATCACATGTGAATTATCAATTTGACTTAATGAGATATGGAACTGTGGTTGGTGCCATGTCTATTAAAATTTGGGCCATGGCATTGGTGTGTCATTGGCGTGGTTATACAAAACTGATTTTGCACTCGGGCGAGTGATCGTGCAGTGAGAGACCATGTGGAGGTGTCCCCATGTTTGTGATGAGTAATTGACGGTCGGTTTAGTGAGTTTGAGTTTGTTTCGGGTATTTGAGGGTAGAGTACCTTTACTTGTGCCTTTATTGATTATACTGTTTCGTGCGGTGCTATGTGATGGTTTGCTTGTCTGTGTGACTGCAGGACTTCGGAGCTAGGTTATGGTGAGGCGAGGCGGACCGAGACTAGGCACAGGAGGTGTCGAGGTCCAGACGGTTGGAGACGTCGAAGATGATCGAGGCTGCTGAGGTGGTTGCGAATCGAGAGACGAGGAACCGAGTGAAGCTACCGGTGGTGGACACGACATGCAGTGGCGAGGTGGACCAGGATTAGACTCAGGTGGAGTCGAGGTCCAGTCGGTCAGGTTACCGGGTGCGGTCGTGCGTCGACAGGAAGCTTCCAGGAAAGTGCGGCAGGGGCGTTTCGGTAAAATGCGCAAGGCGGCAAAATGGAAGTGAGATGTTAGGGCTTGAAGTGGAATAGCTATTTTTCCCTCCAATTTGACCTGAGGGTTGACTGTTGCCTCATTTGTATGAGAGGTATGGAGTAGAGGGCAACTGCCACTTCTTGATTTGCTGTTGGGAGAAGGGAAGCAAGAAGCGTTCCCTTTTTGTTTCTCCTGTGTGAGCTGCAGCAAAGTAGTGTGCTTGAGCTAGAGCCCTGTGTGTGTAAACTGAGAGAGGGGGAGTTCTAGGGAAAGTAGTGGTCTGCGTGTGTGTTCTTCCCAGTGAACCATGTAGTGTGAAAAGAGTGTAGAGATGGGATAGTTGAAGAATACTCATATGTAATCATTCCTCTAAATGAAATCGTTCATTTACCTGATTCAATATGAGAGTTCTTGTGTTTGAGATTTTATGGCAGTACTTCCTCTATTCTTGTGTTGTTAGGGTTTGATGGCAGGGAACCTCTCATTCTTGAATTTCCCAGATACAAATCTAAATGTAGGGTGTGTTCACTTTCTCTGAGATCATCTCTCTGCAATTCTCAAAAGTGTTTGAGCAAAAGAATCAAGAAGATGGGGAAAATGAAAATCCTTTCCCTTCTAAATTGAAGTCTCAGATTTCTGATTAAATCTTGATTTCTAGTTCACTTAACATAATCTTTTCTTCCCTGAGGTCTTATTGCTATTTAGCTTGTAATCCAAATCCTTTGCCCCAAAAACATCAAGCAATTTCTTGTGAATTTCTCTTTTTCGGGTGGCTGCAGAAGTTTCTGTTCTTGACTGAATTTTTGGTTTGCAACGCTTTCCCATTTGCCGGACTGCTGTTTGTTGGCCGCTCCCTGCCTGCAAAACTGCTTTTTCTCTGCAGTTCCTTCCCTTGCCGAATTGCATTTTCTTCAGTCTTCAGTTGCCTGAAATCCCTTCGGCCAGCAACTTTGACTTGCGCTCAGACCACTTGCTTATTTACCTCAGCAAATATTTTTGGGTGAAATGCAGCAGTACTAACTCTTCCTTTTTGTTTTCAGTCTGAGTTAGTTTATGCGGTCTGGTGTCTTGCTAGTTGCTCGTATGTATGGTTGCTAGTAGATTTCGTTGATCAATTGTCTCTATGTGGTTTGAGGAGCAGCAGCCTTGTGAATTCCTTTGGTAATGCAATTGTGATTGCTAGTAGATGTGGGTGGTCAGTTAGTTTATGTATGCTTTGTCAGCAGTAGTTCTTGCATCTCACCAGTGCCTTCTTTGGCATGATATGTCTTCGAGGATTTTATTGTAATTTTCAAGGATCAAGTGTGATTGTCATAGAAGTATTCGTTGGTCTTGTTTTTGTTACCATTGAGCGAACCGCTTCTGACTTCATAGCTCTTATAGCTATCGGAGAGTTGTGAACTTTGGTGAATACTTTGGGGACAATTTTAAAAGACACCATTCACCTCCCCTCTGTTGCCATTTCTGATCCTACAATTGGTATCAGAGCCGGTTAGCTCTTCTCGATATATCTTTAACTGGTCTGTGAGCCATGGCAACGGATAAGTATTCCATCAAACCCCCGATCTTCGATGGGATTTCACACGAGGGGTAGTTATTTTTGAAAACTTGTGTATTGTGGTTGGACAGTAGATGGTTAATCTACTGTTGGTTTAGCTTATGGATGGGAGGTCCATAAGCGGTTGATTTAGCTTGTGGATGGGAGGTCTGCAAGTGGTTATGTCATTTCCTTTGATTATTTATTTATTATTGTTTTACTTAAAATTCACTTTCAATCTATTTACTGTATTTACCTTTAAATGTCATTTTATGTAAATTAACCTTTCAGCCATCCATTGGTAAGCCTTGCATACTATATTGCATTCATTTGTTACAAACGACTTGCTGAGTACCAATGTACTCACGGCTTTATGCCCAATGTTGCTCAGTTGAGGAAGAGGAGTATCGCCAGTAGGAGGTTCCAGAAGGAGAGTACTTCGATGACTTTGCGGATTAGGCTTCGTTCTCCACTCGATAGCCTATGGGCTTGTCGATTGGCCACTACGCTTTATTTTGATTTTCACTGCTAGTTTTATTAAGCCTTTCGGGTTAATCTATTGTAAGCTTGACCATAAGGTCGTACCTTTTGAAATTTATTGATATTTTAGTTTTTCCTTTATTTTATCGTGTATATGGTTGTGATTACATCTATACTTAACTGTGTGCACTAGCGGGATCCAGGGACTAGTGCATTATACACAGGGATCCTTGGACTAGTGCAGTATACAACAAGTTTGAAATGCTCGCTGGAGAGTCCCTGGATGAGTGCTTTGCGCGTTTTCACAAGATTCTGAGCAACCTCCGAGCGGTCGGTCTCACATACCCCGACTCGGATAACGCTCAACAGATGCTTGCTGCACTTGATCTTCGTGTTTGGGAAATAAAGGTGACTACCATCAAGGATACCACGGACCTCTCAACTTTAACTCTTGATGCGCTGTACTCGCGTCTCAAGACTCACGAGATTGACATTGTCTCTCGAAAGTCAAAGTCTGATCGATGGCCCTAGTCACCGATCCCGCTTAAACCGGTTCTTCTTGGCGATTTGTTGTGTGGTTTCTCCTTGCTGCTCTCGTGCGAATCGATGATCGCTTAGAGCAGCTCGAGGAGGAGCGGTGGCCCTCCTAGCTCGAAAGTTTTCCCATGCTTACAAGAGGAGGAGGGACGAGAAGAGGGGAGGACACGTGATTTGCTTCGAGTGTGGTGGCCCCACCACATTCGGGCAACCTCCTGCCGAGAAGGGCAAGAACGACTACGGCGGTTCGGGCAAGAATGACTTCACCGACAAGAACCGCAACAAGAAGCCTCCAGCTCCTGCACAAGGCAAGAAGAAGTTCCGCAACTTTGGCTAAGCCAAGAAGCTCTTCCATCGCGTCCTCACCGCCTTCGACGACCTCGACCTCAGCGAGGTGGAAGGATGGAGCGACGACGACAGGACGGGTGACCAAAAGCTCAAGGATGGTGGTGACGACTTCTCCGGCATGTGCTTCATGGCCCTCGAGGGCGAACTGAGCGACATCGAGCTTTACTCCGACTCCGACGAGGTATACCCCATCTACGACCAGCTCAATCATGCTTTTCTTAAGCTAGGTGGTTTTCATGCTAGAGCTAGGACTAGGTGTACTGAGTTAGAGAAGGAAGTAGATAGACTATCACGGGAGCTTACTTCACTTACATCTGCTCCCTCTCGTGATGATTGTGATACATGCTGTGCTCTGTTGGGTGATATGGAGAAATTAAGGACCTCGCATGATAGTTTGTCCTCCGAGCTTGATGTTGTTAAGGTGGAGAATGCTAGTCTGTTTGTCGAGTTAGAATTGAGTAGGATGGCTGTTACCCTACTTACTACTGATGAGACTACTTCTCCCACCTCATGTGAGGTTAAGGACATTGCTGTTAGAGGACCTTATGCCATGCTTCTCGATCTGCCCGAGACTTGTGGAAGTTGTAATAATTTGAAAATGAACCTAAAAAGGGCAGATCATAAAATTGCTGAATTACAAGCTTTTCTACTTGAGCCCATTGCTTCATGTGTGAACTGTCCCAAGTCGGCTGCTGAGCTTGAATCTGTTTCCAAACAGTTTCAAGAGATGATTGACACTAATAACAAATTAGCTCAATATGCTTCTAAGGACCCTGTTAGCTCACCTTGCAATAATTGTGAAAAACTAAAATTTGATTTAATTGCTTTGGATGAAAAATATGTGAAGCTAACTAAGGACCTTCTAGAGAAGCAACCATCTGCTTGTAATGTGTGTGCTGGTGTTGGGGAGAAGCCCAAGGGTAAGGTAGAGACGCCTAGCGACGTGAACCAAATTGTTAGCAGTAAGACTATCCCTTTTGAGGCGGCTGTGCGTGCACATGCCATTCGTTCATCTGCTGTTTGTTCTTCTTCTACTTCCTTACCTTCTGCTGTCTCTTCTTCCCCCTGCTCTTCTTGCATCTCTCTCTTTCGGGAGTGTCAGTATCTTATGAACACTCTTGAGAGGTTTGTTGGAGGCAAGAAGAAGCTCAATCTTATTCTAGACCAATCTAAGATCTGCAGATTTAATCAGGGTCTAGGATATGATTTTTATGAGGACATGAGTAAGCATCCACCTGCCGTGCTCAGACTCATAGCGCCAGGTGTGATCGAGACTGAGCCCAGGACTGAGAAAGTTCAATTCAAATCAGCGGGCTTTGTCCAAGGGATTTCTAGCAGTAAGGTGGTAACACCTGTTGCTTCGACCTCTCAGAAGGCGAAGTTTCATTGTACCTTCTGTTAGAAGGATGGACACATGATTGAGAAATGCTTCAGGCGCGCCAAGATCGCGCGGAGAGATCGTGTTCGTGATCTTAGGCGTATTCAGGGTTAGCCCCAGACCTTGAGTGCACCTAAGACCAACACGACGCTTAGGGTTGATCACTCTGAGGTGTTCGGGCAGCATCGAGGACTTGGTTTTTCCGGTGTTTCTGATTTTCGTTCTCGATTTGCCTCTAGTCGTGATATCCGCCGTTCTGAGGGTAGTTCTCGTTTCCCCCATCGAGATGGCTATCCGCGACGTGATCAGCGTGTTGTTGGTGCTCTAACTCGCTCCCTCGTAGCAGTTGGACCCAATAACAGCTTCAGGTCTGCTAGTAGACCTTCTGGCTCTTTGAGCGACAGAGAGCGTAGGGTAGCTAGAGGTCAGTCGTGTGTGGCTACTTCTTTTGCTCGGCGTGTGACTCAGTATTGGGTGCCAAAATCTCTTTTGATTTATCCCGAGATCGAGCCTTTACTCTGTTTGACTCAGTTCACGGCCGGGAAGAGAGAGGTTTGGCTTGTAGACTCCGGTTGTTCTCGTCATATGACCGGAGACTCTCGTTGGTTCTCTTCCCTAGCCCGTGCTCCAGGTGATGAGACGATCACCTTTGGAGATGCTTCGTCTGGGCGCGTCATCGCAAAAGGTACAGTGCATATTAATGATTCATTCATTTTAAGAGATGTTACCTTAGTGAGTAAGCTGTAGTACAATTTACTTTCAGTTTCTCAGCTTACTGATGACGGTTTTGAGGTGAGCTTCAAGAAAAATAATTGTAAAATTCTTGATTCTTCGGGGAGTCTGGTTTGCGGGATTTCTCGTTATGGGAGGATCTTTCGTGCTGATTTTGCTGAGTCTTCTAGTGATCCTCTCAGGTTTTTAGTTGCTTCTGAGTCCCGTGACCTTACCTTCTGGCATAGGAGACTTGGTCATATTGGATTTGACCATTTGACTCGAGTTAGCGGCCATGATCTCATTCGTGGTTTGCCGAAACTCAAGATGGTTAAAGATCTTGTTTGCGCTCCTTGCCGGCACGGCAAGATGGTTGCCGCTTCTCATCCTCCGGTCACAGTGACTATGGCCGATGCACCAGGACAGCTGCTCCACATGGGCACAGTTGGACCAGCTCGAGTGCAGTCAGCAGGAGGGAAGTGGTATGTTCTTGTCGTGGTCGATGACTTCTCGAGGTACTCTTGGGTGTTTTTCTTAGCCTCGAAGGATAAGATATTTACACATTTTCGAGGTCTCTTTCGTAGGATTTCTGTTGAGCTCCCGGGTGCCTTACGAGCGATCCGCAGTGACAATGGCACGGAGTTCAAGAATTCCTACTTTAAGAGTTTCTGTGATGAGACAGGTGTAGAGCACCAGTTCTCTTCTCCATACGTCCCTCAGCAAAATGGCGTTGTGGAGAGGAAGAACCGTACCTTGGTCGAAATGGCCAGGACGATGCTTGATGAGTACTCTACACCGAGGAAGTTTTGGGCTGAGGCGATAGTCACCGCGAGCCATGTTTCAAATCGAGTTTTTCTCAGGGCACACTTGCATCGCACCTCTTATGAGTTGAGATATGGGCGAAAGCCCAGTATATCTCATTTTCGCGTGTTTGGTTGAAGTGTTTTATTCTAAAGTCTGGAAACCTAGATAAGTTCGAGTCACGATCTTGTGATGGGATCTTTCTAAATTACTCGACTTCTTCGCGGGCTTATAGGGTCTGGAACTGCGAGTCTAGTAAATTGGTAGAAACCTGTGAGGTGACATTCGATGAGGCCAGTTCGGGGACTAGGCCCGATATCTCAGGTTCTATAGAGCAGTCTGAGACCATCTTTGTAGATGATCAGGAGGATGGAGATGGGGGTTGTCTACCTAATCCAGTTTCTCCTCCCCCTGAGGTGCCTACCTCTACCACCGCACCTCAAGGAGATCAGCCCATCCCTTCCGCTTCTTCTAGAGCTAGTGACTCTGTTCCTACCTCGTCAGTTCATGAGGTAGAGGCCACTTCTCCTTCTTCTCATCAAGGACCTCCTCGTAAAGTCCGAGAACATCATCCTTCAGAGCAGATAATTGGAAATCTTTTTGAGCGTGTCACACTCTCAAAATCTGGCACTTCTCTTTTGTCTCCATTCTGCTTTCGTCGCCTCTTTCGAGCCCAAGGATGTTGATCATGCTCTTTCTGACGAGTCTTGGGTCAATGCCATGCACGAGGAGTTAGAGAATTTTGAGAGAAACAAGGTCTGGTCGCTTGTTGAGCCCCCTCGAGGTCACAATGTTATTGGGACTAATTGGGTGTTCAAAAACAAGCAGAGTGAGGATGGGGTAGTCATTCGAAACAAGGCTAGACTGGTAGCTTAGGGGTTCTCCCAGGTTGAGGGTCTAGATTTTGATGAGACCTTTGCCCCTGTTGCTAGACTTGAGGCCATTAGAATCCTGCTTGCTTTTGCTGGTTCTAAGGGTTTTAAGCTTTACCAGATGGATGTCAAGAGTGCCTTCCTCAATGGGTTTATTGAGGAAGAAGTCTATATTAGACAGCCTCCAGGTTTCGAGAACCCCAAATATCCACACCATGTCTACAAGCTGTCTAAAGCCTTGTATGGACTTAAGCAGGCCCCTAGAACTTGGTATGAGAGGCTTAAGTCCTATCTGTTGAGTCATAGGTTTGAGATGGGTAAGGTAGACAAGACCCTGTTCATTCGCAGACATGGCAATGACCTTCTACTCGTCCAGATTTATGTGGATGATATCATCTTTGGTGGCTCTTCTCATACTCTTGTTTCTCAGTTCTCCGATGTCATGAGTTCAGAGTTCGAGATGAGCATGATGGGCGAGTTAAGTTTCTTCCTTCGCTTTCAGATCAAGCAGACTCGGGAGGGTACTTTCTTGCATCAGGGCAAGTACACTCGTGACCTTCTGAGACGTTTTGACATAAGTGATGGCAAGCCAGTGTCAACTCCAATGGCATCTTCAGCTTCACTCGACCCAGATGAGGACGACGAGCCAGTTGATCAAAAGGAGTATCACAGCATGATTGGCTCCCTCTTGTACCTCACTGCCTCGAGACCGTACATACACTTCTCCGTGTGTCTGTGTGCTCGATTTCAGGCTTCTCCTCGCGTATCTCACCGCCAGGCGGTGAAGCGCATTCTTCGGTACCTTTGAGCTACCATTGACTATGGTATCTGGTACTCTTCCTCATCCTGTCTTTTCCTCGAGCCTACTCGGACGCAGACTTTGCTTGGTTGAGGATAGATAGGAAGAGCACTTCTGGCATCTGCCAATTCATTGGCACTTCTCTCGTTTCTTGGTCTTCTAGGAAGCAGTCCGGTGTTGCGCAGTCCACCGCAGAGGCCGAGTATGTTGCTGCCGCCAGTTGCTGCAGCCAGATACTTTGGATGGCTTCGACCCTGCGGGACTTTGGTTAGTTATACAAAGTGTTCCACTCCTTTGTGATAATACTTCTGCTATTAACATTGCTAAGAACCCAGTGCAGCACTCTGGGACCAAGCATATTGATATCCGATATCACTTCCTTAGAGACCATGTGGAGAAGGGTGATATAGTGCTTGATTTGGAGAGTGACCGTCAGTTGGCTGATATCTTTACCAAGCCTTTGGATAGCTCTAGGTTTTCAGCCTTGCGGGGAGAGCTTGGGGTGGTTTGTCCTTATGGACTATAGTGAGGGGGAGCTTTGTGTTTTACTGTTTTATCTTGTATATTATGTTGTTGCTCCTTACTGTTGCATTGCATTTGGGTGCATTCTGGTTAGTCTTTCTAGCATAGATTAGAGTGCTTCTCGTATCTAGATGGTCAGACTTCTTCCTCTCGTCTTGTGATTCTAGGATGCTGCTTGTTAGCTGTTTTTCTTCTCACTAGGTTGAGCTTACTCACTTCTTATAGGTTCTAGCAAGAGTTGGGCCACCCTTGGGTAGACAAGGAACGTGTTTG
The DNA here is from genome assembly GCA_036346265.1 of Melocanna baccifera. Lineage (NCBI taxonomy): Eukaryota > Viridiplantae > Streptophyta > Magnoliopsida > Poales > Poaceae > Melocanna > Melocanna baccifera. The sequence goes on from JAYEVJ010000051.1 coordinate 106,586, forward strand.
CTCCTCAGTGTGTTAGTTGGGCAGTTGATAGTCCTAGTGTCATATAGGGTAGATGAGAGTCAGTCAGAGTCATAGTATTCTCTATATCTTGTCTATGCTTTAAGGACTGCCTGTTTCTGATTTCTTTGCCAGCTTCTCGTTTTATAGCTTTGGTTCAGGGGGAGTTCATTTGGGAACTTCTGAAGCTTAATATTGATATAACTCAACTTGAACTAAAAAGTGCTTCACATGTTGAGGGGGAGCTGGATTTTCTGCATTTCATTGTAATATAACTACATGGAGCCTTGACTATTATCCATAGTTGACATGATTACAATGTATTACATCTTGCCATGATTATGCTTAATCGCTAGATTTATCATTGCTTCATATGTGCCGTCAAGCCTTTGCCATTGTTAAGTTAATTAAAATTGCACAACTTGAACTAAGACATGTCATGTTAGCTCTTGAGACTAGTCTGTCTTTAGTTATCCTCTTATGACTCATGCCATGTCAAATAGGCTAAGTTGAGTCTTGAATCTTTAATTGAGCTTTAGTTTGAGCTATGCTAGTTTCTTGATGAAGCATGTGTAAGTACAATTATTTAAGAAAGCAAAAGATCTCTTTCATGTGCGAAAGAACTGATCTCACCAATTCTTTCTCATGAGACTGCTTGCCATTGCACTAGGCATGAACTCAGGGGGAGTTTTGGATGCCCAAGATCATCTCCTTAAGCTTCTCGCTTGGAATGGTCGTATAAGGCTTGAGATCTAGCACATCACCAAAATTATGAGTTTCAAATGAAAACATGTGATTTGTGCTAAAATTTGTTTAATTGTCAACAGAACTAAGTACTTGTGCAAATGATTCATTCTTGAACTTATAGCACTCTAAATTGACTCAATTCTAGCTTCTTGGTTCCACTTAGATTATTGACATGGCTTGCATCATCTTTGGATACCTCTAGTTAGACTATACTCTTCAGTGGCATGACATGCTAAGAAATTCATCTAATCTTCATATTGCTACTTACTTGGCTTGGCTTGATTATACATATTTTGTCATGATCTTGATAGTATTTATATCTATTATAGCTTGATGTAATACTCAAATAGTCATTTTGGATAATCTTCATGGCTCTAATTGCTTAGCATTGCATAACACTCAGTCACACCATGCCTTATTCTCTTCTTTGCATCTTGATGACTCTATTGCCAAAAGGGGGAGAATTTTGAAGAAAAAGTCATCAATTTTGGGAGTTTTGGGAGCGTTTGAGGAAAACTTGCTCTTTATTTTGCTCCTTGCGTCAACATGGTCATTAGCATCAATCCCTTCGGCCAGCAGCTTTGACTTGCGCTCAGACCACTTGCTTATTTACCTCAGTCTCTTGTCGTTTCAGAGCTTCCTTCTTGCAAGCCAAAAGAAAGCAGAGAAAGCAGAAATCTAGAACTATTGTTCATTATGCCGACTGCACTCAGTGAGTCTTTTGCTCGGTGGACTACGAATCTTCAGGTCTGCAAGTAATTCTTTGAATCGGCTGCTCTCATTAATTGCTGCTGTCAGTAGTGGTTTAAAAATACATGTTTCGGCTGAGAGCTGCAGCCCAATGCATCCCTCTCTGCTATCAGTTTTCTGCTCTTGATAGTTTCGGCTGCAGCTGCTACTGTAAGGTTTCGGCCACTGCATGCAGTTTTCACTCGGCTAGCTGTCCGAACTCTGAAGTCACTGTTTTCAATCAATTAATTTCGATCTGCACCTTTCTTCTTCTTGCGAAATGCTCTGCAGTGCCTTTTGCTAACCGAACTGCAGCTAAAAAAGGAGAGATTAAGTGCTGCTGTCCATAGTGCCGAACTGCGATCTGCAGATTTATCTTTTGTGTGCTCTGCATTTCAGGTTCGTGTGTATTCGCCATGAGTAATCCCTGCAGCTCTCTTTGTTAGTCCGAATTCCTTTTAGTTATTTGCAAGGTTGGTTGTTGGGTTGGCCGTGAGCAAGTGTGCGATCCTGTCTCTTTGGTTCCTGCATTCGGAAATTGCTATTTTCAGTGATATGTCCTAAATTTTCAGCAGCAAGAACCTACATCTTTCGATGCATCATTTCTTGGTTCGGTCGGTGAGAAAGCAAATATTTTCGGTGAAATGCAGCAGTACTAACTCTTCCTTTTGTTTTCATCGAGTTAGTTTATGCGGTCAGTGTCTTGCTAGTTGCTCGTATGTATGGATGCTAGTAGATTTCGTTGATCAATTGTCTCTATGTGGTTTGAGGAGCAGCAGACCTTGTGAATTCCTTTGGTAATGCAATTGTGATTGCTAGTAGATGTGGGTGGTCGGTTAGTTTATGTATGCTTTGTCGTGAGAGTTCTTGCATCTCACGGTGCCCTCTTTGGCATGATATGTCTTCGAGGATTTTATTGTAATTTTCAAGGATCAAGTGTGATTGTCATAGAAGTATTCGTTGGTCTTGTTTTTGTTACCATTGAGCGAACCGCTTCTGACTTTATAGCTCTTATAGCTATCGGAGAGTTGTGAACTTTGGTGAATACTTTGGGGACAATTTTAAAAGACACCATTCACCCCCCCTCTGTTGCCATTTCCGATCCTACAATTGGTATCAGAGCCGGTTAGCTCTTCTCGATATATCTTTAACCGGTCTGTGAGCCATGGCAACAGATAAGTATTCCACCAAGCTCTCGATCTTCGATGGGATTTCACACGAGGGGTAGTTATTTCTGAAAACTTGTGTATTGTGGTTGGACAGTGGATGGTTAATCCACTGTTGGTTTAGCTTATGGATGGGAGGTTCATAAGCGGTTGATTTAGCTTGTGGATGGGAGGTCTGCAAGTGGTTATGTCATTTCCTTTGATTATTTATTTATTATTGTTTTACTTAAAATTCACTTTCAATCTATTTACTGTATTTACCTTTAAATATCATTTTATGTAAATTAACCTTTCAGCCATCCATTGGTAAGCCTTGCATACTATATTGCATTCATTTGTTACAAACGACTTGCTGAGTACCAATGTACTCACGGCTTTATGCCCAATGTTGCTCAGTTGAGGAAGAGGAGTATCGCCAGCAGGAGGTTCCAGAAGGAGAGTACTTCGATGACTTCGCGGATTAGGCTTTGTTCTCCACTCGATAGCCTATGGGCTTGTCGATTGGCCACTACGCTTTATTTTGGATTTTCACTGCTAGTTTTATTAAGCCCTTCGGGTTAATCTATTGTAAGCTTGACTATAAGGTCGTACCTTTTGAAATTTATTGATATTTTAGCTTTTCCTTTATTTTATCGTGTATATGGTTGTGATTACATCTATGCTTAGCTGTGTGCACTAGCGGGATTCTAGGACTAGTGCAGTATACACACAGGGAGTCCGAATTTGCATATTCGGGTCTCGACATTGGCCTGGCCAGGTCAGCCCTGGGCTGGCTCCTCCCCTTGCTAATGCTTTGCCATGGCAGGGCCTTCTACAGTGCCATCCAGACTCCCGCCCATGCCCCACCTTCAGTGCTTTAGATGCCACCACACCCTGCAACCTGCTGATTGGAGCTGCCCAAGCCAATTCTGTCGAGCCAGAACATCCTCAGAGTAAGGCGACACCATCCCCACCCTTGGCCGGACTCGTCGGCACCTATACCTTGCCGGCACCGTGCACCTCCTCCACTCATTAACATCTTACACCACCAGACCATCATCGCCATTCCCATGCTGCGTAGACTGCCAAGGTAGCCTTCTGTCCGTCTCTAGATGCTCTTAGACCAAGGAATTTCTTTGAATCACCTTGGATCACCGTAACTGCCCCTCCCCTATTCCTCCACCGCCCATGGTCGCAGCGGACCGCAACCACCACCAAATTGGTAAGCAGGACTATGCCCGAACATGCGTTCACGTATGAGCATCCTATTTTTGAAATGCTCACGTCCAGCTGTTGCCTCTACCACCGACGACGAGCCCTTTCATTGCCAACAAAAATGGGTGGGTGCTCTATGTTGACGAAGGTGGCCATTCGGACGGTTTGAACTTTCTCCTTCAAACGATCGAACGGTCTGAACGACCCCTATCGGACGGCTCGCACGTTCTAGCCGTTTAGACAGTCCAAACATTCTCATGGGTGATCAGACGGTCCGAACGACCCCTCAGCTGATCGGACGGCTCGTACGTTCCAGCCGTTCGGACAGTCCGAATATTCCCATGGACGATCGAATGGTTCGGATGGCCCCTTAGCTGATCGGATGGTCCAAATGTCTCAAGTCGATCGGACCGGTCCGAACGTAACCACTATAGGCCCCACCTATCAATGAGAGATCTCGTTCTCCCTTTTTATTTTTTGGATTAATTTAAATGGAGAACTTTAAATAGGTATAATTTATTCATCATAGCTCCAAAATTAATGAAAAACTTTTTAAATTCATCTAAATTCAACATCTACCTAATGGAACCAAAACCAAGAATTTTGGAGCTTGTTTGAATTTTTGTATGTGGATTTATTTGGTTCACTAATTTTTATTAAATTTTTTACGCAATGTAAAATAGTGTACAAAGCTCAGGAAGAGGAGGCGGAAGTTGGAGCAAGTCAAGACTAGTAAGACTAGGCCTATTGTGACCAAGATGAGTCAATAGTTTGATCATGTTGAACCTACATTTGATGAAATTTATTTCTATTTAACTTATCAACTTGTGTGTTGTTATTTCATATGCAAATCTGTGATTGTTTTAAGATTCTAGTTAGATGCCCATTATTTTATTTGTTAATATTACATTCCCTTGGAATATTTTGAGCATGCGAGCCTTGTCACCTTAGAAAAATTATAATGGTTACTTTTAGAAATAAGTCTACATTTATATACCCTGCCTAGCACTGCTTAAGTACTCGAGGGCATTAAATTTCCCTGGCATTATTTCAACATGAAAAACCGTTTTGGGTAGTCATTAAGGAAGAGTGGAAGTTATGTTGTAACATGTATATTTTATGCTTCCAAAGACCTCAAATTTCTTAACTATCTGGATGGATGGTTCGGGGGTGTGGTGCAGTGGATGCACGAGAGTGTGGAGTGTAGTAGAACTGCCCATATAACCCTAAGGACTGAATCTTATGATAACCTCCTAGTGTATAACAGTACAACCATAAACTGGGAAATTGTAGGCAGGGATAACTAATTTGTGTACTCCTAGCATAGTTACTGAAGGTGTATACACGTGCAAAGGGAAGGATGGTCTCATCCCCACCTCTACTGTGACGCTCAAGAGGGATGGTCATATCCTACAGAGGAAAGACCTTAGTAGGCGTAACCACACTAGAAGGATGCATTGCAACAGTCTTGTTATGATTACTCAGTCGCATGCATATGAAAACATGTAATGGCCAACATTATGATATAAACATATCTTGTGGATAAAAATATACAATCTCTACAGAGTTTACTGTTCGAACTGCCGTTCCCACAGTCATTGGTGGACATTGGGGACTTTACCACGATATAGTTCTATTTCAAAAACTTTGTGGGTGAAATGAGAAAAGTGACTGGCTGGTACAATCTTGATTTGTGTTGCCCTGGGCGGTCAGTCCCAGTGATGATACAAAGTAGATTGACACTGGAAAACTAGCATAAGGAAACATTATTGCAAACCTTCAAATATGTTATACAACTTTGTCTAGTTAAAATGCTATGTCATAGGATTTTGCTACTATCTGTCTAAACTTACAAAGCAATTGGCAAAACCAAAAGAACCCCTAAGCCACTTCTTGTTAAGCCATGCATCCTACTAAATTGCGTGCTGTGTATTGGCTCGTAGAGCACGGTGGTTTGTGCTCACCTTCGCATTACCAAAAATCAGGAATAGGTAACCGGATCACTACGCTGATGAAGATGCACTTGCCACGGAAGGAAGAGCTGATGAAGGGAATTAGAACGCCATTTTCAAGTTCGAGTCCTAGACAAGTGGACTAGATGGAGATTGCGTGCACAACTATTATCTAGTCTTAGATAATATCTATCGCACATATTTATCCCCAGTCACTTGCTTGTGGATATTGATCCGACTTTTGTTTATACTTTCCGCTGCTACCTTTTTGTGTTGTAAATATTTGGCCTGATCAACCCTTATGTAAAACTGTTGCCCGACATGGTGTATTTTAAACTCTGATATGTAATATTATATTTCGGTCTATTTTGTGTGATGTATGACTTAATGCAGCAATGTATCTATGAGCACTATCTACTGATCCAGAGAATAGTGCAGTGGAATCACAAAGAATTTTGGATTGTGAAATCCGGGTCTGACAAGATCTCACTAAAGAAGATAGCTATCTAAAAATACATATTTAAATATAGAAGTAAATGAGCCATAAGTGCCAAACTAAAATACAAAGTTTAACATAGATTTACATAACTCAACACATAGCACTTTATTATTGACACTTGATTATGACTTATCTCAGTAAAGCACGTCTTAGACTGGGTGCCATCTACAACGATCTCCTAAGCTTCAATCTAAATTAATTTTAGCATATTTATAATAACCTTTTTGAGCCAACTTGAATCTCATTTCATTAATTGTAACATCTCAAGTCTTACTTTTCGATCATGCCAAGCAAAAAAGCTTAAGGTTTCATGATCTCGGTTATAGAAAACTCTCCCTAAGTTCATGCCTAGTGCAATAACATGTCGTCTTGTGGGAAAAATTGTTGAGATGCAAATATAATTAATAATTTGACCATAATTTGCCGCATGTATTTCTAGAAAAGCTAAAAGTTATTCAAGAAGTAACTCGAATGGCTCAAACTTAGACTTGATCTATAATCAGGATTTAACTAGGTATTTAAATATGACATATCTCAATAAGTAATCATTCTAATCAAAACTTAGCCAAAGAAAGCCTTGCGATATTGTTTGTTCAAGTTGACAAAATTAAAAAAAGCTAATTATGGCCTTAGTAAGCTAGGCATGTAAAATCATGATTAAGAAAGCTCCTAACACACATCATAATTTGTTTCATGATTATTGGCTTAAATAAAAACAAGCCTTTTTTTTACAATGATATACAAAAGAGAACTCACCTTAGAACATTCCTATTGGATGACATACGCCCAACTCACTCCGTAAATGAACAAATCGAGAAGTATCAAGCGACTTAGTGAGAATATCAGTAATCTAACCCACGTCCTTGAGAATGAATTTATCATTAATGCGCACTATACCTTTAGATATCATAGTACTTATGGAGGCATCCCCAAAAGTAAAAAACTTGTCATTAGATGCCTTAGTGAGGGAGAATAACTATCTTGAATCACCACTCATCTGCTTGGAACAACCTGAATCCACTAGCCACATGTTCACCTTCCTCATCAGTTATACCTACATCATAGGAAACATCAGTGTCACAGTACTAGAGTTAGTGAAATAAGATATAGGAATCCAGCGGTGATACACACAACATGGAGGAACATCAACAAAACTAGAACAAAAAACATGAGTATATGGGCATGGATTATTTGAATTATATCTCAATCCAACACGTGAAACATATTTTATAGTCATCATAAAAGTTCTCTAAAAATCTAGTTTTCGCATTAGTTTTAGAAACAAAGAGGTTACACGTTTTAGTCTTAAAGCATTCAATCTTTCCTTCTTCTCTTTCTTAGCACTACTAAAACAAAATTTATACAAATGCCTTTTTTTTTTCCACAGTAGATGCAACGAAATTTAACAAAATTAGAATTCGTTTGAGATGATGAGCTAGCACCTAGAGCATTATTCAATGAACTTTGCACAAAACCAGCAAATTTAAACACAGTTTCATGAGGCTCACCTTTTGTTTCAATTAGCTCACTTCCAATGACCTTAACAATCTTAGGTGGATTATTCTTGGCATAATCAGCAGCACTAAACCCTATATCGATATTTTTGTCACTTGTTTTTGACTTGTCTATGATCATATTCAGATTTTTCTTCCTAAAAGAGAATATCTCCATAGTGTTCTTAAGATATTCATTTTCGTAAGCTAAAGTAAGACAAGTTATGTATTCAACAGGTTCATTCACAAGATTCTTACAAGCACCAAACCGAGCCAATCTTTCTTTTTTAGTAAAATCATTTTGTTGTCTAGTCAAAACTTCTATTTTGTGCTAAGTTTAGGACAGTTAAGGCAAAAAGATGTCTCATAATAAAGCATGTGTTAAATTGATTCCTGAAATAAATTAAGTCTAACTTCTGACAATTCATAATTAGAGCAAGCTACAGATTGAGCATTTTAAATACTTGAATCTAAATTTGTAGAAAAACTAAAACAGAGCTTTTCAATTTCATCATTTGCAAGTTTTAACTTTTCATCGTAAGAGTCATGTATCAATCTTAATTCATCAAGTTTAGTAGTTACATTGCTAAGTTGAAGCAAATTTGATGTCTTAATTGTTCTAGCAAATTCAGATGTTCATGATGTGCTAAGCAGAAGAAATGTTGATGACAAATATATATACCATGCATACACGTTGTACTATTTCTTTAGTACAATTTCAGGCTATCAAAAACCGAGAATGGCTTTTCTTCAAGAAGGGGAGGATGACGCGGATACACATGTATCTTGTACTTTTCAGTTAAATATATTATTCAACTGGAAAGAATTATTGAGCCGTATGAAATATTGTCTGGTGAACTCATTCCAAACTAAATATAATATTGTTATTCATAAGAATAGAATACTACCTCATGTTATCAAATGGTGTATTCTTAAGTTTGTCAATGGCAAAGCAATGGAGAGGTAAAAGGAAGAGGATAACCACATTAGGTGCCAAAGACACGAAGGAAGAAAGCTCATGCAGTGGGAGAGCAAAAAGGGAGGAGCCCAAGGACTTAAAATACAAATTTTGGATAAGATTTTTAAGCCCAATTCGTACCTCCCATAAGACTAATTGGATTGAAACTCGGATTCAACTCAGAATTAAATTCGGATTCGGTTCGGGACAGCCTGACAGGTAGTTACTAAAAAGGTCATAACTTTCACAAACGGAGTCCGATTCGGTCGTTCTTATACTTGTTGGAAAGATAATTTTAAAGGCTACGCAATGGATCTAGTCCCAGCATCAAATTCATCACGTATCAAAAGTTATGACCAAAACAATATAATAACTGTAAAATCTAGTTTCCTTTTTGTGAGAGTTCGTACCTAAAATATATAGGGTTGAGTTGTACTAGATTTGTGGACTCTGTAGATATCCCAAGGGGCTATATAAGACATGTATTAGCAGTCTTAGGGCTCAGATCACCTTTGAGAAAAATCAATCTACTAAAGTTTTTCGAGTTTATCATTGCTGCGAAACTCCATAGGGAATTAGGAGTGTTCTTCAATCAAGATCGTTCAGCCTTTCTGCTGGAAATTGGGTGCACAATAGATCTTTGCTTGGTAGTCGGCAAAATCGACGCGAGTGTGTTTTAACAAATTAAACAGTGTACGTCCCTCGCACTGGCATTGGAAGATCATTGTGATTTATCAAGACTCCTACGAGTATCCATCCTTTGGGCGACCCCGTATCAAGCTCTTAAGAACAAGACCATGATTTTTCATTTTCTTTTTGTACTTTTGAACTCCTTTGTCAATCTAAACATAATATGAGATAAATCTATATAAGAAAGTTTACCTCATCAAGATCGCTATAGAGACCATCATTATTGAGCTTCTCGCTATTTGCCACAAAATACATCCATGTGAAATCTACCTCCTTTGTCTTCTTGTCATTGTCCTTATTGTCGCTTCCAAAATCATTATCACTCAAATTAATCTCATCAACTACTGAAAGTATTTTGTTGACTATTCTGTGATAATTGCACTTCTTGTTTGAGTCAATCTTGAATTGAGATCGATGAGTTGGTGCTTTGTCATCATTAACCTCCTTGCTCCTCAATTTGGAGCAATTCATCTTGATGTGGTTTGGCTCACCATATTTATAGCATCTGTTTGGACCCCGTTTCCGCCTTGATCTAATATTGTTAATTGCCTTTGTCACTTTGTTGGAGAAGAGTACAACTTGCTCTTATGGAATCTCCTCTAACTATTCATTTCAAATAGAACACAGTACATATAAAGAAATAATAGAGGAATTAGAAGAAATGTTAGCTTGGTTAGTCCCTAAACCCAAACTATTAAACTTGTTTATCCTGTCCAAAACATCAATATCATGTGTTTTCATCTTAGAATAAAGATCATTTAAATTAAGTGTTTTCATGTTAACAAAATGATTAATAGTAGTGACTAACACATTCCAAACAGACATATCCAAATCATTTAAGATTTGATGAGTATTCTCATAATCAGAATATATCACATTAACATATTGTAAATTACTAATAATTTTATTGAAGCGATCAAAAAGTGCATATACTGATTCTCTAGATTTCATCTCAAATTTAGAATACTACTTTTTAAATTGGTTCTGATGAACATCTTTAACAAATTTAGAACCTTCCTGATAATTAGCTATAGTAGTCTAAATTTTATTAACATATTTAATATAAGTAAGTCTGGTAAACTCATTCTACTTGGACCTTATAACAAAATATTTCTGACCTTAATATTAGCTTTAACACCAGTAATATTTTTAGTAGTAACAACAGGAAGTACTTCATATGGATTTTTAACTTTTTGCTGAATAACATAACCTTGTGCTTATAGAAAAACCTCTACACATGTTTTTCAATATATATATCTGATCTATTGAAAAATGGTGGCTTACCTGAAAAATAATTTCGATCTGATACCATTGCAACCTACTCTAATACCACTCGTAGGAGCATCGATGACAATCGAAGGGGTGAATGATTATACTCACTAGTGAAATTTTTTTTAATCTATAATCTCTTGATTGTTCAATCTGCCACCGTAGCACAATTCAAATCAAAAACAAAAGTTAGCAGAGGATAAAAACAATAATTTTTTGGTACTGTAGCGGGAATGTAGCTGCATCTTTTTTCCTGTCGCGGCAGTGTAGCAAACTACTGTAGCAAATCAAAACAATCAGAGGTGTCACTTTCAGCCTTGTTTCGGTACTGTAGCAGCAAATTAAAAATTCAATGCGTCGCTTTCACTGTCTTTCTTTGTAGCTTGCTTTTGCCATTCGAGATCAACCAAAGAAAAAGAACTGCATGGTGTCACTGGTGTCGCACGCAAATCAAGGGCGGGCATGGCTCGCTGCTATGGAGTTACATGCGAATCGAGCCGAGGAAAAAACCGATGTTGTCGTGCGCAACGAGATCATCGCGCGAGGATTTTTCCCGACGACCACACACTGCGAATTCTCAGATGCCAACCAACAATGAAACCCGATGACAAATATGTGACCCGACGGATTTTTAATATATCTGATTCAATTGCTGGATCATTATGTTTATAACTACAAAGTATATTTTTAGCATCTCTCAAACCTAGCACGAAATTTACATCTGATAGCTTGAGGGTTAGCCTCTAAATATATCTCTATTTATAGTCTAGAGTTCAAATAAATTTTTATCTAATTTCAACAAATTAGGGACCAAAACCCTTACATAGTATGAATTTTTCAATTTTTGTCACGTGTCATAGCCTCTGAATTATACCTCCGTAACTCTAATATGCATCATCCATCTTTTGATCTTTACGCGCCCTAACTCAAACATGGCCGTCTTCTCTAGTATTCTTGACCCTTTAGACCACGACTTTACATCAAACCATCTCTCGATCCACGCCGTAGACCATAATCACCTCCGAGTTACCCTGCATATGCAAAAAACCAAAGTAACATATTTTCTCAATATAGGTTCTTTCTAACTTGACCGACATAAGTCTACACATGTTACACATATCAAATAACATCAATAAGCAGCATCGTCAATTATCCATCCTCACAAGTATTCTAGAACTACCCATATGGCCCAAAAAATTTTCATTGGTAGCAACGTGCGAACAATGAATTAGTATCTCTAAACAACTAGTGATATTCAATGTAACTCCTTCGTTTTGGAGCTCTAGGAAATCCTACAAGAATCATTAAATCATAAAAAGTAAAATTACTGGAAATTGTCTCGTTAATCAAGAGAAAAAGAGAAGATCTACACTACTTATTTCAATATGGCTATATTATAACGGTGCAAATTAATTATATGTAAATAAGAATCTCTCTCATTATCAAGAAAAAGAGAGAAGATTTACATGACTTATTTTCTGAGGTCAGATTAAATATATGTAACTATATTTTCAAAAGACAATAAAATTACATAACAAGTACAATATATTACAATCTAGCAGCACAATTGGCATCTCATATATTACAATCTAGCAGCACAATTGGCATCTCAACTTAGATTTAGGAACACTTTGGTGCAAATGCACCATTTTAATCAAATAAAATAATAACTGTTACCTTTTATTTTGCTTCCTCCTTCCATAAGGTAAGAAAACCATTCACATTTTCAGTGACGTTTTCATCCATAGAGATTAGCACAAAGCCAAGCGATCGATGGCTAGTCCAACCGTGTGTTAACGGTGTCTTGGCTATGGCCATGGTTCAAGCCTCAATTACTATGTGTTGATTGACACACTTTCACTCCGGTAGAACCTAGGTCCTGTTCTTTGCGGTTTCTAAAAGCCGGTTTTGGCTTTTGCTACAGTAACTAACTTTTAAACGGAGTATTTTTTTAAGATAGGGTCTACAAGTTAATTGTAGTACACGTTAAAAAACTAATATCTATATCATCAAAAATTGCAAGCGAGTATCTCTCTTTCCGCAATCTCTATCGTAAACAGCCAAAAAGCCATCAGCCGCAGCCGAAAAGAACAGGCCCCTAGACTTGGCAGTAGCGATGTCACGCTGACGGGTAGGGATAAAAATGGATCAAATACGATTAAATAGTCTTAAATATAAATATAAATCTATATATTTAAAATAAATATAAATACAAATCAAATATTTTTAAATACAGATACGAATTGAATATCATAACAAATACGAATTCGAATTGGATATATACTTAATTCGGTCGAATACGAATATCCTCCTACGAATGTCGTAACTGGCCGATTTTTTGGTTACTGGTTTCAAATTCAAATTTTGACACTTAAAATTTAGCTGATTTTTTTCGTTTTTTTTTGTTCCGCCGGTAACGAGACAAATCTCTGGCGGGATTTAGGCGAATCCGATATGTATAGAAAACAGATTGAATATGAAGCAAATAGTTTCGAATATAAATGTTCTTGAATACGAATGCGAATATGAATATTTTCAAATATATACACGAATATTGTCAAATACGAATATGAATATTTTTGAATACGGATTTTACTTACCACATTCACGTTTTCTTGGTTACGAATATAGGATAAAATGGATTATCCGTTACCGTTTCTCACCCTACTGGCGGGATACGAAGGAAGGGCTCACCTTGGCACTCTTAGGTAGTGCTTATTTCGGCTTATAAGTTTAGGCTTCTGACTTTTTTTACACTATAGTGGTTGGAAATGCACTGTAGCTGTTGTGAAGTTAGAAACCAAAAGCAGAAGCTCATTGGAACATGGCTAAGCAATTGGAGATTGCACGATCGAGCCATCGGTGGTAGTACTGTATTTGAGAGCGAGGGAATATGTGTGACGTGTCCCATTGGCAATAGATGGAGACTCTTCTTTTCAGTTTATGACTTATAACTTATGATTTCTCTTAAATAAATAAATGAAATATTGTCTCACGTATTTTCGAAATGATTTATCGAGATAATTTTTTTGAAATAACTTATTGATATATAATACATTATATAAACGTATGTGTTAGGATCAAAAATCATTCATCATAGTAAAAAAAAAATCTAATCCTTTTGTGGATTATCTGACCCGAAAAGAACCTAATTGGCATCTCAAGAATAGAGTGCGACTGAGCCAGCACTCCAGTGCATGACACGCGACAACCTTGCATCTCTAACCCCTTTTGTTTTTTGTTTTTATCTCTGAAATGATTATTGTGAGAAACCTTCTAGAATTTTTGTATGTGAAATTTCCTTCTTTTAAAAGCAAATAGGCCTAATTAAGAAGGCCTTAAACTCTATGTTAATCAAAGTTGACCGTACTTATCTTGACGATCTGCAACTTTTCATGGTATATCCATGAACCTCGAATTTCTTGATTCCATTTGGCACGCGGCAACTGAAAAAAAATTGGACCCGCATGACAGGACATCATTCTGGAGGAGGCCCCCATGCGGCTGAATATTTTGGGATGCTCATAATAGTGTTAGTTTATAACTTTTTTTACTGTAACTGATTTATTTTATACTGTAGCTGAATTGACTTATTTAACATAATTAAATTTAAAAAATATTAACCTATCATGAATAATACAAAAGAATATGAAAAAAACAAAAAAAACCTCAAAATTAAAAAAGCAAAAAAAATAAAAATTAAACAGTAAAAAAACCGAACGCTATCGTCGAAAGCTAACGGTAGCGTCCGCTGTGCGCTTCTTCCCCTTCTATCGGTTTCACTCTCTCTGTACGGCCAGCTCCTCACCGCCCTATTCGTACAATTCGCGCCGTATAAATTTCACCGTTTGTCCAAGGATGACTTCAGTTCAGACCCAGTTTCCTGCTAATTCTAGGACATGTAAGGGAATCACGTGGTGAGCCTGCCTCTACCTTCTTGCTCTGGACCCACATCCGAAGAAAAACGAGGACCCAAGACCCAACAGTCTTGGTAAGGCTCCTCTTCATCGGCACCTGTATGTCTAGTACCCAACTTACTCCAAATCTCTCGGCAAAGAATTCGAGTAGCCTATTTCCAAGGAGTGCGCTATATATGGCTGGTCGCCGAATCACACCGTCGCCAATCAGGGGCGATCGCCGGCGAGGATTGTCGTGGTCTGGATAGACTTGAACGTTTAGTAATTTTTGACTTTTAGAAGTTTCAACGAATATTAGCCGTTTGGAAGAGGAATTTATAATTATATAGAACTTGTAGGTAGGTTTTGATAAACTTTGAGATGTACATGGGTTTCTGATAAACTTCTCTATATATAGATGTAATTTTTCTTGTTTAGGAAGGGGTATTTTATAAATGGCTGGAGTTATGCACCAAACTTTTGAACGGAAGATATCTTAAATTCAAAGTTTAAAGCCTTGTTAGGCCTAACTTCCTTAAGAAAAAGTACCAACCATTTCAGTCTTTATTATGCCATTCGATCAGTTGCAGTACTTTGTGCAGACTGATCGATTTCAAATATTCCCAACAGATGCAGTAGATGTGAGGGGGTGATCGTTTTAGCGATAGCTTGTGGCTGAAATTTCACTGTAGCTGGCTTTTTTTTTACTGTAGCTGATTTAGCTTTTTGGGTATAATTAAATTTAAAAAAATGCAAAAAATAGAAAAAATATGTTAACCCATTACGGACAATGCAAAGGAACACACCTAGGCTCATGGAATGCCTGGAATATTTATGGGAAAGTCACTACCAGATTCTGCAAATTTCCAGTGCGCTCCAACCACAAACATATTTCCCGAGTAGCAGCATTCGGGTTCTGAACCTACATTGGGTCCAATGTACCGACTAGTTTATTTAAAAGTTTAAACTAACGATAAATAGTGAATAATATACTTCTATACTCCGCTCATGTCTAGACTCTACCAGACCTAAGATGTGGACTTGTAGTGAGCAATAATTATTTTTTAAAGTATTGTATTAGACAGGCTTTGAACTCAACACCTTTGGGTTTTTATACCTTATTGAGTTTCATCCACCAACTAACTCACTAAAAAAACTTAAGCTAATAAAAAAAAGACGGACAATATAATTTAACACCTACAAGTGTTTCTATAGGGAAGAAACAGAATTCTCGTGTGTCCACCACGAACACATGGGGAAGACCGAAGCACACGGGAAATTTACATATTCTGGTAGTTAGTGCAAAAGTTCAGGGTTAATATTTGTGGGTGATAGTAGCACATAAGTTTTGTCATCGGTACAAATCCGGATAATAAACTTAGAAACACCCCTAGTCGGATACGGAGACCACCGAAGATGTGAAGGGGCCTAAGAAAAAGCACACAACCACCAAGTGCATTCAATATGAGTGTTCTAGGGTTACAAAAATAACCTCCCTCGCATTATAAGGGGTCTTATTTATATATAGAGAGAAAGCAAATGAAGTTACAAATTTGCCCTTGGGGCCTAGTTTACTCTTAGAGGCATCCACATCATTTGCTTTGTGTGGGCCCTACCACATCCGGGACTCTAGGGCCAGTTCGAGGTCGACCTCGGACCTCGCTCGGGGTTGGTATTGTGTCCCTCACCCGGGGTTGGCCCCAGACCCCTACGGGATAGGTCTTACATACTTCACTCGAGGTTGGCCTTGGACCCCTCTGGGGTCGGTCTTGCTTACCTCGAACCCCTCCAGAGTGAGTCTTGCATACCTTATCTAAGGTTAGCCCTAGACCCCTCTAGGGTCAGTTTCGCCAACCTCGTCGAGGTTGGCCTTGTGAACCTCACCATAGTTGACTTGGGGACTTAGATGGGGGTAAACCCTTCAACAGGTGTTGGTACTCCGAGGTGGTCGTGGGTCCGAGGTGGCATGGGACCCTCCCCTAACAGTGGCCCCTCGCCAATCCGGGTGGTTGTCAATCGTCCGCTCGGACAGGTGCACCGACTTGCAAAAGGGCTCGACGCGTTGCCTCGAGTTAGTGATCCCACTGGTAGCCCGCAATGCATTCCGACAACATATTAAAATACTTGAGTCTTTGCATGAACTTCAGATGATAGATCATGCTCGCGCCTCTGAGTTGGGTTCCCTGGGTGGTCACCAAAGGGGCTGTTGGGCTGCTCGGCAGATTTTGGGTCGTATCGGGGGTTTCACTATCGCACACAAGGATACGAGGTTGTGAACAATTAAGGAGTCAAGTGTCGACCACCCGGATGCCAAAGTTACATGGAGACGTAGGGTTAGGACTTAGCCCAAAGAAGTGCCTTGTGAAGTCAATTCTTGACCTATGGCGTTCGAGACACGAAGGTATAAGCGGGGGGGGGGGGGTGCCAAGCTCGACTTGCTTAGACATGGCCACCGAAGGATGACATAATCCAAGGGTGCGAAAGGTTGACCCAAGTGAACATGCTAGAAATAAGCGCCTAACTTACTGGTTCAAAACACACAGATTCCTTGAGTAAACATGTTGTTGCGTGAACTTGTCAGGATGGGTGTGGGTACACTGCTAATCTAAGGTGCGATGGAGCTTCAAGTGGCATGAAGCTAACTGAGGTGTATGCATCCCTGTGCGCAAGCTCGATGAGTGATGCCGGGTTGGACATCTCGAGATGTGATCGCTCGATGCATACCGACACGCGGAGATGTTCAAGGTCCGTGACATACCTGAGACTAGTCTGATGAGGTTCGACCTTCAAGGTGAGGGGATATGCGCTAAACCATTGGCTGCTCGGCTCGGCAAGGTATGGTGCTAGAAGCTTGGAAGTGCGCTATTTGCTCGACTCAGAGGGCGTGGCCCATGAAGTAAGGAGTGCTCGACGCAAGACTACGCTTTACTGAGGGATGGCCCTCAAGGCTTATCTGTGACATCCCAAAACTCTAGCTTTTCTTTTGTTGGATTTAATTAGAATTTCTTGGATTTTACTTTCTCTTTTTCTCTTTTATTTTATTTTAGCTTGGAGAGAAATTTATTAAATATTTACATTCATTTACATCCAAATTGAGTTGATTTTATTTTTTCTGAGTTCTTTGTGAGTTTTAGAATTTTTGATAATTTTCCTGGAGTTTTTTGGATTTTTCTTCTATTTTCAAGTCTTTTTCCTTTTATTTTACATTATTTAAAAAGGAAAATAAATGAAAAACCCTCCCTCACTCTTGGGTCGACACATGGCCGGCTCAAATGCTCTCCCCGCCACCACATAGTGGCATCTCTTGCGCCCCTTCTCCTGTCGTGTGGCGGCACGGATTTTCTGAGCCACCATGCGTCATCCATCCCCCACCCTGAGCCCACCCACCAGTCCCCCTCTCTCTCTTCTTTCCCTCTCCCCGACTACCAGCACCACGCGTTAGCTCCTTCTTCCCCACAACTCCTTCTTTCTCCTGCTCCCCCTTCTCTCTCCCCTCACCACCATGGTCACTGGCTGGCCCGCCCTTCCCACAGTCTTTCCCTCTCCTACGTGGCCACCCCTCCTCCCTCTTTCCTCTCCCGCACGTTCGACCGGTCCTTAATTGATTTAGGCTATATCCACATCCCCCTCGTGCCTAGTATCCATGTTGAGCCAACAAGCTACAATGTATACTAGCAAGCACCCACCACCTTATCCATAGCCTAAGTCTAAATCAAGTTTTATATTTTATTTTGAAATAGTCTATAGACCTCCTTGACTCACTAAAGTCAAGATACATTTTAAAAACTTATCATTTCATGTGAAAAGTTATCCCAACCTAAAGTTATGTCTATGCAGGTTTAAGTATTTGCTACAAAAATTCTCTAGTCATACTGGTGTACTAACTAGAGTTTTAATCTAAGGTGATAAGGTACAAGAATTCATAAAGTTAAAGAAGTCATAATAAATGGGTAATAGCTAAAGTAAAACTGAATTTAAAATATAGAGATTAGAAATTAAGTATGCAATATAATTTAAAAATAATATAAATTTATTTGTAAACTAGGATCAACATGAACAAGGGTGTGTGATTTACCTTGCTCTGTAGTTTGATGTGAATCATCGTTGTAAAATTCTACACGTAAAAATAACTCTCTAAATTTAAATAAAATTTAAATAAACTTCAAAATTTGAAAACGTTATGAATTTGGATATATCTTGATTTTAGATGAATTTAAAAATCTGAACGAGCTCAATCGGAGCTAGGATGAAGAAGAATAGGCTTTTGGAAGTTCAAAATCTAAAGAAAAAGAATAAAAAGAATTTCTGGAATTATTTTTCTGAAAGAAAAATAGAATTATAACATCAGCAGGGAATTTGATCTTTGGGCAAATTAAATTTCTAAAGGAAAAATCTGGATTATAACATCACACTAATGTCAACCCTACACATGGAAGGTGACTTGGCTGTTTTTGCTGACGCGACTACCACATGTCCGACACGTGGCACTGACGTGGCCAGTGGGTGGCTTCGTGCTGACATGGCATGCCAAGTGGCTGCCACGTGGACCTGTGCCATGAGGTGGCACGCCACATCAATGCCACATGGGCGTTCGGTCTAGTGTGGCGCACGTTTGTTCGTCCGAACTGTCCAATTGGCTACCATAACGTTCGGATTGTCTGCTAAGCAAGAAAATGTTTGGATTATCTGAATGGCAAGGGGCATCTAGACCATCTGATCAATAATGAACCGTCCGATCATCGATTGAACATTCAGACTATTTGAACAGCACGAGATCTTCTGGATCGTTTGATCGGCAATGAATTGTCCGATCGGCCACAAACTTTTGGATCGTCCGAACAACAAAGAACGTTTGGACCAGTCCGATTGGGCAAAGGAGGGGAGGTGGCTTGCAGAAACTGATGGTCGTCGGCGCTACGGTGAGTGCCGCCGGCTGGCGAGGTGTGCATTATGAAAAGGAGAGCAAGGGAAGTGCAAGGGTATACAGTAGCATTACCAGAAGTGGCCGAAGATGTGTTGGTGACTAGGAGGGCAGCGGCGGCGCTCCAGTCTCCAGCGAAGTGGGTCTTTCGTCGGTGTTCGAGCTCGGTGAAGAGATGGACAGTGTTCACCGAGGTGCGGTAAAACTGGTGGTGATGTCCTTGAGGCGGGGTGTGGCTTGGCTTGCTCGGAATCCCTCACCGGAGCTTGCCCAAGCTTGGTTGAGGGGAGAGGATGGCGCTGGGGTGACTCAAAGCTCGGGATAGATGATTGGTGAC
Source organism: Melocanna baccifera (assembly GCA_036346265.1). Lineage (NCBI taxonomy): Eukaryota > Viridiplantae > Streptophyta > Magnoliopsida > Poales > Poaceae > Melocanna > Melocanna baccifera. The sequence goes on from JAYEVJ010000051.1 coordinate 126,434, forward strand.
GGGGAGGGGTGGTATGGGAGCTGGGGGGGTGCTCAGGCGTGGTATTTATAGGGGTGGAGGGGGAACAAGTCTCGAGAATTCCTCGCCGTGATCCATGGTTGGCGAAAGGAAAGAGGTGAAGGAAAAGGAAGGGGAGGCACAGACGAGGAAGGTGATCGCGGGCATCGTGCAATTAGTTGGGTGGCATATGAGTTTCCTTTTGGCGGGTGGCCTAAAACGGAAAAGGGAAGGGACTCAGTGGCGGGGACGGCGGTGCTGTGCGAAGAAGGAAGGGGGTGCAAGTGAAGGACTACGGGTAGGCTACACTAGCGCATATTAAAATTTTCTACCCATAAACCAAGATCACTGCAGTTATAGATCACGATCTTACCACTGGACGCGCAGGTGCGGAAGATGATGCAGAACGTCGGGGCAGAGTAGTCGTACTACTTCCTTGTTTGCGGTTCGTCCAAACGCTACAGATGCAGCGCGCCAAAGGTATCCACACGCACGGGAGAGCGACGCACGCCGGATTACTAGATCGCGCGAGCGACAAGGGCGTGGGAGGGTGGCGGCGAGGATTTGAGGATGTCACGAAAAACTCTCTCTCAAACCTGTGCGCCCCTGCCCTCCTTTTATAGACGTCCTTACAATGGGCTTTTACGAATAGAGGCCCATTAGGACTCAATGCCCAGTCCAACTTGGATCCAATCCAAATTAGGCTTCAGCCCTTAAGTGTGTGACCCTATAGGTTCACGTATGTTTAGACATGACGCGAGTACACCTACTCGGTCAATAGTTGGTAGCGGCCTCTAGCAAGACGTACCAACTCCTAAACGCACATAAAGATCATATCGGACGAACCATCACAATGTTATGTACATGACAATCCTTTTGTCTCACGATATTCGGTCGAGCTCCAAGCTGACCACTCTTTCTCGATCCTGTGATTCGAAATCCCTTACTAGGTTAACTCTTAACCTTAAGTAGCATGGCCATGCATTTCTGGATCCGATCACTCGAGGGGTCCAGAGATATCTCTCTCAAGTAGAGAGGGGCAAATCCCATCTCGACTGACCATGCCTTGCAGCATGCTTCATGACAAACCCGAAAGCTACCTTTATAACTACCCAGTTACGGAGTAGCGTTTGATAGCCCCTAAGTAAGTCGATTCACATCTCAATTACATGCGACAATCTCAGGTCTAAGGACAAGACGTACACATTGTGTAGAGAGAATCATAAGTATAATAGCTATGTCTCATGTTGGGTCGGTCCAACCCCATGTCTTAAACATGTGTCCACATTATTGGTTTGACATCTCCATGTCTATGACCTGTGAAACATGGTCATCAACCGATACATGTGCTAATCCATCATTCACGTGTGTCCTTACATGAACTCCGACTAGGGACAACTTTAGAATAACCATACAAGTAAAGAGTTTCACAAACAAGTCACATACTTGTTAATCAATACAAAGGTAATATTCAAGGAACATTTATTAAATCATGGATACAACGAAATATCATCATTTCTATGATTGCCTCTAGGGCATATTTCCAACAGCAAGGAACAAGGAAAGGAGGCAGGGCGGGGTGTTGAAAGGCGGGCCTGGCCAAGGGAAAAAGAAGGAAAGGAAAGGGGACAGCAGGATGGGGCTGGCGCGAGATGTAGCCACGCGTCGGTGGGAGAGGAGGGCGGGGCGGGAGCAGCAGGGATGATGTGGGTGGTGATGTGGGCGTATTTGGGCCACCCACGTATCGCCCCGAGAGGAAGGTGAGAGATTTTAAAATTTTAGTTTTCATTTTAGATTTATAGAAAACCTAAGAAATTCATTTAAAACTTACAAAATAGCATAGAATCTAAATAAATCCCAAAAAATCCTATAAATTCAGAAAGAAGCAAGGAACCCAAATAAAATGATTTTAACTTGATTTAACCACACTTACATAATTAATTTAATATCTAGCTCTCTAGGCTTGACTTTTGGGATTTTTAGGAAAAAAAGAAAAAAGGGATTTTAAATCCCGGAAAATCCACTTAAAATAAAATAAAAAACAAAATTTTAGGATGTTACAAGTAGGCCACATCTTATAGTCGTTTGCCCATGGGCAGGCTTTTGGCTTCACCATTTTATTTACTTGTTTTTACTGTTCTTTCTCTTTATATTGAGCCAATGTGTAGGGATGATGTAAAACTTGGCCATAAAGCCGTACTCTTTACTTAATAAAAGTTTATCATTGTGCTTGATATATATCTCTGTTACAACTGTGTGCGCTAGCTGTTCCTAGACTAGTGGGATTGACACAGAGGATCTGGAGGTGTTGCTTCTGGGTCCAACATTATCGCACCATGCTAAGGTGACGTGCTATCACTTGTCGGTGTAAAGTGATCAACCTAACAGGCATGCCTAACTGAGGAGATACCGATAGGTCAAACTGAGCTTGGCCAAGAGAATGCCCTGCATACCAAGTGTACCACACAGAGGTGAAGCCATCGTGGAGTGTTCCCCCTTGCTAGGTGAACTAACCCAATGGCTGGGAGCACATTGGGGCACGAGGTACTAGGGATTGATGAGTTACCTGCAAGGCAAGGAGACGTGCACCGAAGAGCCTACTAACCATTTCCTACAGGGGTCACCCGAGATGCAAGTGGGTGTGCACAGAAGTGCTGGATTCTCAAATCGCCTTAGGTATGACCTCGTAGGGAGTTCTCGACTCACTGAGGGCTAGGCCTCGAGGTGAGGAGATACACACTCGAATGCAAGGTGGTTGATTCATCGATGCCTATGTGGTCGAATTATAGAGGCTTGACTATGAGGCATGGAGTATACAAACTAGGGCATGTCTCTCGATGAAAGAAGATAATTTGGTTATCATTTAGTTGTCCGTAAAGCTAGAGAGTCTATGGTCGGGGAGACACAATCAAGGAAAAGTAAAGTTTGGCTAGAGGGAAGCCATCAAGGTCTATAGAACCACACCGGGGTCAAGCCATCACTCTCAAGATGTTTGAAAAGCCCCATCGATGGGCTGGAAGGGCTAAGACAATGGGCATAGTGAACCACTTTCTCAGGAGTGACATCGACCTTGTTGTTGGCGTAGCGTGGATCTGGTCTAGGGTCTGGGTCAAGCCCAAATAGCAATAGCTGCAGCGGAGTCAATCTGAGCCAGGATGGTGGCACAAGGTGAATGTCGAGCTCGGACGACAGTGCACGTCTCCCACGGGGAAAATCTTGGCGTTCAGGACTCATGTTTGCGTGGGGAATAATGCTTCCTCGTGGATCGACTGGTACGGTGCAAACTTGGGATACCGAAAGTTTATCCTGCGAGTGTCTGGTCTTCTCTGACAAGAATGTAAAGGGGCTATAAATACCCCTGTTCCTTGCACATAACCTACACCAATTTTGCTTGTGTAATATCAAAAGAAAGTTTGACTACTGCTCTTTACTAGGGGTATCCCACTGCTCTTTACTAGGGGTGTCCTACTACCCCGTCTTCTATAAAAAAATTGGCATTGAGGACAAAACTCACAAATGACACTTCGCTTTTGGGAGGCGAAAACGTCACCATTTCCCATCGGAAAAGACTTGGCACTTGAGAAGCTCACGAGCGACACTTTACTTTAGGGATGCAAGAATGTCGTCGTCTCCTATTGAAAAAGATTTGGCACTCAAGACGAAGCTCACAAGCTGTACTTCACTTTGGGGAGGCGAGAATGTCGTCATCTCCCATCAGAAAAGACTTGGCACTTGGGACAAAACTCATGAGTGGCATTTCGCTTTGGGTAGGTGAGAACATCACCATTTGCCAATGAAAAATACTTGGTACTTAGGATGAAGCTCACGAGAGACACTTTGCTTTAGGGAGGCGAGAACGTCACCATCTCCCATTGAAAAAGACTTGGCACTCAAGATGAATCTCACAAGCAGCACTTTGCTAGGGGAGGTGAGGATGTCACTGTCTCCCATTGAAAAAAATTTGGCATCCATGATGAGGCTCGCGAACAGCATTTTGCTTTGGGCACTTCATTTGGGTGACCCAACCCCTGAAGTGTGAGCCATCGCAAGCTCGACCCTAGGAGAGTAAACTCGACCCCAAAGGGAGAGAGTAGCTCGAACCTGGAGGGGGAGAAGTGGCTTGACCCCTGAGGGGGAGAAGTAGCTCAACCCTATCAGGGGAGAATTCTAAACCCCAGAGGGGGAGAAGTGGCTCGATAATTGTGGGAGTTGGAACATCAATCTTCCATCTAAAAAAAGAAAGAGTTAGCTCTTGTTGGAGATCCAACCCTGGAGGGTGGGTATAAAGTGGCGAAGACTCGACCTTGGAGGGGCAGATATTGTCATCCTGACCCTAAAGGGGGATATCATCAACTCGATCCTAAAGGGGGATATCGCCAACTCAACCCCAAAGAGGAGGATATCATCAACTCAACACTGAAAAGGGGATACTGCCAACCTGACCCCAAAGATGGGGATATCACCAACCCGACCCTAAAGAGGGCGATATCGCTAACTCAACCCGAAAGCAGGGGATATCACCAACTTGACCCCGAAGAGGGGGATATCCTCAACCACGCTGAGACTAAGCTATCGAGGTGCATTGGAGATCACCAAGATGAATCCTTTGAGCTAGGGGAGGCCCTAGTTAAGGAGATGCTGTCAAGACGAAGTGAAACCTGGCTGAGGCAAAGCCATTAAGGTCAAGCTGAACCACGCTGAGGTTGAGCCTTTGAGGCGTGTTGGGGGTTACTGAGGTGAATCCACCGAGCTAGGGGGAGCCCCTAGTCGAGGAGATGCTGTCGAGGCGAAGTGAAGCTCAACTGAGGCAAAGTCATCAAGGCCAAGTCAAACCACACCGAGGCCAAACTATTGAGGCATGTTGGGGCTCGTTGAGGGGAATCCCTAGAGTTAGGGGAAGCCCCTACTTGAGGAGACATCGTCGAGACGAAGCCCGGTCGAGGCAAAGCCATCGAGGTTGAGTCGAACCATGCCGAGGCCAAGCCTTTGAGGCGTGTTGGGGGTCGCCAAGGTGAATCCGTCAAGCCAGAAGATGCCCTAGTCGAGGAAACAGCGTTGAGACAAAGCGAATCTTGACCAAGGCAAAGCCATCGAGGCCAAGTCGAATCACGTTGAGGCCAAGCCTTCGAGGCGTGTTAGGGGTCATCGAGGTGAATCTATCGAGTTAAGGGGAGCTACTAGTCGAGGATACACTATCGAGGTAAAGTGAAGCCCTACCGAGGCAAAGCCATTGTGGCCAAGCTAAACCACATTGATGCCAAGATTTTGAGGTGTGTTGGGGGGTCACCGAGGAAAATCTGTTGAGCTAGAGGGAGCCTATAGTTGAGGAGATGCCATCGATATGGAGCACAGCTTGCCTGAGATAAAGCCATCGAGGTTGAGTCAAACCATGCTGAGGCCAAACCATCAAGGTGTGTTGGAGGTCGTCAAGGTGAATCCATTGAGCTATCGAGGCAAAGCTATCAGGGTCGAGTCAAACCACTGAAGGAATACGCGAAGGCTACGGAAGCAGAAAACAAAACTTTTCTACCGCGCACCCAAGAACATCATGCTAAGGAAGGATCATGGATCGTTACCACTTAGATGCGCAGCGCAGCGGAAGAAGAATTGGAAACCGATCCAATCACGCGCGTCGAGGTAGTAGTGGAAGTAGCCGATCATCTCGATGCAGATCGTCTCCTCCACGCACGCCGATCAACACTGCAACGAGCAGCGCCTCCACCGGTATCCACACGTCCGGGGCTGGAACGCCAATCGCGAGTGTACTAGCACTCGTGAGCAGCTAGGGTTTGGCTCGGAGGTGGCGGCTAGGGTTTTGCTAGATGTTAACAGGACGAATCCTCAGCCCCTCGCCTCCATATATATAGACCTCCTCACGTGGGCCTTGCGGACCAAGGCCCATTAGGAGTCTATTCGGATCTTTATCCGAATTGAGCCCATATCCAAATCATATTCGAATCAGTGTTCCAACCCGTTAAGCGTGCGACCCTATAGGTTCACGTATACTTGGTCGTGACCCGGAAACGCCTTTCCGGTCACCCTGTTAATAGCGGCCTCTAGTAAGACATATTAACCCCAAAGTATATGTAAAGATCATATCGGCTGAACCTGTAATGTTCTCTCATGTATGAATCCCTTTACCTCACGATATAGATTGAGCTCAAGGTGAGACCTGTGTCATCCTCTTAATAGCTCAATCACTCTCTCGATTCCGTCATGGATTATAAACTTGTGATTGACTCCTCAATCACCTTGGCATGGCCATGCACTTTCATAATCCATTACATCGAGGGGCCCAGAGATATCTCTCCCATAAGGAGGGGCAAATTCTATCTTGATCATTCACATCCCACTACATGTTTCATGGCAAATCCGAAGACTACTTTTATGACTACCCAGTTACGGAGTAGTGTTTAGTAGTCCCAAAATAAGCTACTACTCATGTTGGGAACCATGATGATCTCAAGTCTAAGGATTCTACATAAACACTACTCGAGACCAACTGATGATACATGAAATCTCTGCAGTGTCTCATGGCAGGTCTATCCAACATATGTTCACTAACACATGTCCATATTATTGATTTGGTATCACCATACCATGATCCATGAGACATGATCATCAATCAATACATATGCTGATCTTTGTCTTTGAATCATATTTGTTCCTCATATGATATACGATCAGGGATCATTTAGAAATAGCAACATTTTAGTATTTAAGAGTCTCATAAATAAGTCACATACTCATTGATCAATAATGATGATGTCTATTCCAAGGAACAAAGTAATGTATCATAAACATAGTATGTGATATATACAACATCTCCATGTTGCCTCTAGAGTATATCACTAACAACCACATCGAGGCCAACCCTTCAAGGCATGTTGGGAGTTACCGAGGTGAATCCATTGAACTATGGGGAGCCCCTAGTCGAGGAGACACCATCGAGGTGAAGCGAAGCCCGGCCGATGCAAAGAAATCTAGGCCGAGTGGAACAATGTAGAGACTAAGCCATTGAGGTGTATTGGGGTTGCTAAGGTGAATCCATCGAGCTAGGAGAAGCCCCTAGTCGAGGAGACGATGTCGAGGCGAAGCAAAGCTCAGCAAGGCAAATCTGTCGAGGCCTAGCCAAACCACGTTGAGGACAAACCTTCACGACGTGTTGAAGCTTACTAAGAGGGGTTCTATAGAGGGTGTTGGCGTAGAGCAGCATGAAGATGGAGGAGGTCCTGGGTGGGGTGCGAAGCCATAGGAGGTCTATGGTGTGCATGGAGGGGGAGGTTGGGGTGCGCACGGAGAGAGAGGGAGAGGCTAGGGGGCGTGTGGAGGGCGAGCTCGGGGTGCGAGGTTGGCTACCCCTAGAAGAGGTCCGAGGCATGTGTGGAGGGTGAGCCCAGGGCAGTCATGGCACGGGGGGTTGGTTTGGGTAGCTGAGCGATAAAGTTGGGCGGTTGAGCGCTCAAGTCCAGTGAAAGTGATGAATGTTCAAGTCAGTTGAACGTTCGAGTTGGGCAACTGAATGTTCAAGCTAGGCAGAAAACCCCCAAAAGGTTTAGGTCTTCGATGCAGCACAGTAGGAGGAGCCCAACCATGGGCGAGATGGTGCACCGGGGACGTCTCAATCATGGGCATGGTAGCGCCTAGGAATGCTTCAAATGGCAGTGGGTAGAGCCTCCCGAGGGAGCCCTAGGGCAACTCGAGGGAGCCCAGGGCCAAGCATGGAGTGGAGCGCGGGCCAGGGCTGGGTGCAAAGCAAGGCGGCGATGAGCGATGTGCGGATGTCCAGGGCTAGCTATTGGTAGAGCGAAGCCTAGAGTTGTGCCAAGTGAAGTCCTCTGGGAGCTTGGGATGAAGTCCCATTGGAGTCCCAGAGGAGGCTGGGGGTGAGGTCCTAGGGGAGCCTGAGTTTGAGTCCTAGGGGAGGCAGGGGTGAGGTCCTGGGAGAGCCTAGGTGAGATTCCAGGGGAGCCCAGGGTTCAGTCCCGGGGGAGGCTGGGGTGAGATCCCTGGGGAGATTAGGTGAGGTTCTAGGGGAGCCCGGGGTTGAGACTTAGGGTAGGCTGGGGTGTGGCTTGAAGTGATGAAGACTGAGGCGAGGAAGAGGAGGTGAGGTCAGTAGCAAGATCAGCATAGTGGAGGAATGAGATGAGGATGAGGGATGGAGAGATAGGAAGGAATGAAGAGGATGAGGGATGGAGAGATGGGAAGGAATGAAGAGAGGGATATTTATAGGGCTGGCCCAGTCCATGGTGGGCTCAGTTTGCATGGTATGCCCAGAGAAGATTGGCCAATCATGGACCAAGTCCATGCGTAGCAGAGGGTGAGGCTAGGGTGCAGGCGGAGCAAAGCCCGGGGTGCGCGCGAAGGGAGAGCCTGGGGCATGAGGCCGTCTGCCCCCGGAGAAGGTTTGGGGCATGCGGGGGAGGGGAGACCGGGGTGCACGTGGAGGGAGCCCAGGGCGTGAGGCCGTCCACCCCCAAAGGAGGTCTAGGGCACAAGGCCGTCTACCCTTGAAGGAGGTCTAGGTCACACGTAAGCATAGGCTAGGGCACGAGGCCTTCCTCCCCCAGAGGAGTCCGAGATGGCCCAAACTCGCCCATCAACCTTCCTTGCCTTCATTTTCCTAAGTAACATGACTTCTCGCTTGGGTCCCCACGGACAGCGCCAACTATCGCCAGTACGAATCCGAATAGTAAACTTAGAAGCACCCTCAGTCAGATACGAATACCACTGAGGTTGTGACGGGACCCAAGGAGGAGTACACAACTACCAAGTGTATTTAATATGAGTGTTCTAGGGTTACAAAAATGCCCTGTCTCCCATTGCAAGAGGTCCTTTTATAAAGGGAGAGAGGAAGATCAATAAAGTTAGAAGTTTGCCCTTGGAGTCTAGTTTACTTCTACGAGTATCCACGTCATTTGCTCTGTGTGGGTCCTGCCATGTCCGGGACTCTGAGGCCTGTCTAGGGTCAGCCCAAGACCTCGCCCGAGGTTGATCCTAGACCCCTCCGGGGTGAGTCTTGCATACCTCACCTGAGGTTGGCCCTAGACCTCTCTGGGGTTGGTCATGTGTACCTCGCCCGAGGTCGGTCTAGCTAGACTCGTTGAGGTTGGCCTTGCGAACCTCACCGAGATTGACTTGGAGACTTGGTTAGGGGTAGACCCTTTAACAGGTGTTGTTGCTCCGAGGTGGTCGTGGGCCTGAAGTGGCGCGGGGATCCTCCACCCAACAAGTTTAAACCGGTTGTCCTACGTATACAAAATCTATTTCAGATATAGGTACCGTAGAACTGTAAATTATTTTACCACTCTGAAAAACTCTTTGTACTATGTATTCTCTAACAAATAGTACCTTTTGGGAGCTATACTATCACAATTGAGTTTCTCCTTGGGCCAAAAAATGTGAGCCAAACTTAAGAAACACCGGGAAAACATTGGTCATCTATCAAGTACAGCATCCAGGAATGCCACGTAGGGAAATGCCACTTACGCTGATATGATATGGTGGCGAACGTTGCCGGAAAATTCCGAAGAGAGAGGTAACATTGTTTTCATTCTCGATACAAGCGTAAGGAAACAGAAGAAGAGAAGAAATCTGCTGCACTGCAAATAAAAATTGCTCAATCAAATGAGAGCCAAATTTGACAATGCAACGAGCCAGAAAGAAATTCAAAGTATGGCATCTATCTTTTATACTACTTAAGAAGACTCAATTGGTGAAAGATGGCGATGGTGTGCCGTCTCCACTACCTTCAAATTTTTTTGGCACCGAGTGGGCTCCCATTGGCTTGCTCCATATCACGTGTCCTCCAACAAACTTAGCCATATACATTTAGCTTGTTCATGATCAATACCAGAAACCACCTTTCGCATGCATGGTATTTGGAAATTTGCAGAAAGCAGAATGAAGATACATATATACAAGCTACACCATAGAAACACTGGACCGGCTACAGAAAACATCAATGCCTTTCCAATTAGTTTTGCCTTAAGTTTAGGTAGTGTGAATTTTACTGATTCTACGAAAATTGTACAGTTTCCTATAAATTCCTACAATTTTCTGTAAAATTCCTACGTTCTAAATTAGGAGCAGATTCTATTTCCACGTGGTAATTAACTGGCCGTTAAACGGAAATCCTATTTCCTAGCTGTTTTTACAATATTGACAAATACGGTGATCACAAGGTTTTGCTAGAGCTGATTTTATTTGAGAATAGTGTGAGATCACAAGGTTGAAGGGAAAAATGAACTCAAACGAAGAGTAAAAAAAAGATAGATAAATTTCTTACATGTCACTGAATATTAGGGAAATCTCTTGTTGTCGTCTCACTGACAAGGTGGATCCGGCTCATATGTCAATAAGACAACGAGTGGTATATAAGGGATGAAGCAAATATTTGGTGGTATATAAGGAATTTTTAAATGGTTTGATCGGAACCACTGAGAAAATAGGCCAATAACTGTCAAGTTTCTAGCTTACCGGTCATTTCTAGTACCAGAATTGAACCTGCAAATTGTTGTGGAACTCCTACGATTTTTCCATTTTTTAGTCTCCTGAGTACTCAAATTAAAGATTCAGGACACATTTACTTGCTTGTTTATTTTTAGCAATATTCCTTAGAAATATAGAAATTTGCAGTTTGAACATTATATTGAGCGCATCTCTTGCATTCGTAATTGTTAGATCTAAATCAGACAATTGAGAAGAAATGTGATGATATGGCGCTCTCTAGCATCAACTTTGGCACTCAACTATAATATAGATAAAATCTTCTTCACTCAACTTTAGGCTCCGTTTAGAACGTGAGAATTTTTTTGTGATTACTATAGAAATTGAATTGTTTTTCATAAAATTTTGAAGTTTTAAGATTTGGCAAAAAAAAAAAAGATGGTACCTTGATTGGCCCAGCCTAGCTAGGCGTTTGTAGGGCTAGGCTATGTTCAGTCGGGCTGGCCTAGTACGCAGCGAATTATTTTTCATAGGACTGATAAATAATATTGATTGATAAAAATTAAAATTAAAAATCAGCTAAAAAACCAAAAAATCGACCTTATTTCCCCTCTCACTGTCACCTGTCACCACCATCCCGAGCTAGCCTCACTTGACCCAAGGCCATGCACACCTAACCTGAGATTCCAACGACCTTTGCCGCCTCCTCCCGCTCTCTGCCCCTCCGCTTTCTCCTCCTCCTTTCCCATCCCTTTCTCCACCACCATCGCACGCCTTTGCCCTAGTTTTTTCCTCCTCCTTTTCCCCACCCCACTTAACTCCTAAGCAAAGCCTCCTCCTCCTCCTCCTCCTCCCCGCCTATAAATTGCGCCCCCCGTCCAAGCCCCAATTCCCTTTTCCCCTCTCCCTCTCTCCTCTCTAAGGTTGGTCGCTTGCTCTGCTGCTTTGGTTTGGTCTCTTGCAGCGGCAACGGCAACACAGCGCCGCCCTGCTGCTGCTCTTGACCTCACCTACCCTGCAACTGCTGCATCTTTGAACTCCACCTTTAGTTGATTAGCTCCCTGTGCCTTGGAGATTCTGCCTGAAAGTTGCTGATCGTAGAAGCTCTAGCCAGTCTTTTCCAGGCAAAACTCTGCCGGAATTTTAGCCAAGAAACCTCGCTGTTCTGGGCGACACTCTGCCGGAATTGTTAGCAAGAAATCTTGCTGTTCTCGGCGACGCTCTGCCGAAATTTCCAGTCGAAAAAACCTTGCTTGCCAGGGCGACACTCTGCCGAAATTTTCACTGCGGATTCTTGCCTGGTCAGGGCGAAACTCTGTCCGAAATCCCAGTAGAAAACCTCGATTGTTCAGGGGGAGACTCTGCCGAAATCTTTGCTTAAACCAGCTCTGCGTATATGCCACTGCTACTATTCTATTCTCCGTGTTTATGATAACATCTTCCGTCCTTGTCCAGTCCTTCTCCGTCGTCTTCCTCTACTGGTTCTATGTCTTCTCATAATTAAACAACTCTAACCAACCCAAGGATTTTCACTTGCTTATCGTTGTTAAGAATTGTTAGTTAAGAAATCAAGTAAGTAATTAAGCTTTGAGATACTACAAGAAAATGGCATCTCCCGGCGTGGTGTCCGCTGTCACGACGCCTTCGGCCGGGTCGGAGGGGCCCGGGGAGGCGCAGAGGGCGGCGGCGGCGAGGATGGATCAGGAGAGGAAGCGGAAGCGGAAGGAGTCGAACCGGCTGTCCGCGCAGCGGTCGCGCGAGCGCCAGAAGCGGCAGCTGGACGAGCTGACAGCGCAGGTGGCCGCGCTGCAAGCACGGAACGGCGCCATGGCCGCGGCCGCGCACGAGGCCGCGCAGCGGTGCGCGGCCGTCCAGGCCGAGAACGAGCTGCTGCGCGCGCGGACGCTCGAGCTCGGCGCGCACCTGCAGTCCCTCATCGACCTGATCCAGTGCATGGAAGCCGCCGCCGCCGCCTTCAACGCAGCCTCCAATCCCTTCCCCGGCGTCGTGCCCCAGCCTCCGCTGCTCGACGCGGCCATGTATTGCAACTACTACTAGATCGTATCATCAAGTTAGCTCTTCTAGCTCTAGTTGTGTATGTGAGTATGTCGCCTATGTTGCTATGTACCTGTGTGTATAAGTGTGTTTGTTTGTGCTTTCCTAGTGTTATTGGGTGGGCAAGGGCAAAGATGGGTTTTGTGGTGCGTGACTTTATAGCGTGACAGGGACGTCAAGAACAATGTATGTGGTTAATGGAATGCCCTCGTGGAACAAGCAACTCCCATGTATCATTTGTCTAATCTGTCGTAATCTCCTCTCCTCTCTAATGGAGAATAACGATTAATTCCACGAGAAGGTGGACGGTCGCAAGTTGATTGATTGCAGTGGAAATGCTACTCGTACATGTTGGCTTACCGCTTTTCTTGGATATATAAATGGGATAACTTTTGGAATATACACAAGATTATATATTATGGCTTATAACTTTTCTTAAATATATAGTTATGATTTATAACTTTTCTTGAATATATATAAGATTATGTGTTATGGCTTATAGCGTATGGAGCAAGCCTCGAGACAGGTGGCTTTTGGAATTTCGCACAGTTATGATGTCTTGTGGGCCCACCTACATTGATTCTTAATTTGAAACTTACACAACAATTTTGTCCATACTTACCGCGAGCGCTTTGGTTATCACGGTTGTCGCATTTTCTCTTTTACTAACGAGAGTGATTGATAGTGTAAAAGTCGCCTCGCTACAAAAATCCTACTGCTTACGATGGCTGACGGGTTGGCTTCTGAATCGAATACCAGGTGTTGGGCCTCTCTCCCAACCACGGATCGTGAACACTCTGCAAGAATTATGTTACGCACTTATACAAATGCTTTAAGGGAATTGCTTGGGGCTGGACGTCTAATCCGGATACTGTTTGGATACTCGCTTGCAATATTTTTTTATCTATATTTATAGTATTTCCCGTCTATATATGCAATAAAAAAGCAAAGAACGATTTAAGTATTGTTATCGTACAATTCGATGTAATATTTTTACATAATGAGCTTAACATTTTTAAGCATAGTATACAACAAAATTGTTTGATAAAAATACTACAATGGAGGTAGCTGTTTGTTTGTACAATATTTGATTTTATATGTGCAATAATTAGTAACAACAAGTGCATATTTTATTGTATACAGTGATTAAATTTGTTGCACACACTGTCCATGAATGTTTCAGGGTACTCCAATCATTCTTTGTTTTTTGTTGCATATATGTACAAAAAATGCTACAAGCATAGGAAAAAAATATTGCGATCGAGCGTCTAGGAGCGGACGCTAGCAAATCCCATGCTTTAATGATCTTGTTTGTCCAAATTTCTCTTTCTACGTAGGGTGCGGCGCTAGCAAATCCCATACTTTAATGATCTTGTTTGCCTAAATTTCTCTTTCTCCGTAGGGTACGACCAACTGTGCAAAAGTTATTCTGTCACAATCATATACGCTCTTTAACACCTATAAGTTTATGACATATAGGTAACGTAGAACAAATATAGTCTATATATCATGTCCAATATTACTTACTAAAAAACCCATGGAATGGAAGAACGTGTCACCAACAAAGAGAGGTTGCAAGGAAGTGGTTTGCACAAGTGAGGAACAGGAACCAGCTAAAGGTGTGGCTGTGCAAAAGATTCTTTTCTAAGGTTGGTGGGACAGCGATGAGATCCTTGGAAAGCCACGAATCATTCGCAAGGGAGCGGAATTAGGACGGATGGGATCGACAACACTTCAGTAAAAGGGACAAAGCAAAAGACACGCTGCCGTCCTCCCATACTGGGCTGTGGCTGATGCCTGGCTACTTTATTTCTTAATTACCTGCAAATCATATGAACCCTACAAGCCATCTCTCACCGGATTCGTCTTCTTTTTACAAAAGAAACTGAATAAACTTTTACAACTTAAATATAGAGAACTTGATTCGGTCTTTGTTTCAGCCTATTCTGGCGACAAGTGTACGACTAGTGACGAGCATGCAGACTACAATAGGTTTTCATTGTCGGTTAGTGGAAAGAGTACAGCAATTCAATTGAAAATTCCAACTTTATTGTAATCAATTATACACCTCAGTGTATTGACTAACTGTTTTTCTATAATAAATAGTTTTCTATAATACATATCTTTTAAACGAAGTATCTTTTTAAGATATGGTCTACTAGTTTATTGTACTAGATACTAGTGACTTTATTTATATCACCTAAAATCACATGCAAGTGTCTCTCTTCGTATAGTTTCTCTAAAACTATTACTATTCATAAGCTAAAGCTAAAAGTCATCAATAAAAGTAAATATGAACGGCTCACCAAGTTGCTCCATGACGTTAATGTTTAATGTGATCTCGAAATGTGTTAAGCATATGGTGAGCTTGGACCTGTATATCAGTGACCCATCGAGTAAGCGTACAAGGATAAATATGTAGAAAGTTTCTGAAACACCCCAAATTTCAAACTTTGAATTGTTTCTTGAGTTCTTGTTTGATTCTCCAATCCATCACCCAATTCGGCTTCATCTCTTGGAAATCCATTGCTTTCCCTTGCTCCTGCCTCCTCCCTGCACTGGTGTCATCTGAAATTCAGCCACCACCGCACTGTGTCGTCTCCCCGTGGACGCGTGCGACTGCGTGAAATTGCGGCACCCTCTCCCTTCCTCGTTCATACCGCCCCGTCTGTGAGCTGACCTGTGGTCCCCACTCTCCAGTGTCTCGCTGCCCCTGTCATCTCTCCTTGTGTAGCGCGTCGGCTGACATAGAATTCGCCATCACAATTTCCCACCTTGCCCAGCCGACGCGACGTTCCCTCCGTAGTCGTTGTCGTCAGCCCTTCTAGGATTTTGCAGTGGTCGTGCACCACCTCAGTGGCACGCTCATACTCTGGCAGAGCCCCCGCTCCCTCCCTTCTCCATGCGCCGGCGACTCCTGAGCAGGTCTACTACTCCCACCACCCTAGCGTGCCTTTATAGCACGATTGCTCTCGCAGAGAGAGCCGTGCCACTCCTCACCATCCCTCAGAACCGTTCAACTGAGCTCCCGTGCACCACAGCCTCCTCTCTGATGACCCTTGAGCCCGTGAACTCTAGATTCGACCTCCTTCTCCACTTGATTAGAATCTGATTCCCTCTAGCCAAAGCATTCTTAGAGCACCGCAAACAAGTAGCCGAAGTCAATCTTTCGAGAGCATTCCTCCCCCCGGTCTGGCGCCATGAGCCCCCTCCGGCCGGATCATCGCGCCTGTGGATAGCTCGCCTGAGGCTTCCTCAATCCAAACCAGCTTTGCCTCTGTGAAACCCATTTTCGTAGATGGTTAAACCGCTCCCAAACTTGCTGAAACCTCGCCAAAGTAGCCTCAAGCCACAGTGGAAGTCGTCACCTTCCTTCCTATTGCCGGCCTCCACAACTTATGCTCTTGCTACCCAAAGCACAAAAATAGAATCCCCACACTCCAAGGAACCCACCAGTGCCACCCTTTGCCATGAAAATCCACCGCCAAAGCCAAATCGCGGCAGGGATGTATCCCCAATTTTCCTCATCGTTGGGTCAACTGGAGGTAGATGACGACCCTTGAGCGTCGACGCAGCACTATCCTGTCGGTCCGCGCGTCATCCGATAGTCGGCGTCGAGTGCGAGCGCATCGCTGGGCCATTCGACCGATATGCGTGGGCCGCTTCAGTCGGCCCACCAGGCCACTCGGACGATTTTCTCTCATGGGTCGCCCAGAGCGACCGGCCGCATGTTACTATGTCAGATTGTAGCGATCACTATTCACCAAGCCCAAAATTACAAAAATACCCCCACTTGAACCGTTTTGACGTCCTGAATCCATTTCCGGCATCTGTTCTACCATATCATATTCCTAAAAATCCTAACCAACTCTATTTACTTTTTATTGCATTTTATTCCTGTTTATTTTATTTATTTTTCTAGCTTGATTAAAATCAAGCACGGGCTCATATTATTTTATATGTTTGCGCTAGTTCCCGAGTTCTTCGAGGCGTCGGCACAAGGACCTGATATAAGGGTTGAAGTTTTTGAGACCGTTGAGTTCGTCTATCAGCAAAGCAAGTTACAAGTTTTTGATCATATTGAATCCTATAAAAATTAATATTATTTAATTACATATTTTGCATAAAATTATTTGTCCAAAGTTATTTAATTAAAGTAAATGTTTAAAATGACTTGTTAATTAATTACATCCTACCACTGAAAAATTGCTCTATTCTAACTGAAGCCATATTCACTTTGACAACCATAGTATTATTCAACTACTGTATAAATAATTGTAGATAGGTTCACTTAAAAATTTTGTACTACTAAGTGACTTGATGGTTCGCTGATAGAATTATTTAAAAGGTTCTAGGGTAAGGGAGAAATTGTGAAAAGCCATTAGTTGGTGGAAATTCACGACCTTACCCTAGGGTGGAGGCTGTAACAGATAGGTACTAGTGCAGTTGAGTACTGGATATCCGGTTGTGGTTGGCAGCCTCAAGAAGAAAAGTAAGGACTAGAACCTTATACTAAGTAAATGATACAATCATCGCTCAACCACAAGTATTGACCAGTCAATCATGGACTAGTAGCTACTCGGTTCAATTGAACCCCTATAGGAGTAAAGGAATGTGGCATGATTCGTGATATCACCATGCTCACAACGATAGGTCCACACAAAATTTGTGCGGTTGTGTTCCACATTGGCCCGTGATACCCGATTTTGTGTGGTTCGTAATCTATTGGGTAGAGACTATATAAAGAATAGAGTGGTGAAAAACCTTATTTTCTCAACTCAATCGTACGCTAAGGGAAGTGTACCTACTGCGTGACAATAGGAATTTAAGAAATCTTGTGGGTAAAATTAGACAATTCTGCAGAGTGATAATAAATGGTATTCGAATACACCTTGCTTCTAGTCTACGGAGTTGTGTTCATTTGGGTAATTCCAGCAATGAAGCATAAGTAAATTTCTTTATGTTTTAATCTGTGTAATCAAAGCAAGTAATTGTGAAAAACCTCTTTACTCTTAAGAAGTTGCAAGTTTGTTATTTAAATATGTTTACAAATAAAATTACATCCACTTTCATTAATAAAACTTGTATACTCCCATCCATTGAGAATCCTTGCAATTAGTAAATTAGGGTTTACTCTTGTGACTTGTTAGGTACGGTTGTACTTATTACTTGCTAAAACAACATACAGAAGATCAATGGATCTCTGATGAACTTGCTGCTAAAGAGGAACCTGAGGGGACGTTCTTCAGTGAGGATCAGTGGTTTTAGATTTTAGCCTTGTTCAAGTATACCTGTGGTGTTTTGTTATATTGTAAGTTAACTTTGGGCTTGCACGCCCCTGCGTCCAAACCTATAACTGATAAGCCTTATTTTTGTAATAAAGTTTGGATCTTATCAGTAAGTATGTTATGTACTGATGCTTATTCTCGTATGATACTTCACAACTGTATATCCCTGTAACAGTTATGAAGATTACTAACGCTTCTAGAAATGGAGACGTTACAGTTTCCATCATAATCGTACACAATTGAGGAATTGCCCCTTATTTGAACTACTTGTGCATCTGCAATCAGGTGGCTGCTTAAATCGTCAGCACGGGTCACACACGGATGGATGCCATGCGCTGATGTGTTGGATTCACTTTGAAAGTGCCCCGAAAGATTCCCAGCATATGCTGGGCACCATCCTCTATTAATTACTTTTTTGTTTACTTTTTTTCGTCCACGAACGTATGTTGTTTCCTATTTTTTAATATCTGCGTTACAAAACTTTGATTATAATTTATTATTATAGTATACTAGCAAAAATAATAACAATTATATATTATAAAAGTATTTTGCAAGACAGATTTAATAATAATATTTTGATATAGTTAGTCTATGTATTTTAATATATATTAATAAGTTAAAGCTTGAAATCTACGTTGACCTATGTTTGCGCACAGGGAGAGTAATAGCTTAACGAAGGAAACATGGGCTTATCGCAATGCACATGAGAACAGCAGCCACCGCTCACTTTATTGATATCATTCAGTTTGCTAGCAACCGGTTTGATCTGGATGTTTACATCCTTAATGACTCTGCAGGTGCAGTTTAACCATTTCAGGCAGTGAGTTATCTGATTTTATGCAATGTTTGACCTGACTTTAGAACAAAGCACTGATAATTCTCTGGATGTGACAAACCATTTCACTGGTAACTTACACTGAAAACTCAGTTTCGTAGCTATCTTAGTGTTAGAATTCTCCCAGCCAACAAATTGCCAATGCATTAGCTTTGAATCTTCACTTACAATAGGCGACCAACATCTGACAAGACATTACATACTAAAAATCCTATAAATGAGTATTTAACACGCCTTAGCTATCAAAGAACATTGGTATGTTCGGAATACAGGCAATGCTTTGGTAATTTCGTGGTCTGAAGAATACTACTGCAGAATACAGCACTCTTCCAAATATAGTCGGATATATTCAGCAATGGCCATCATTAGTGCCGATCTAACATTTTAATCACCATCACAAAGGCAAGAGATTGTTACCACCAATTAACATGTACTTGTTTCATCACTCTTGTTCAGATAATTGAAATCATGTACTACCAAACAATATGTGACGACGTGTGCCGTCATTACCCTAGGTAATGACACTAGCATGTGATTATTGCCCAACAAAATAGGATAATTCCTGTTTGTCAAATAATAGTCATATTAGAGTATTGCGGTAGAATAATAGCTAGAGACAGTATAATATTATTACAATATCATTGCAATGATGGGCTTTAGGCTTTTCTAGGGCCTAACAAGTTTTGCCCGGACATTACAATATTGGGAGATAGAAGTAGTACCCATTAATAATTATACAAGCACTGAAGCTACTAGATAGTGACCTACTAAAATACTAGGGATCACGTAGACAACTACTGGCCGTGGCCTACTCCCCCCAACTTCCATAAGGGGCCTCCATCTCATGCGTCATACTCCGAACTGATCTTGCTTTCTTTGGTATAGCTATCCTCAGTGTAGACCTCAACATAACCGTATAGATCATTGTACTGACTTACCTCTAACAAGGAGGATTAATAGCAAAGGTGAGTACAAAAATATTCAACAAGCAGTAATAGCAAATATGCAACTTCATGCTAAACTTCATCATTTTAAGTTTTGAAATTGTTAGGCTTTTAGTTTGTAAAGCCACCAGTCATTTGTATTAGAGAAAAGACCCATGTAGGCTTCTGTAGTCTTCAATCTAGAAGACAGGCGTAAATTCACGATTTATTTAGCGCTGTGTAGGCTTGTATCTCATTACTCATAGTCACCCTGACTTTAACTGCAACAGGCTCATTCAAATTTTTTTTCAATACAATGCTCATGTCGGAGTTCAGAACGTTTTCTCTACTATAGTGTATTATAACCCTACCTAGTTATCATGATTTTAACCTCTATGTCGAGGAAGCTTTTCCATCGCCCAACACGTGCTGGGAGGCATATCCATCACCCAGCACCCACCTTAGGGTTATCACCTTGCCAATTGTGTGTCAGAGAGGCTTTTCCATCACCTGACATGTGCTAGGGAGGCATATTGATGCGGATACACATGTATCTTGCACTTTTCAGTTAAATATATTGTTCAACTGAAAAGAATTATTGAGTCGCATAAAATATGGCTAAGTGAACTCATTCCAAACTAAACTTAATGTTGTTATTCATAAGAATTGAATACTACCTCATGTTATCACATGGTACATTCTCAGGTATATCAAATGGAAGATATTGGAATTGAGAGGGAGGAGATGGAGACCAAGGCCAAAGTAATGGAGAGGCACAATAAAGAGGATAACCACATTAGGTGCCAAATACATGACAAAACAAAGCGCATACGAACGGAGCCAACAAGAACAAAACCCATGTGGTTGGATATAGCATACAAGAGAAAGGCCCATGTGGAAGGGGCAAAGAAAGTCCATATGGTGGGAGAGTAAAAGGGGGAGCCTAAAAACTTAAAGTACAAGTTTTGAATAAGATTTTCAAGCCTAATTCGGACTTCCCACATGCTCAATCCAATTCAAACTCAGATTCAACTCAAAACTCAATTCGGATTCGATTCGGAACAGCCTAACAGGCAGTTAGTAAAAAGGTCATAACTTTCACAAACGAAATCCGATTCGGGCGTTCTTATACTCGTTGGAAAGCTTATTTCAAGGGATACATAATGGATCAAGCTCCACCTTCAAATTCATCACGAATCATCTGCTATGACTGAAACAATATGATAGGTGTAAAATCTAGTTTTTTTATGAGAGTTCGTATCTAAAACCACATAGAGTTGAGTTGTACTTGGTTTGGAGACCATATGGATGTCCCAAGGGGCTATATAAGTCTTGTATTGATAGCCTTTAGGGCTCAGACCACCTTTGAGAAAAATCAATGTACTGAAGTCTGTTCGAGTTCATCATTGCTACTGAAATTCTATAGGGAATTAGGAGTGTTCTTCAATCAAGATCGTTCAGCCTTTTCGTTGAGAATTGGATGCACGATATATCTTCACTTGGTGATTGGTGAAATCGACACGAGTGTGTTTTGGCGAATTAAAAAGTGTTTATCTGTTGCACTGGCATTGGAGGATTATTGCGATTCATCAAGACTCCCGCGAGTATTTATCCTACGTCGAGAAGATCGGGCGACCCCGTATCACATATCCATCACCCAGCACCCACCTTAGGGCTCATCACCTTGCTAACCACACTGCTACAGACATGCCTATCACAGACGGTTCGGAACCGTCATCACAGACGATTTTCGAACCGTCTGTTTTTATGTGTCAGTGATAATAGGTGGTTATCACAGACGGCTCCCGAGCCGCGTGATAATGACATTCTGACGGTTTTTGCAAACAACCGTCTGTGATAGTCTACTTTCACAGACGGTTAAAAATAACAACCGTCTATGATAGACACGATATCACAGACGGTTCCTGTTCCGAACCGTCTGTGATAAGTTAATTGCAACTCAGTGAATTACAAATGTAACAAACGGCCAACAGATCACATACAAATATAGAATGAAAATCGTTATACTGTTCTGACAAATGAGTTGTTTGATTAAGCACACAACTGAGTGATTTGTACAATTGCATCTAATGTTTCAACATCTAATTATCACAATTGCCGGGGTAGAACTCTCCAGCCTTGTTTATACACTGTCCTACTAAGAATCCGGAGAGTGTTGCACGAATTTCGACGAGTTGATCAAGATCATATGTACTTACGTCGAAGTCCACCCGCTGTCGCTAGGAGCAATAAGTCATTAATTAGCATGTGTGTATATACATATATAATCAAAAAATAATAATTATTGCAAGGACATGACAAACCTCTGGATCATTGATCTTACTATTCATGATTTCCTTCATATGGCGGCAAACGTAGAATCCACATACGTTGCCCTGTAGTTGCTGGTGGCACTGCAAAAATTGCACTACATACATAGGTATTGTCAATTCTAGAGGCATTATAACAAAGTGTGACATAGGATTGTTGTGTTGTAGCGGGTACCAGAAATCGTGTGTTGTGTCGCAGCGTGTCACTAGATTTGTCGTGTCTTCCTCCCTGGGCAACATAAGCAGCAAACGACCTACGTGATTCAAAAAAGTTAGCCTCGGCGGTCGCAAACGAAGGAAATATTACAATAGAGTTATATATGGAGGAAATGAGTTTACTTGTTAAGTACTTCTTGCACACAACTGAAGTCGTGGTTGCTCCTAAGTAGGGAATCAAGGTATATTATCTTGCTCCACTTTGGTATAATCACAATCAAAATCCAGTGTTGCCTAGTCATGTACACACCATAGTGATTAATCCTAAGTTCATGCTGCATGTAAAGTACAAATAAAACATGTATGGCAACTAGTGAAGCACTTACCCTTGGTTGAAAGGAAACATGACGTACTCCTTGTCGATGTGAGCACGCAATCCCCTCGTTATGTAATCTTGGACGAATGATTCATTACCTTTGATAACTTGCTCGGAGACCAAGTGAGGGTCGAGGAAACCCACCGGTTGTCGCGATCGCCGGACTTGTTGGATCATGCATCTATACATAAGGAAAGAGTAATGACATTTATCGGTATAACGTGAATGTAGAACTTCATTGTACAGTACACTTACAGTGTCCAGCAGCGTAAAAGCGAGGCGTCGAGTTCGTCGAGATTGAATAGTAAAAATAAGTATTCGAATGTCACGACGATGTAGCCTGTGTCGTGGAGGAAATGCTGCTCCGTATATTTCACAGTGAATGCACTCTGCCGGATTGGCTGCATGTTGGACTTCTCCATGTACCAGGCATGCAATGTATTGTAAATCATGCCAAGTCTGGGTAATTGTGACTCAGGGACCAACGACACTCCTAGACTGAACTTCCATGGCACGGGAGCCTTATTTTTCTTCCCTTGAGTCTTATAGCCTCGCTTACGATACGTTCGGTGGCGCTCGACGGAGCCGATGCAACGAGCTTCCGAACCGAGTGGAGGTGGAGCCACCGAGCCGATGTGACAGTCGTATGGCGATGTCCTCTTGGGACACGGATGTGGAGATCGTGGCACGGACAAGTCGAGGCAATGTCCTCTTCGCCTTTGAATGAATGTGTGGACAGCATCCCCTAATGTCTTAATCTCTTCGTTTGGGGGCTTCTCAAGAGGGACGGTCTTAAAACTATCATTAATCATGTCCACCTAGACTTTTATGAAACCGGTCTCTACTTGTACACCGTGCACCAGCATACTTGACAGCAATGGATACACCATCCCCCACACAGCAATGGAATAGAGCCAATAAGCCTGACTCTGAGGATGCAAGGCATAGGCCCCTACTTAACGACACAAGATGAGTTAAGGCGTCCACCAGAGAGATCTATGCAGCATTCTAAAGAGGTGCATTACCGGAATGTCATCGATAGGTAAGTGGGCGTCGCTATATTCAGTATTTGGTGTGGACGCGCAGCTACTGCGACGTTGAGGGGGACTGGGTACCGCAGTAGTAGGGGTGGGTTGCGATTGGTCGCGACTTGTCTCGATTCTTCCTCAATGAATCTATCTCTCCTCGGTGAGGCACCGCTCTTGAAGTGAGGCGGATAGTTGTTCCGGTTGAGCACGAAGCTCCTGTTTCATTTGGTCGTTATGTACGCCTTGGATATCTTCCTACTCCTATATATCTCAGAGTAATCTGAAAATCCGTGCTTCCAAGATACGTAAACCCCCAAGCCTCGTGTGCGACCTGGGTGCTCCTTGTTTCCCAAGGCCTGTGATAGTAAATCTCTCTCCCTGTATTCTTGAAAGGATCCACGAGAAGATTCGGTAGTCAATGATTGCTGCAAGAGGCAATTAATCATGTTATTTTTGAACCCATGAAGTTCAAGAGGTGTTAACAACTATGTAGTTTAACTTATCTTACCAGGCGTTGGGACACTTCCTCATCTGCGGGGTTTTTGAAAGAGACACCCGAAGATGTGGTTGATGACCTCGCTCTTAACGATTTCGCGCGCTGCGCTTGCGATCCCGGCAAATGGCGGGAGGCCTCCGATCGGAGTGCGACCTCGTCCTGCATCCTCCACTGCGGGATTTTACCCGCGTACCCAGTAGTGCCGAGTCTGTGAGGGTGAGTGTTTTGTGATTGGATAGCCTTGTGCGCCGCACTTTGTTGTTCAAATTCAATCGTTGTCTTCATCTGCACAAAGGCCTCCCATGCTTCCGGCAACACGAAAGGATACTTTGTGAAGGGCGTAAGATCCTTGGCCACGTACCGCGTCACAAGAGTACTCTTAAAATTCTTCCATGCTTTTCCCATTGCGAGGAGCGCGTGCCGTCGCACGAGTCCCTGTACTTCTGCTGGGATCTCAAAGGAATGTGTAACTTCCTCTCATAGCTGATTTTTGTGATCGTTTGACAACTCTCTCCAGCTTGCTATGGTGATGGGGACCCGTTCCCTTCCAATTATCCCGCAGGTACTCCGAAATGATGCCACTGCTTTCTTCGGTTGCAGAGGGACCCCATTCGGAGAGACCACCGTGATGGTCATTCGGCCATCTCGCCTTTTCGATACTCCCGACCACGCTTAGTTTTTCCAATTTTGGGAGCGTGAGACCCGGATGACGGCACGCGAAGCCGTGAGGACGCCATCTCTTCTAAGAAAAAAATAACTGCAGTGTGTCACTAACCTGTGAGGTGTGGGCCTAAGAAAAGTTCTATGAAGCAAATGACACACTCTAGTGTATCCAGTTCATTGAAATGGATACACTCGAGTGTGTCACTAGCTTCATGCCCTTTGAAGGTCTATGTGGCATATATTTTTGGATGACTATGTGGACTTGAGTGAGGTGTGGTATATCTCTAGCTATAGCTAGTGCTAATAATTCATATATAGCAATATAATTAGTATGATTATGTGAGCACAAAGATGACATCAATCGAAATACAAATGTCATAACATGTATGTAATATATGAATTGAGCATACCATTTGAAATATAACACATATCCAAATACAAATGACAAATGAATTTAACATATCCATCAATCCAGCATGTGTAAATTCGGCCAGCATATATATCAATATGACAATGTAGCATATATATCAATATGACAATGTAGCATATATATCACTATGACAATGTAGCATATATATCAATATGACAATGTAGCATATTTATCAATATGACAATGTAGCATATATATCACTATGATAATGTAGCATATATATCAATATGACAATGTAACATATATATCAATATATGAAACATTAAACATGAATAACGTATCTTTATTATTCTATATGAAACATGAAACAACTAGCTAGAGTCGGGGGAGGAGGGCACCGGAGTCGGGGGAGGAGGGCGCCGGGCTCACGGGGGAGGAGGGAGCTAGAATCGGGGGCGGGAGCCAGGCTTGGGGGAGGGAGCGGCGTCGGGGAAGGAGGGCACCGGAGTCGGGAGGAGCGCGCGGAGGGAGCGTCGGCGGGAGGGTGCAGCGTCGGGAGCGACCGGCGGCGGCGTCGGCGTCGGGAGGGAAGGGCGGCGTGAGAGATACCAGGGGCGCTGGAGATTAGAGTGCGAGAGTGCGGAATCTATGCCCTAGCTGGCGGTATTTATATGGAGAACTATCACAAACGGTTCCTTAAAGGAACCGTCTGTGATAGTTCTATCACAGATGGTTCTATAACTAAACCATCTGTGATATTATATTATCATAGACGGTTATACGTTACAAACCGTCTGTGATAGTATGCTATCACAGACGGTTCTTACCTTATAACCGTTTGTGATAATATAATATAATATAATATCACAGACAGTTATAAGTGGAAAACCGTCTGTGATAACTATCACAGACGGTTCTAAGTGTATAACCGTCTGTAATAAACCTTTGCCCACTACTTGTCGATCTGTAATAAACCTTTGCCGGCTGGCTGTTGTAACTACACTACCAGCATTCAATAAGACCTCTCACAGAGTGTAATCAATATAACTACACCTACCAGCATGCAAATTCACAAATACATCATATACAGTTCCTGAGTCATTTTACAATTACAATAAAACATATATAGTTACATTTATTACACATAGCTATTTTATTTTAAATAAAGCCCTTCACGATGATCGACACGCATATAGCTTGTTTCATCGCCTTGTTCTTCCTCGAGCCTGATGCCATCTCCGAATGGAGGCAAATCATCAAATTGATTGTACTCTTCCTCATCCACAACATTCTCAACTCCGACAATCCTTCTTTTTCCCTGAAGAACTACATAGCGCCGTATTTGCCGGTCGGTTACATAAAATACTTGAACAACTTGCCTCGCGAAATGAATGGTTCGTTTTGTATCCTACACATTCGATGTCCACGGTAGTGACACCGCACTTGTCGACCTTTACACCCGTGGGAGATGGACCCAACGGCACGAAATAGAGGAATCTTGAAAATTACGTAGTCAAGCTCCCAAATCTCTCTATAAGCCCGTAGTACGAGCTTGGGCTAGCGTACTGATGTGCGATCATAGGCATCTATGCGGACACCGAGTTCGCACGATGCTCTTTTATCCCGACCGTTGTATAAAATATGTAGCCATTAATGTCGTATCCTTGCCATGTCACAATTGTAAATTTTGACCCTTTGCCAACCATTGTAGTGTTTCACTTGACGACCTCCTAGTCAATTGCGCTTCAACCATTTGTTGAACTGACGATTGTGTTGTCTCATGATCCAAACTTCGATCGCCCGCATTCTCTTGACGTAGCATGTCCTTGTGCTCTTCAATATATGGGGTCACTTCATCATGTGTTGTAAAACCGTGAAATGGGCTTGAGCATACGTATTTTGATCCGAGTTATTGCTTTCCTTCCG
Source organism: Melocanna baccifera (assembly GCA_036346265.1). NCBI lineage: Eukaryota > Viridiplantae > Streptophyta > Magnoliopsida > Poales > Poaceae > Melocanna > Melocanna baccifera. The sequence goes on from JAYEVJ010000051.1 coordinate 153,329, forward strand.
ATAGTCCCGATACCTCTAACCTCCTCGTGACGAGATACGGGTACACCTATCGGATCGACTGAGCCATGTAGCCGATCTAGAATTCAATGACCTCTTCTGTTGTATAACCTTCGATGATGCTACCCTCCGGTCGAGATCGATTGCGTACATAGGACTTGAGAATTCCCATATACCTATGATGTAGAAACACGGGGCCGTATATTTTTATCTCTTTCACAAGGTGGACAATGAGATGGATCATGATATCAAAAAATGATGGAGGGAAATACATCTCTAGATGATATAGAGTTGTCACCACCTCGGTTTGCAGAGCATCTAGTCCATCGAAATCAATGACTTTCTGAGCAATTGCGTTAAAGAAATAACACAGCCTTATGATTGTCACTCGAACCTTGTTCGGCAAAATACTTCTAATTGCAACAGGTAGCATTTTTGTCATTAGCACATGGCAGTCGTGGGACTTCATGCCAATTAATTTCAAATGTTCCATGGAAACAATTTTCTTCGTACTGGTAGAGTGACCGGATGGAACTCTCACACCATGTAAGGACTGGCACAGTTCAGTTCTCTCGACATAGACAGAGTGTAGCAAGCTGGGGGAAGGTATGTCCGGCCTTTATCGGTCTCTATCGGTGCTAACTCGGTCCTGATGTTCATAGTGACCTAGTCACGCCTTGCGTTAACACCATCCTTAGTTTTATCAGGAATATTCAATAAGAGACCAATCAAACTATCACATACATTCTTCTCTACGTGCATGACATCGATGCAATTGTGAACTTCTAAGTGCTCCTAATAAGGTAAATCCCAAAATATTGACCTTTTTTTCTACATGTTCTTCCTCAATTTACGCCCCTTTCCAAGCACAACATTTATATCCTTGACCATATCATACACCTCTTTCCCGCTAAAAGGTCTTGGTACTGAGTCATTTTCTTTTTTTTCATCAAATTATTTTTTCATCCTGCGGTATGGGTGATACTTTGGAAGGAACCTACGGTGACGCATGTACACAGTTTTACGCGAGTTGTTCAACCACATACTCTCGGTATTATCTAAGCAGTGCGGACACACTTTGGCTCCTTTTGTACTCAACCCTGACAGGTTACCAAGGGTAGGAAAATCATTAATGGTACAGAACAACATAGCGCGTAGAGTAAAGTTCTCTCGTTTGTCCGCATCCCATACATGTACCCCTTCGTTCCACAGTATTGCAAGATCTTCTACCAATGGTGTTAGGAACACATCAATATCGTTGTCAGGTTGCTTCGGCCCTTGGATAAGTAGTGACATCAAAATATACCTCCGCTTCATACACAGCCAAGGAGGAAGGTTGTACATGCATAGAGTCACGGGCCAGGTGCTATGTCGGCTGCTCATGTTACCAAAAGGATTCATTCCATCTGTACTCAACCCAAACCTTATATTTCTCGGTTCCACACTGAAATCTACAAACATCCTATCGATGTTCCTCCTTTGGCGAATCAAGCAACATGTCTTATCATTCCGTGTTTCTTACGCTGCTCCAAGTGCCAACGCATCAATCTTGCATCCTTGCGGTTTGCAAATAAACGTTTCAAACGGGGGATTACAGGAAGATACCACAACACCTTAGCAGGAGGTCCTTGCTTCACCTCGATGCCCTTTCCATCATCAGAGTTATTTTTACGCTTTGTTTCGGGATGCTTTGCACACCGGACAAACATTTAAGCTAGCATACTCTTTACGATACAGGATACAATCATTCAGACATGCATATATTTTTTTCTACTTCCATTCCTAATGGACAAAGAATCTTCTTGGCTTGGTAGGTGGTTCTCGGCAACACATTTCCCTTTGGAAGCATGTCCGCTAGGAGACCTAACAATACCGTGAAACTCTTGTCGGACCAACCATTGCTTGCCTTCAATTTCAATAGTTCTAGAACTGATGACAACCTTGTGTATTGCGGCTTGCATCCCGAGAACAAAGGTTTCTCCGAGTCCTCCATCAAGCCCTCGAATTTACCAAACTCTCTCTCACTGTAGTTCTCTTCTGCATCACGTAACATCTGATCCAGATTGTCATCCTGCGATCCATCCGCGGCCTCATGATCAAAAGCACAGTCCACAACTGGCATATCGTTGTCCCCATCGACTATGTCATAACTACCAGCTTCTTGTGTACACTTCTCTTCACCGTGACTGGTCCAACATTTGTACCCTTTTCTGAAACCCCTTCGAATCAAGTGAGTTTTGATCTGCGCTGAGTTGCTAAACATCTTGATATTATCACAATCAATACATGGATAGTACATATATTTTATCCCCTTCTTTAACATATCCAGCTCGGCCGCTCTTCTAAAAACAAACACGCCAATAATATACTCTTCACTCACACGGTTCTCAATATACATCCAGTTTCGATCCATTTCTACTAGCTACACAAGTAACAAATGGTTGCCAAAAGTGATTATTACCGCAACTACATAGCATATAAATTATCATCTCTAAGCCTTCCATTACAAAAACATGTATATAAGCATAATTAAAAGTAATTGAGTACTAACCTCTGATCAGATCACTAAGAAGACGGCGATATATTTTCACCCCTGAACTCCCAAAAGCCGGCCGCCTTGCTCCACCGATGCATGCGCAATAAAAACAGATCTATGTCGACACCGCCCAAGTATTAATAGTGCAAGTTATCACGAGCACGTTATTAACACAAACCGCTCGTGACAATTATATCAAAGACGGTTTGTTATACGAACCGCTGTGATAATAAAGACATCCTGCGGTTCGTGTTAATAACCGTCAGTGAAGTGTCCGCACGGTTATTAACACGAACCGCCGTGATGTTCTATTATCGCATTTGTTCGTATAACAAACCGTCTGTGAACTATCGCAGACGGTTATTAACACGAACCGTCTTTGATTTCTCTATTATCACTGACGGGTCGTGTTAATAACCGTCTGTGATAGTATCACAGCCGGGTGGCAGTATGAACCGCTCTGTGATAGTTAAGCGCGCATAGCCCGTATGAACCGCCTCGTGATTTACCCGCCCAAAGATAGCCTGTTTTGTAGTAGTGCCATGTTGGGGAGGCTTTTTTATCACCCGACATGTGCTAGGGAGGCATATCGATCACGCATCACTCACCATTCATCTTGCCCCTATTGGTCTTACCAGTATCGTACCTAAATAAAGTGTATAATAAACTTTGATAGAGTAACATATTCTGCAAGTCCTTAATGGGACCATGGCCAATACAACAATACAACTTGTACACGAGTGAGATTTGATTAGTTCTTTTATTATAACCACATGTAGAAGGTCCTAAAACATGCCTTTTTTTCTTTTTCTGACCCAGGAACCCTCTACTCAGTTATCATTTACCTGTAGGACAGTGCCTTCTCCAACTGCCTACCTTGCCATATTCCTCATCATTAATCTCAAACACATATTCATCATTATTGTTATTATCAAACATGTGATTTCCTTCCTAAATTCATTTTATGTAGGGAGTGATATTAATCTAGCATAAAAATAACTTTTAAGCAAAATTGCTCTAACCAATGATCAAAAGCATGCTTGCTTGGCATTCGGTAGCAGTTCCCTTCGGGTATGTTTAGGCAAAGTCTTTACCCCTGCTTGGTTCATCATCTATAGTTAATACGTACACTAAATTTTCATTTCCAAACATATAAAAATATGTTACATCGAGGTGTCTCTATGGTGACCTCCTATCGATTCACAATCTACTACGACGTTTATATTTAAATCCTAATTTTTGTTCACTTGTTGTCGATTGCTATTTTTGTTGTTGAGAGAATTGGTTAGGTAAACAATTCAATGTCAGGTTTAATTAGTTGTTTATTGATAGATATTGTCTTTGCATAATTATCTATATACATGTGCATGTGGATGGATATTTATATATACACGGGTGTATACATGTTTATATAAATACATACATATTATTAAAATTTATTTTCTTCTTTTCTTTTTTTATTTTCTTTCCTTTTTTCCTACTCTTTTCTTCCCACTTTCCCACCCCTGGCTTGACCCAGTGAGTGTCAAGACCCGAATATGCAAATTCGGTCTCTCTGTGTAAACTGCACTAGTCCAGGATCACGCTAGTGCACACAGTCAAACATAGATGTCATCACAGTCATACACACGATAATAATAAAGGAAAACTCGAATATCGATAAAATATCAAAGGTACGACCTTATGGCCAAGCTTACAATATCTCTAGCTGGAAGGGCTTAACAAAATAGCAGCGGAAATCTAAAATAAAGCATAGCGGCCAATCGACAAGCCCACATGCTATCGAGTGGAGAACGAAGCCTAATCCGTGAAGTCATCGTAGTACTCTCCTTCTGGAACTTCCTGCTGATAGTACTCCTCTCCCTCAACTGAGCAACATAGGCGTAAAGCCGTGAGTACATTGGTACTCAGCAAGTCGTTTGTAACAATGAATGCAATATAATATGCAAGGCTTACCAAAGGAAGCCTGAAAGGTTAATTTGCATAAAGGCATTTCTCGATGGAATATAATAAATAACTTGAAAGCGAAAGTTAACTGAAACAATAATAATGAATAATCAAAAGAATAAACATGAACCACTTGTGAACACCAATTCACAAGTTTAACCAACAGTGAACTACCTGTCCACTCCCAACATAAACCACCAAGTTAAAAGTGAAACACTAACCCTCGTGTGAAATCCCCGAGCAATGTCCATGACCGAGGACGCGGCTATTCGAATAGTTTTACACTCTGCAGAGGTTGCACAACTGTACCCACACGATGTGATTAGCCTCGATCTCAGGAAATCACAACAAGGCCTTTACAATGCTCTACCTCAACATGATCCTGCCCGCTAGGGTTTCGCATCACACCCCCCTTGCGCCATATGGAAATCAGCAATCATGTCCATCACAATGGCAGAATTGAGTTGAAATATTACACATTAATCAGCCAGGTCCATCCCATAATAGACATGTGGTTTGCACTATTAAGTTCAGATCAATGGCGCACAAAGTTAAGTCCTTAATATTACCCGGGCGAGGCTACCACATCCCCGAAGTGCAACTGCACCTCCCCCTTTACTGCATGATCACTCGCTCGAGTGAAAACCAATTTGTATAACCAAGCCAACGTCACACCAATGACGTGGCACAAATTTTAATACTCGTGGCACCAACCACAGTTCCATATGTCATTAATTCAAATTAATTAATTAACATGTGCTGATGAGATCAATCGTAAATATAAGCCAGCTAAGCAATCTAATCATACCAACCCATGTGACAAATAATCTAGCATCACTAGGAAATTTCCCAACCTATGGTGACAATGGCATCATGGCATTTCAAAATATCAAGGAGAAATAAACTCAAATGGGACGATAACTACCAGTTACAACGGTTGAATAAAAATAGCGATACAACATAATTTAAAACAAAATAAATAAATAGTAGGTTGCAAACTGGGTTCAATATGATCAAAGGACACGACTTGCCTTGGTTATGCTCAGCGGGGTACTCTGCTCTTGAGTATGAAACCCGCTTATCAGAATCTGAATCTAACGAGAGAGAAAACGACCGAAAATAAAGAAACACACAAAATGATAAGCAAATGAACTCCAAAACTCAGAAAACTAGAACCAACAGCTAGAGCTCGATTTTAGATGAATTTAGAAAAAAGAACGGGATCAATCGGAGCTAGGACGGAGGAGAACGGGCTCTCGGAAAAATAATCCTAAAATTAAATCGAGAAAATCGGAAATGTTACTGTGCTGTGAACCCGGTCCACGAAATACCGAGTCCACCGTGGACTCGATCCACGAAACAGTGCGCACGGGGGCGGCGGGCTGACGCGGCGCTAGGGGCGGCGTGGCGGCAGAATATATGCCGCCACGTGGCACGGTGACGTGGCGGTACCGTGGCGGTGGCGTGGCGCCGCCACGTGGCACCGGGGCGGTTCTCGGTGGCGTGGCGCTGACATGGCATGCCACGTGGGATGCCACGTGGCCTAGGGCTGGCGTGGCTACCACGCCAGGCCGACGCGCGCGCGGTGCGGCGCGGCGGCGGCGGGGATCCGGCGGTCGCGAGGGCGACGCGGCGAGATCTGGATCCTTGATCCAGATCCGCGACGGCGATGCGCAGCGCGGCGCGGCGCGGCGGCAACCGACGGCGGCGAGTGCGTCGGCGAGATCCGACAGCGAGGGGTGACGTGGTGGCGTCGGCGGTGGTGCCAGCGGCCCGACCGGGACGGGCCAGCGCGATGGATGCGCTGAGCTCGAGGCGGAAGCAGCGATTGCCGACAGCGTGGCGGGCACACCGCGCGAGTGTCGCACACGAGCACGGGCGCGTGAAGTGCGCGGTGTCCGCGCGGCGGCGATCGAGCAGCGAGCGTGCGGACAGCGGCAGGGGAAGCGGTCGGGTGACAGGCGCTCACCGGCGGCAGAGGCAGCGACGGGGAGGGCTCTCCGGTGACGGGGTGGCTCCGGCGACGGCGGCGGGGCAACGCGGACGGCGGCGGAGCGGCCGGCGGGCTGCGCGCGCGAAGCGGAGCGGAAGCGGCGAGGGCGAGAGGGGCACGCGAACCGAGGCGGGTTCGATCCGGAAACGACGACGGGCGCAACGTGGACGGGTTTGGACGGCTGGGATGCGGCGCGGAAGAGATCGGACGGCTGAGGGCACGGCGAGGGTTAGGGTTAGGGTTTGCGATCGGCCGAATCGGGCGGGCGCGAGAGCGGGTGGAAGGGGGTCTTGCGGGAAAGGAAGCGCTGGATGGATGGGTGGCGTGGCGCGCGATCGGCGACGGGAGGAATTTCTTTTTCTTTTCTTTTCCAGAAATTCAAATAAACTTCTAAAAGCTCTAGAAAATAGCAAATAAATCCCAAAAATACCAGAAAATTCCTTGAGACCTGAAGAATCCAAATAAAATATTTCCAGCTTATGTTAATGTTTATTTTAATCATATTAAATCTTTGAAAATTCTAAAAATTCATTTGAAGCTTGAATTAATTTCAGAAAATTCCAGAAAATTCATTTTTAAAAATCCTGGCTTTTAAAAATATCAGAAAAACAGGATGTTACAAACCTTACCCCCATAAACGAGATCTCGACCCCGAGATCTGGGCCAACTAAGAGAATAGGTTGGGAACTGCGCTCGAGATCGCCTCGCGCTCGGTGGCTTCCTCTTGGAATGGTTGCTCCACTGCACCTTGCAAAAACGGACCACTTTATTCCAGGTGACTCGCTCTGACACTTCCAAGACTTTGACTGGGTGCTCCTTGTATGATAGATCCTCCTGCAGGTCAACGGCCTCAACTGGCACGACTTCCTCTGGCACACGCAAACACTTCTTCAGCTGGGACACATGGAAGACGTCATGTACCCCATCAAGGGCGCAGTGGCTCAAGCGATAAACAACCTCTCCCTGCGTTTGAATCACGAGCGGACCAACATACTGCCGGGACCGAATATGCAAATCCGGTCTCTCTGTGTAAACTGCACTAGTCCAGGATCACGCTAGTGCACACAGTCGAACATAGATGTCATCATAGTCATACACACGACAATAATAAAGAAAAACTAGAATATCGATAAAATATCAAAGATACGACCTTATGGCCAAGCTTACAATAACTCTAGCCGGAAGGGCTTAACAAAATAGCAGCGGAAATCCAAAATAAAGCGTAGCGACCAATCGACAAGCCACAAAGCATCGGTGGAGAAGCGAAGCCTAATCCGTGAAGTCGTCGTAGTACTCTCCTTCTGGCACCTCCTGCTGATAGTACTCCTCTCCCTCAACTGAGCAACATAGGCGTAAAGCCGTGAGTACATTGGTACTCAGCAAGTCGTTTGTAACAAATGAATGCAATATAATATGCAAGGCTTACCAAGGAAGGCTGAAAGGTTAATTTGCATAAAGGCATTTATTGATGAAATATAGTAAATAACTTGAAAGCGTAAAGTTAAAGCGGTAATAATAGATAATCAAAGGGATAAACATGAACCACTTGCAGAACACCAATTCACAAGTTAAACTAATGATGAACTACGTCCACCCCAACATAAACCACCAAGTTATAAATGAAACACTAACCTCGTGGTGTGAAATCCCCGAACACCGCCCATGACCGAGGACGCGGCTATTGAATAGTTTACACTCTGCAGAGGTTGCACAATCTGTATCTACACGATGTGATTAGCCTAGGCCTAAGGAAATCACAACAAGGCCTTTACAATGCTCTACCTCAACCCAATCCTGCCCGCTAGGGTTTCGCATCACACCCCCCCTTGCGCCACATGGAAATCAGCAACCATGTTCATCACAATGGCAGCATTGAATTGAAATATTACAAATTAATCAGCCAGGTCCATCCCATAATAGACATGTGGTTTGCACGATTAAGCTCAGATCAATGGCGCACAAAGTTAAGTCCTTAGCATTACCCGGGCGAGACTACCACATCCCCCAAAGTACAACTGTACTTCCCCCTTTACTGCACGATCACTCGCCCGAGTGCAAAACCAGTTTGTACAACCAAGCCAACGTCACACCAATGACATGGCACAAATTTTAATACACGTGGCACCAACCACAATTCCATATATCATTAAGTCAAATTAATATTTTAATGTGTGCGATGAGACCGAACGTAATTATACTCTGGCTAAGCAATCTAATCGTATCAACCCATGTGATAAATAAACTAGCATCACTAATAATTTCCCAACCTATGGTGACAAAGGTATCATGGTATTTCAAAGTGTCAAGGAGGTGTAATTGCAGTTGGGACAATAACTACCTGTGCAACGGTTTGAATAAAAATAGCAATGCAATGTAATTTAAAGCAAAATAATTAAATAATAGTTTGTAAAATTGGGTTCAACATGATCAAGGGACACGACTTGCCTTCGTTATGCTCAGCGGGGTACTCCTGGTCTTCTGGCGCGAAACCTGCTCCTCCGGAATCCGAATCTAACGAGAGAGAAAGCGACCGGAAACAAAGAAACACATAAAATGACAAGCAAAAGAACTCAAAAATTCACAAAAACAGAACCAACAGCTAGAGCTCGATTTTAGATGAATTTAGAAAAAGAACGGGTCAATCGGAGCTAGGAGCGGAGGAGAGCGGGCTCGAAAAATCAATTTCAGAGAAAATCCCAGAAATTGGAAAAGGGCTGACGTGGCACAATCTGGGAGCGACACGTGGCACCACTGGGATTGCGACACGTGGCACAATCTGGCGTTGACACGTGGCAACCCGAGAGACTGACACGTGGCAAGCTGACGTGGCACGGGCGGCGGGTCTTGCCGGCGTGGCGGCGAAGATATGCCGCCACGTGGCACTGGCCGCGTGGCGGTGGCGTGCGCGCCACGTGGCTCGTGGGAAGGCGGCTAGGGGCGGCGTGGCGGCGTGGCATGCCACGTGGTGCCGTCGCCTAGGGTGCGCGTGGCCCGGCGGCCTTGCGGCGCGGCGCGACGCGCGAGGATCGGCGGCGGAAAGTTGGCCACCTTGGCGCGTGTCGCGGCCGTGGATCGGATCTGGATCTGCGGTCGGGATCGGCGGCGGTGTCGATGGTGCGCGGATGGCCGAGCGTGGCGGCTCGACGCAACGCAGCGCCGCGCGGACGGCGCGGATGGAGCGGCGCGGCGCGGCGGCGGCGATGCGCGGCGCGTGGGCGTCGCGGCGCGTCGGCGCGCGGCGCTTGGCGCGCGCGAGTGCGGTGGCGCGCGAGCTTTCGAGGACCGAGGCGGAGCGAGTGCGCGCGGCGGCAGCGCGGCGCGCGACGGCGGCAGGGGAGAGGCGGCGAGGCTCACCGCGGCGTCGCCCCGGCAACGGCGACGAGCTTCGAGCGCACGGAGGAGTGCAGGCGGCAGCTGGCGACGGCGAGCGACCCGCGGGCGCAGCGCGGCGCGAGGCGGCGGCGGCGGCGGCGAGCTCGGGCGCGAGCACGCGAACCGAGGATGAACGCGGGTTTTATCCGCGACCGAGGAAATCCCGATCGATTCTGGCTCGGGCGGGACGCGATTAGGTTAAACGGCTAGAGATTGGGCCACGGCGAATCGGACGGTGAAAAGGTTAGGTTAGGGCTCGTGAGCTGGCGGCGGAACGGCTGGGATCGCCATGGTCATCGATGTCAGCCGGCGCGAGCGGCGAAGCGGCGTTGGCCGCGCCAGTTGCCAGCGTGGCCGCACGTGGCAGCGACGCGTGGCGGAGATCAGCAGAGCATTGGCGGGCGCGCGAGAAAAGGTGCTGCTGACGGCCGGGCGGCAGGGATGGGTGACGCGTGGAGGAGAGAGGAAGATCGGCGTGGGTTATTTCCTTTTCTTTCTTTTTCCGAAATTCAAATAAACTTCTAAAAGCTCTAGAAAATAGCAAATAAATCCGGAAAATTCACCAAAAATACAGAAAATTCCTTGTGACACAAGGAACTCAAATAAAATATTTTCCACTTATGTTAATGTTTATTTTAATCACATTAAATCATTTAAAACTTTGAAAATTCATTTGAAGCTTCAATTAATTTCAGAAAATTCCAGAAAATTCATTTTTGAAATCAGGCTTTAAAAATCTCGGAAAAACAGATGTTACAAACCTTACCCCTTAAACGAGATCTCGACCCGAGATGCTGGGCCAACTAAGAGAATAGGTTGGAAACTCGCTCGAGATCCTCCTCGCTTCCAGTGGCTTCCTCCTTGGAATGGTTGCTCCATTGAACTTTGCAAAGCGGACCGCTTTATTAGGGTGACTCGCTCGACACTTCCAAGATTTTGGTGGATGCTCTTTGTATGGATCCTCCTGCAGTCCAACGGCCTCAAGGCACAACCTCCTGCAGTGCAGCAGCACTTCTTCACTTGGGACACATGAAAGGCGTCATGTACCCCAGCGAAGGGCCAGGTAACTCCAAGCGGTAAGCAACCTCTCCCTGCGTTTGAGAATCTGAGCGGACCAACATATCTCGGTGCAAGCTTCCCTTTTAGCTGAAATCTCTTCACACCTTTGAATGGTGTGATCCTCGAGTACACAAAATCATCGGCTCAAAACTTCGGCTCTCCGTCGGGTATATCGTGCATAGCTTTTGCTGCGGGCAGGCAGCTTTCAACCTTTCTGAATCAAGCGGACCTTATCCTCGGCTTCTTTTAAACAATCCGGACCAAAACCCGACCTTCCCCGTCTCTTTCCAATTGAGAGGGTCCTCGCATTTCTGCCATACAATGCCTCAAGCGGTGACATCATAGCGGCACGATAAGCTGTTGTTGTATGAGAACTCGCAAAGGGTAAACAAGTTGTCCACTTAGACCCATGATCGAGCACACGGGCTCTCAACATGTCCTCGAGAATCGATTAACTTCGCTCTCTGTCGACCATGCATGCGGGGTGATATCTTTATCTTGAAATTCGGTGGGTTCCCATAGCCTTATGGAAACTACCCCAAAGCCAGAGAGGTGAAGCTGCGATCCACGATCGACACAATCTTCTTGGGCACACCACAAAGCGACTATCACGGACATATATAGCTCGCCAATTTGTCACCAGCGTGGAGTCGTCTTTGGAATGAAATGAGCAACTTTGGTCAAGCGGTCCACAATGACCCGTCGAATCATGACCCTCTTTGGTTTTGGCAACCGACTATAAAGTCCATACCAATTTCTTCCCACTTCCACTCGGGACTTTTAATGGCTGTAGCAAACTGCGAGGTCTCAGTGCTCTGCCTTTACTCTCGACAAACATCACAAAGGGCTACATACTCGGCAATCTCACGCTTCATGCTTGCCACCAATACTTATCTTTAATATCTGGTACATCTTAGTATTGCTGGATGAATCGAATCTGACGACTCATGAGCTTCTTTTAACAACACATCCTTTATTTCTTGTTTGTTGGGTACACACAAACGCTGCTTGAACCACAAGGTTCCCTGGTCATCCACTGAAAATCCTGACTCTTTACCTTCACTTAAATTCTTTCTGATCCGCTGAAATGCCTCATCATCTGACTGAGCCTGGCGAATCTGATCATCCAACGTAGGCTGCATCTCCATAGTTGCCAAAAATCCTGGCTCAACCAACTCAAGACTAAGCTTCTGGAATTCCTCATGCAAAGTGGTGACTCTCGAACCATCACGAATTGCAAGTATACCTTTACGCTCAAGGCATCTGCAACAACATTAGCCTTCCCGGGATGATAATGTATGCCCACATTATAGTCCTTTATCAGCTCTAACCACCTCTCTGCTCGAGGTTAAGCTCGGACCTGGGTAAAGATGTATTTGGACTTTTATGATCCGTGTAAACCTCACATCTGTTACCCATCGGTAAGTGACGCCAAATCTTTAAAGCATGCACTACGTACGCCAACTCTAAATCATGGGTAGGGTAGTTCTCCTCATGCGGTCTCAAGCGGCGTGAGGCATAGGCTACCACTCTCTTGTCTTGCATCAAGACACAACCCAAACCTGCGCGAAGCATCGCAAAATATCTCAAAATCCTTGTTAATATCAGCAACACAAGCACTTGGGGCTGTGGTCAAACTCTCCTTAAGTTTCAAAAACTCTTCTCGCACTCTGGCGTCCAAGTGAATTTCTTTTCCTTCTTGAGCAAGCTGCGTGAGAGGTCAGCCACACTGAAAATCCCTCAATAAAGCGACGGTAGTATCTGCCATACCAGAAAACTCTGACACTGGTAGCTGAAGTGGGTGATGCCAATCAAAACATCACTTACTTTCCTGGGTCAATGCGACTCCTTCGCATCAACACATGCCCTAGAAAGCGACTTTCTTCATCAAAACTCACATTTGCTGAACTTTGCATACAACTGATTATCCCTCAATTTCTGCAATGCTAACCTCAAGTGCTCCTGATGTTCCTCCTCAGTCTTGGAATATATCAAAATGTCGTCAATAAACACAACGACAAACTTGTCCAAATATTCCATAAACACCTTATTCATCAAATACATGAATATCTTTGGAGCATTAGTCAAACCAAATGACATCACCGTGAACTCGTATAGACCATAGTCGAGTGAAAGGCTGTCTTGGGTATGTCCTCCTACGTATCCTCATCGATGATATCGATCTCAAATCAATCTTGGAGAATACTCCTGCTCCTTAAGCTGGTCAAACGGTCATCGATCTGGGCGGGTACTTATTTTGATGGTGACCTCATTAAGTGCTCTGTAGTCCACACACATGCGCCGACTACCATCCTTCTTCTTGACAAATAACACTGGCGCTCCCACGAGGATGAACTCGATCTGATGTAACCCTTATCCAAAAGCTCTGAATTTGCTTCTTCAATTCTCGCTAAATCATTGGTTGGCATCCGGTAGGGTCTCTTGGAAATCGGAGCGGTACGGCACAAGCTCAATCGAAACTCAACCTCCTCA